>CALNVZ010002974.1:15270428-15284018 GCA_940671915.1 Paracentrotus lividus | reverse complement strand
CCCTCCTCCTGGCTCCGACAGAGAGTATTACAGTATCATCACATTCATAACGAATGAAGGGATAACTTACAGTGTTTCGTAAAGAGAAACCAATTAGCAGATTCGACAGGGGAGATTGTTCTCAGCCGAAGTGTTCCGATCCCCGCCTGGGCTAGGATTGAATTGGTTAAATCCATCATGACTGATACCAAAAAGAAAGGGCATGAACCGGACATAGGAAATCATCAAGTGTTATAGAGTCAAATTTCAATGAGGCTTGGATAAGCATCCTGCAGTTGCATTGATCGTGCGTTCCCAGAGATACTTTTAGGCAAACAGTATACTTAACAATATCACATTTTCTAGTAAACAGTTATCTTTTTAATGACAACATCCTTAAAAGTACAACAAGCAAAAATAACAACAATAATTGCACGACCTAGAAGCTCCACCGAATTAAGAACATAACAAATAAAGATCTTCTACAATTTTGTTTTCTTGGTAGCCATTAAATGGCCTACAGGTATGTTTTATTTGAGATGTGTATTATGCCTGACCGAAATGTCCCCTTGTAAATATTGTTTGAACACAGTTAAATGGACTTTATTATTCCTTTATGGGATACCCGTGTGCAAGTTCGAAGTCCTCAAACAGGTCCTAACATGAAGTACCTATTTAGATAGCCGAAACCAAGCTTTTTGACAAGTCAATTCTTTAAGGCAATACATGTTTTGAATCAAACTACACTGAAAACCTAAACGGGTAGACCGACTAGCTTTAAAGCTAGTCGTAGTGATGCCCAGACTGACTAGCTTTAAAGCTAGTCCAGTCACGACGGACTAGTTTTCCTTCAAACACAATGCCCGGTTATTACGGGACTAGGCTTAAAGCTCGTCTGTCTCTACGGACTTAGCTTGAAAAGCTAGTCCGTCAAGTTAGTCGGTCACTGCGGACTAGTTTTAATGCTAGGTCGGTCATTGACAGACTTAGTTTTAAAGCTAGTCCGTGTTGACCGACTAGCCTGAATGGAATCTAGCATAAAGCTAGTCGATGGTGATGCCCAGACTGACGAGCTTTTGAGCAGGACTAAGCTTTACAGCTAGCCGTCAAGTGTCAAAACTAGTCGTTCGCGCTTGTTCTGTCGCGATGTTCTTACTTCTGTCTTGACGCGCGCTAGCATTAACGAAGATAGCTTAATATGGCTTTCATCAGCTTGTCAGAGACTGTCAAAAATCTTGAAATAATGAGAAAACATTTTAAAGATACGAATTATTTTTTTTTCACAAATTCAAGAATTCAAGCCCAAAATCAATATTATTATGATGATACAGAAGGTACAGGAATTATGACAGGAGGCATACAATTAGTTAACATTATGCAATTATCAAATAATGTGATGTTTGAGAGATTTAATTTGGAAAATCAAATTGTGAAATAATTATACTGAAGCCGCAAAGACAAGTTAGATGCAATCCATAACGCTAAATTAATATGCATTTTGAATTTATACTTTATATGCTGCTTCCAGTGCGGCGATTTTTGAATGTCACGACTGGGGAGGGGGCTTAAAATACATTTAGCATTAAATTCAAATCATACATTTTGCCTCTTTATTAGCTTCCTAGCTGATCACTTTAAAAATCTAGGGGGACGATCCGCTCCAGAAAAAAAAATTCGAGGGTGAAACGGTCCCCACTGTCCCCCGGCTTTCCCCGCCAAATGGCTTTGCATCATCATTGTCCTTGTTTGTTGTAGGCATGCCCTATTTTTGCATTTTCTACGCATATCTTCTTGAGAGCCACCTCAGAATCCCGCTGCGCCTCTAATCCAATAATTCTGTCTTTCGTATCTAAAAGAAATATGACATAGATAATTCTAAAAAAATATAATGTAAAGATATAATGTAGATCTAAACGTAGTTTTTTTTTTTTCGTTGGGGGCCAGGGGTATATTGTCACACATAATTCTTAGAATTAGAATTGAATTCATTATTTAATGTTGCTATTATCGTTTGTCAGTAACAACACACGGACGTCTTTCCATTAGTATACGAATAGACATTAGGGATGCAGGAAGTTTAGATCTGTCTGCCTTTCATGCGGTTCGTATAAGCAATTTATAAATTAAATTTGGCAAGAACAGAATTTGTTTCGCTTTTTGGTGATTATAGTATTAATTCCATGTGAAAAATAACGATATCTAATGAACCGAAAATAAGGAATTCAATAAAGGAGTACTGCAACATATACTACAAATGAAGGAGATCGCCAATTATCATGCAAAATCTTCAGTTTTAACGGGGGTATTAGTCAGCGCACTTCAGCTTCGTTCTGGTTAGCTTGAACGAGGTCCAGTAGTAAAGTATTGAATAATACTGGGGAGGATCCCAATTTAACTAAACCCAACGTCTGGCAGTGCATCTTGCTGGCATAAGGTCCTACAGCCGGGGCGTCCAAAATGAGTTGCCCATTTTACAAATTTTTTATTTTCTAATAAAAATAGCAAAAAGTCATTTTTCTAAACACGACGACCTCCATTCTTCCCGTCTGTTTTTATGAAACGCATTGACAGTGTACTAATTGTTCATGTAAATTAGGCTTAAACTCATACTTTGCTGTAGTTTTCTTGTGGATCAGACTAGAACTTTCCCTTCTACTTGGTGCATATTTCATGCAGCCGGTCCATTGATGTATATCTGTATGAGGTAGAATCATTTGCTCTTGCGTTGGTATTGTTGTTGGATATTAAATTAAAATTATAGGTGTGTCGGGCACTCTATCCCATTGTCGATGGAAAGAAGTTTCTGATTATGATTAATATCTTAACACTTAATGATTGTCAATAATAAGAGTATTAATTGTCTAACGCTTGTGCTATTTAGGAAATATCAATACTGAATCAGATAAGCAGTGAGGTTTTTAATGGAAAGAAATGTTTTTTCTCACTCTTTTTAGCGAAATATTTTTTGTTCCCTTGTTTTCAATAATTTCTTAGATTTATAGATATTGCTATAAACATTGAAATGATTTTTGTAACTTTCTTAAAAAAACTACCTAACGTGCCATAGTGAAATAGATGCCTGTAAAAACGAAAGGGAGTTATATCTTATTCCGAATAAAGAATTTATGATTAGATAAAGTCAGTGAACGCAATTATGACAAATTCAGACGAAAATTCTGCCCCGTGACTCGAGAATAACACCAGCCTAATACCCCCACGTAGTGATTTGAAAAAGCTCGATTGTATCGTGCATGGCATGTGAGTAGGCAAACACAAACGGTGCCAAAAATGCTGGAACATCTTCTGATACTTCGTTTTGATCTGCTAAAAGCTATCGCATTTAGTCGGACCATTTCCTAATACACGTACTGGGTTATGGGATTCTCATCTCTCGTACGGGGCATAATGTAGATTTTTGTCATATATAGCGTTCATGAGCTTTATCTAAATCATAATTCTTTATCGGAAGATAAGATATAACTCCCATTCTTTATTCAGCATAAATCACTTCACATGCACGTAGGGTATGTTTTTAGAAAAGTTAACAAACATCAATGATTTTATACAAACTATTTATTAAAAATTATGAAAAGGAAAACAAACAATATTTTTCGTAAAAAAGCTGAGAAAAAAACATTATATTCATAAAACTTCACTGTTTCGATTTTCAGCTTATTGATTTCTGAAAATAGCCAAAGCGTCTAAGACAATTTAATACTCTTTATTTTGAACATCAAGATTAAGTGTGTTGGTAGAAACAATGACTTTTTGCTATTTTTATTTAGAAAATAAAAAATTTTGTAAAATTGGGCACTCATCTTTGGACGCCCCGAGCTGTAGGCACGCTTATGCAGGCAGGAGATGCACTGCCAGAGCGTTGGGTTTACTGTATAATGTGGGATTCTCCCCACTACTATTCCATATACTTCACTACTGGAGCTACCATCGTTCAGCTAACGCACGAAGCTCGGTCGGCTGCTGACTTCACATGTTAATCGCATCTGCTTCCTGATAACATGTTTTGCTCAGCTAAAATAGAATTCACATACAGATAATAGAAATATAATAGATTGAATGGATTTCCTTTTTCGCCGAATGCGATGTTGAGTTTACAACTCGATGGCTTAGTTCACCGCTTGTATTCACTAGCTGGTTGCTTTAGCCGGCAGTTCACGCCGTAATCTATACAGAAATTAGAACTAGTATCTTCTTGGCGGGTCTCTATAGTACACATCCGGCAGTATTCAATTAGCCTGTCATTAAAGAATGTGAAGAACAATCAGTTTGATGACCTATACTCGTGTAATTATGCATTCTTGTCCGTGGATATGATCGTTATGTATCGTAACCTTTAAGATTGTCAGGTCAAAACAACCTTTGTTTGAGAATAATGTATTTCACTTTGATTATGTTCAGGAAATATGCCGCTCTAAATTTACAATGGAGATAATAATTGACATTGCATCTGTGTGTATTTCAAAAGCTAGTCAGTCATTTCAATTGTAAGCGACATTTCAGCTAGTGTGTATCAAATCCTAGTCGGTACCATTCTAATGGTAAAACTGAGGCTACCTATCTAATTTTAATAGAGCTCGTCCTTCGCATCGAGGGACTAACATCAAGTGTGACGGACTAGCTTAATAGCTTACGCCGTCAAGTCCGAGGCAAGGATTTGCGATTCAAGATGTAAGCTAGTCGCTCGTCGACGGACTAAACATCGACAACACTAGACTTAACAACTAGTGCCGTCTTTGACTGACTAGCTTTAAAGCTAGTCCGTCCACTAACGGACGAGGTTAGGTTTTCAGTGTAGAGCAAAGAAATATCAAAAGGAAAAAGCTCTTTGCATCATACTGTATAAACAAGAATTTAACGAGCGGAAACGAAGAAGATATCACCCTTGTGAAAGGAGAATGATTATATCTCTCTCAGTCATTCACCTCTGTACTATATCTGCCATTATTATCTCATCATATGTTTATCTTGTCACCTGACCATAATACATTCATATCAAGTCGGTCACAAGGGCAATAGCTCTCGGACTCCCCATGAAAGGGCGGTGCTTATAGCTATATGGTCCGGTACGGTTATTGCCCGGGTTAATGGTGAAGTCATTGGGGGTCAGGGTGCATTATAATGGTGATGATGATACCAGTTGCGAAATGGCGTCAAAAACGATATGGGTAATTGACTGCGCCTCGGCCCTTCTGCATGCAAGATGATCTACGGTTGGATGGTTTTAGCGTTAACCTTTTCTTAACTAGATAGTGTTCCATTAACTCTACATGGGAAAGGTAAAGGTACGTGCGAATATTGGGTTCGGACGTGTTTGGTATTAGGTCATGTTCACGAATAACCTATAAATACTAAGAGAGTTTTAGTGCAGTGAAGTCCGTACTTTCAAACTAATTGATGTGTTCCCTCTGTGATCATTTGATTCCTCTTTTGATAGGTACATTTTCATCTGCACACTTTAGATACTTTAATAAAAATTAAAGTAACATCACTAAGGTCTTATTTCAATACCATACTTTGTCTTAGTTTGAATGACGCATGCGTAATTATTACACTAAATGGTATTACAATGCTAATCGTATGTGTTCATATCATTTCTTATGTTGCCTTCTATCTTATCACACGCAACTTGAAAATTGTGACTGCATACATTTCTAATATGATTATCTGCAAAATAGTTTTTTTTTCCTTTTCAATCTAGAATGACTTTAGAACATTATAACGCGATAAAGTAAGTTAAGCCCTCTTCATCCCATTATCGCGAAACTGACACTTTGTGTGCGCGTGCCATTATGTCGATTCACTGCAATTATACATGTTCCAGGCACGTCAGATATTGAAACTGAACCCGACGTTCTTTCCCGATTATCGACTCGGGCCCGACGTTGCGATTTGAATTGCTGTTTCTATTTGATCAAGTGAGGCAAATGTACACCTTAGAAGTGACGTTGAATATCTTCTCCTCCTCTTAGCAGACGTGGCTTCGTCTCACATTTAGCACGCCCCGATGCTTGAGAAAATATATAGGAAAGGTGTCAGAGGTATCTTTCGGTCATGCCTTTTTTGTTTTTTTCTCACTTCCCCGCCAGAATGATAAGGGGGAATAGCTCATCGTGATTGAAAAATATTGGAGCTGTGTTGTGCTACTGCATCAAAGGTGACAGGCATGAAACGACGAACATCTCAAAGACATGAAAGAGATTGAGGGGACAAGGGTGAAACTTTTAAGGTGGTATCTCTGCCATTGGGCGAGTTCGCGACTGCTTTGCTACTCTGAGTTCTCTGGAGTTCTCGTGAGTTACCTCGACGTCTCATGACGCTGAACTGTAAATTTGTTTTTATTTTTACAGCAAATCTGCTGTCAGCAGAGTCGCCATAAAAAATGTAATTAAAAAAAAAGTTTTGTTGTAAATTTCTCCTCTAAGAATTTATGAAAGAGAAGGGAAAAAAATCATTAGAGTTCTATAGCGTACATATTTGGTTGAAATTAAAGTAACAAATGTGTTACTCCTGATGTATATTTTGTATTTCTCATGTGATTATTTGCAGGAGAAATTTACAACAAAACTGTTTTTTAAATTACATTTTTATGGCGACTCTGCTGACAGCAGATTTGCTGTAAAAATACAAATATTTTTTTACAGTGTGGGCAATCGGACTCATGCAAATTTATGATATTTTTTTTTCCAATTGCGGAGAAGTCTCTGAGACTGCTGAGACTGATGTAACTACTCCGTCGCGGGAGTTTTGGAGACATCTCCTCTGATGTGAAACCACCTTTAGAAATCCAGAATAATTAATAGACTTCCACTGTTGTTCACCTCGGTTGAGAAAGAGAAGGGCGTTAACCCGTGTTTGCGTTTGCGATTTAATCGCATTTAAAGTTTTTGAGGGGGGGGGGGGGGGATCCCTGATTGGTGGGTCGGCGGGCTAGAGTGGTGAAAGACGTTTTTAGTACCTTTTCAAGAGCTCACGAAAGTAAATAGTTTGGTTGATGAAATGAATAATACATCTTTTACAAACTGTCGGAACAAATATTAAGAAATAAGACCAAATTCCAATTTAGAACGAGAAAATTACTTACGCCCTTCTCACTCTGAGAAATAAAAAAATGGCAAAAAATACTTCAACCAATGAATCTTGTATTGTGGCTTATAATTTTGGCAATTTAAGATCAACAGTCGATTTTGAATATCTTTCAGAAAGTTATTTCTTTTGAATTGCAATAAAACACAGAACATGTTCCATCGTATTCCATCCACCGAAAGATGAACCGAAATATTAATATCTGAGTGTTTTAATGATGAAGTATAGTGATTAGAACTTGAATGGTGAGGATAAAGTGTTATTAGTACTTCAGGCTATATTTATAACCGACCTACAGTTTGGAGGTGAGGCACTTTTGAACCCGAGTGCGCGTCAAAATAAATGGCAGTGTCACACACACACACACACACACACACACACCACTTACACACAGACAGACAGACACACACACACACACACACACACACACACACACAGAACTTTTTATGATTTAAGCTAGATTCGATCGCGACTCGTTATAAAGTCACTGTTCGCGGACTGTCCAAACTATACAGAACACATTCAGGAGAAGATCCTGTGACGTGGATGAGGGATGGATTGGTGTTGGTTGCACTTTTGGTGGTGGTGATTGTGATCTGTGTTTGTGTGTGTTTGTGTGTATGCTGTGGCCAAACGCATTTGCCACAAACGGTTTTTCCCAGAAAATGGAGAACGAGTGTTCTCTCAAGTACCGGCACAGTTTGCAAATAGGTTCCCTCCTATTCGAACATTTGCTCTTCAACCATAAAGAAAAAGAACTTGGTAGAAAGTATAAATGCATAAAATTATTTTTATTAGAAATAACATTCTCTGCACTTCCAGACAACTTGATTCGCTCACTTTCTTTCTTTAAATGTGTTATACTAAACCCAGTCCCATTTAACGACATCCATTGACTGTGCTCCAGGATGTTGGTCCATTTTGAAGTCATGTGAAGTATTTTGTTCGGTCCTTGTCTTATTCAAGTTTCGCATGTTCGGGTGGCGTGCATTGTGAAATATGCGGTTAAAATTGGATTCATCGCAAAGACCTCTTGACTTGTTGAGACGTGCGCCACCCTGGAGTCGCAGGACTCACTTGAAGTCCCGAGATCTGTTCTACAATCGTCGACGTCGTTGGCGCTGGGGCGTGATGAGGCCCCTGGATGAGCGTTGAAGTGGTGGTTGATTACGCTAGAGGTTGTCCTCTTGGCCGTTGATGCGACGTATGTCTTTGATGACGTCGGTTGGGTGGAGTGGAGAGGGATTAGGTCTGGAAAGGTTAATAAAAAGTGGTAAAGAGAGAAAGAAAGAGAGCGAGAGGAGGAGGAGGAGGAAAGAGAGAGAGAGAGAAGGAGAGAAAGAGAGATAGACGAAGAGAGAGAGCGAGAGAAGAAAGAGAGAGAGAGAGGGGGATATAGGAAGAGAGGTGGTAAACTAAATTAAAAGAATGTTTTGTGTGTGAATGAATGAAGGCCAGATATGATGTATAGTTCACAGACCTAAAATAAGGACATTGAAGGTGAAAAATTCAAAACCAGGAAAAAGTATCTCAACTGTGATGTGCAGTTACCAGATTTAAATGTTATTTGAAGCTCTTTCACAGAGTCCGCCCTTCATATATCCATTTTCAATTTTGCTTGTCTCTTCTTCTTTTTCATTTCCTTTTCTCATATCTCATTTTCCCCTTTCTCTCAACCTACGTTGTCCCCCCTTCCCCTTTTTCTGTTATTGGTTGTTTCCCCTTCTTTCCCTCCTCCCTTCCATGTTTTGCCTTTTGGCTATATTTTGGCGACGTCAAATTGCCTGGTCCATGAATGATTAAGATAGGCTGGAGAATGGTTTTTAGCCATGAAAGAAAATGTTAAAAACATATCTGTTTGTATCTCTCTTTCCTTAAATAAATGTACTCTGCCTAATTAAGGTTTACCGCTTCAAAAATTCAAAGAATGTGTATATCGTAGCCCATCCGCTGTTATAGAGGTAAACAGTGAGAATATTTGGTGTTCAATCTTATCTTCTGCTCTATGTCATTTTGCCTGCCCTGCTAAATCGTCCCGTAGAAAAACCTCCCTTCGCACGTACCGTGTAATAAAAACTACAGGCACTTGAAATGAACGAGGGTGTTTTAGTAAATCAGCCTTACCGATAGTCGTTAAAAAAAAGCCGGCACTGTTTCGTGTATCACTTTACGGCCCTAAAGATATTCAGAAAACATAGTCATAAAGATATGTAAATACACGCCCGAACTGTCAAGAACGGCATTTTCAATTTCTATTTTTTAGACGACTGGAATATTCAGACAGGACAAGAAACTTTGATTAGAGAAAAAGAACAAACTATGGCGTCATGAGATGACCTTCTTCAATCGAAGTACAAAGCCATTCAGATTTCGGTATATCGTCATATTGCGACACAGATGCTTGATGAAGAACTGGCGTCACTGGATCACTGCAATTGGTAGTTCCAAAAGGTATAATTAACGGTAATACAGTAACATGGCGTAAGTACACCACACTGTCATTCATCGCCTGTGGATAAGATTTGATAAAAGGTTTGGCTTTAACTATACCATATGAACTTGGGTTGGTATAAGGTTTTTTGATATGTTTATCATGATTTGCAGTTTAACACAATTTGACTGGAATGAAATTTTTCAAAATTTTGGGACAAAGTAATGAATACATATTTGTTCATTTGGAAAAAATGGGTGTATATACGGCGCATGGCTTGATAATGGAATCATGCACAATGTTTTGCACATTTAGATGCTTTTCGATATAAGGTTGTATTTCTGCTGCCTCCTGTTAACCAAATATTATTGAAGTTAGTTGAGAAAAGCGTCAATAAAGGATATTTTCCTTAATAAATTAATAGCTGCAATACTTTACATCCCTAGGATGATCATGATGATCAGTACCTGAGGTAACAGAGTCACCCGACAAAGTCGCAAATGCATCTCTTCTTTTTTTCTTCTTTTTTAAACTTTGAACTAAACTCTACAGTCTACAAGTTTTGATGCAAGCAATTCTCGTAGTGTTTAGAAGAATAACAAGTTGCGGAGAAATAAATGTTAATCGTCATGCATTGCATTCCCATTCTTCTTATGCCCAATTGCAATGGAAGAAACCGAATCTAAGACAGTCAATAACAGATGATACACAAAATGGTGTTTATCCTATAGCAAAAGTCGTTCGTTTGTTGTAGGTTTGTTGATGTGATGTTGTATGATGTATCATAAATTACAGAGATTTTAAGAACGACCTAGCATGTGGCTTCGGTTTCGACTTTCAAAACCATCACTTGATAGGTCACATGTCTTGCCTTACGGGCGCAAGCGTCTCGCTTGTGGCCTGTATTATCACACAATATCGTGTTTATCAATTAACCCTTATCTTATCACAGTATTACATTAAATCGCTCATATATCTTCTCTTTATATTCAAAATCACCCCAAAGAACTGTGAAAAGAGTTGGGAAAAACCCCCCAGTCTTCATTACATTGTTAGAGCAAATCCTTGCATATTATCCCCCTTGTTGCATATCGCCGCCTAATAACCTTTAAGTATAATCTTAGTGAGTAAGGGGAAACCCCCCGGTCTCCAATACAGTGGTACATCAAATCCGCACGAATTATTCACCCTTTGTTTCATATCGCCCCGAAAGACCTATGAGGTAGATAGTTTGAAACCCGCCTCCATAGGCCTTCAATCTCTCATAAAACAGTTAGATGCCAGATTTTTGCCATTTAAAAATCACGAACAGGACGCGTGTATTGGCCATGTCATTTTCATGCAAATTTCGCAGGAAGAAAGATCAATTCTAACTCTTTGTTTTGCTGATTGCTTGAAATGAATAATTTATTTTGTTCCATGGACGCTAATAAAATTCGGTTTGTATGCTTGATGTGTTAAATGCCTCACAATTCACATGTCTCTAAGACTCAATAGGCTTGTGGCACTAATTTGCTTCCGCCATCTACGAACCTTGATTATTGCAATGATGCAGGAGGACTGTTGTGTAACGGTTATTAGGTCCACGGATTGTTTAAATTATAAGGTGCGAGGTCCAATCTCTTTCACTTCACTATATTTGTTATCGACAGTCCGCCGGATTTGGTCTAATATACCACGCACGTCTCGTAGCAATAATGATTGACGCGAACGCCTAAGTTCAACATCTTGATAGATAACACACACGAACCCTGGACCTTTTGTCCTAACAGTATGGTGACTGTATACTATCACATCACTCTACGTACGATAATGATTTGAGGCGAACACGACACTAAGTCCATCTGATGATAAGATAAACAAATTCGACGAACCTTGGACCTTTTTCCGACATGTAAGATACGTGTATTATTATACCACATCACTCTGCTTAACGGTATGATTGACGCGATACCAGACCTAAATTCACTCTGTGTTAGAATAAGAGTAACAAAATTCGAACCCTGGACCTTGGATCAACAGTGGAGTGACTAGTCTATTATATCACAAGTACCTCAAGTAAGGGTTGAAACAAACACCGGCCTAAGTTCACATCTATGTAGATAACAGTAATAAGATTCGAACCTTGTAACTTGGGACCAGACAGTACGGTACTTTTCCAACTATACCACATAACCTTTATATAAGGTAAGATTGAGCGAACACCATCCTGAATTTCACATCTGTGTAGATTACAGTAAACAAGATTTGAACCCTGGACTTGGAAAAAAATATGGTGGACTTGGTCTACATTTCCACAGCACCAAAAACGATAACTTGGTTGATAAAAGAGATAAATATTGGAATAGAAACACTTTTCTGCCTATATGAATTACTATGTTGGCCCAGAATTTCTACTTTTTTTTAGAAATAGAGTCGTCGCCAGAAAAAATATGATATTCGTAAACATAATGTCGAATGATACATATCAGTACAGAAAGTGGGCGATGAAAGAAAAGAGCAAATGCTGATGATATGGGATATGGATATGGGGAGTTTAAAAAAAAAAAGAAAAGAAAAAAAAAGCGTGATATACTAGAAACGACATACAGCTAAACAATGAATTGGCCGAGAGATATAAAAGATGAAGATAGAGAGATAGAGAGAGAGAGAGAGAGAGAGAGAGAGAGAGATTAATGAAAAGAAATAGAAATTGAGCAAAAATGACAATCGATTAAACGGAGAGATGAAATCTGAATACATGTAGGCAAATGACAAATCATTTAGTCAAGTGTGAATGAAATATAGAGGGAGAGAGAGAAGAGAGAGGGAGGGAGGTAGATGAGGGGTTGGGAGGAGCAGAGGGAATATTAGAGAGAACAGGGAGTGAAGGGTTTAGGTAGATAGAACTGAAGCTAGCCGATTAGTCTAACTTCACCCATGCGGACTATTGGCAACTTCCGTCACTACGTCTTGTGGTTTTTGATATGCCGGAGAAAGTAAATCGTATAACACTACACTCTAGGAAAATTACTTGGAAAAAGGCTTTGGAAGACTACGATTTGTCTAATTCCTAACCAGGGACCCGTATCATTCTCTTTAAGATGCTCCATCTGTCAAGATTTGTCTTATTATATATCCTGCCGGATACGACAATTATACCGCCCAAGCTCTGTCCGGTCGATACCATAACGCCGTACAACCATAGCTTATGGTGCCCTACACTAGAGCGTGTAGGTAACGTGTGGTCTAGGCGTTCACGATTTTCACTCGAAATTTGGACTAAATGTCCAAATACGCTCAAGAACGGCTCCATTTTCCCTGTCAAAAATGGAATTTTTAATGAGCCTAAACGACTGAGAAGCGAATAAATAGCCGTCAGGGTAACGATGACTGCGCGCGCTTAGCGTCCACCTAACGATGTCTGCTGTTAGCAACAGATCTGACAGCGAGTCCAACTTATGTCTAGCGTTTTTGGACGTGTTAAAGAAAGTTAGAAACGCCAAACATGTGCGTATTGAGTAACGACTGCCCGAAACGTTCGTGAAATTTTAATTGCATTTTCGCGTACGTCATGAGCGGCGACTGTCGTTCGAAATCGCTTGGCCAAACGTTAGGGAAAGCGTTTGCTATTCGTTGGTAATATCGCGCAAATAGAAACGCAGAGGAAGCTAGGTCAATTTTGATTTGAACATGTTCAAAATTTTTTGGCGTGGTACATGTTCTTCATAAAGACGCTTTGATAAGCGCTGGGCACTGCGCTCCTTGAATCGATTTAGCGTTTTTTGATAACGTTCTTCATAGTTCGAATGTGCGTCAACCAACGCAGAACTTTTGTTTATATGTTTTTTTTACTCAAGTTTCCTTCATGTCCACCAAACTGGGGGCTTAATGTTTTTTAACTCAATATCCTTATGTCACCGAAATTGGGGCGCTTTGTGTCATCGAATAAAATAATTAAAGCCTATTCTGTTATTTCGTGTTTGTGCTCAGTAGTTTTCCTCCCGTTTAAGTGCATTTTTACTCTTGTAAAAGTATAACTATTCGGTATTATGATATAACATTTTGGACTTTGAAAATAAACATGTAATTGTTTTCTG
>CALNVZ010002974.1:15232957-15270403 GCA_940671915.1 Paracentrotus lividus | reverse complement strand
TTGGTTGAAACACGTTTTTAGTACCTTTTCAAGAGCTCACGAGAAGTAAAAGTTTGGTTGATGAATGAATAATACATCTTTTACAACATGTCGGAACAAATATTAGAAATAATGACCAATTCCAATTTTAGAACGAGAAAATTACTTAACGCCCTTCTCACTCTGAGGAAATAAAAAATGGCAAAAAATACTTTCAACCAATGAATCTTGTATTGTGGCTCTATAACGTTTTGGCAATTTAAGATCACAGTCGATTTTTGAATATCTTCAGAAAGTTATTTCTTTTGAATTGGCAATAAAACACAGAACATGTTCCATCGTATTCCATCCACCGAAAGATGAACCGAAATATTAATATCTGAGTGTTTTAACGATGAAGTATAGTGATTAGAACTTGAATGGTGAGGATAAAGTGTTATTATACTCAGGCTATATTTATAACCGACCTACAAGCTTTGGAGGTGAGGCACTTTTGAACCCGAGTGCGGTCAAAATATAAATGGCAGTGTCACACACACACAACACACACACACACACACACACACACAGACAGACAGACACACACACACACACACACAACACACACACACACGAACTTTTAATGATTTAAGCTGAGATTCGAATCGCGACTCGTTATAAAGTCAACTGTTCGCGACTGTTCAATATAACAGAACACATTCAGGAGAAGAATCCTGTGACGTGGATGAGGGATGGTATTGGTGTTGGTTGCACTTTTGGTGGTGGTGATTGTGATGCTGTGTTTGTGTGTGTGTTTGTGTGTATGCTGTGGCCAAAACAGCATTTGCCACAACACGGTATTTTCCCAGAAAATGGAGAACGAGTGTTCTCATAAGTACCCGGCACAGTTTGCAAAATAGGTCTCCTCCCTATTCGAACATTGCTCTTCAACCATAAAGAAAAAGAACTTGTAGAAAAGTATAATGCACTAAATTATTTTTATTAGCAAATCAACATTCATCCACTCCAGACAACTTGAATGTCCTTCACTTTCTTTCTTTAAATGTTATACTCAAACCCAGTCCCATTTAACGACATCCCATTGACTGTCGCCTCAATGTTGTCCATTTTGAAGTCATGTAATATTTTGTTCGGTCCTTGTCTATCAAGTTTCGGCATGTTCGGCGTGGCGTGCATTGTGAAATATGGGTTAAAATTGGATCATGCGCAAAGACCTCTTGACTTGTGAGACGGTGCGCACCCTGGGAGTCGCAGGACTCACTTGAAGTCCTCGAGATCGTTCTACCGTCGACGTCGTTGGCGCTGGGGCGTGATGAGCCCCTGGGATGAGCGTTGAAGTGGTGGTTGATTACGTAGAGGTTGTCCTCTTGGCCGTTGATCGACGTATGCTTTGATGCGTCGGTTGGTGGAGTGGAGAGGGGATTAGGTCTGGGAAAGGTTAATAAAAAGTGGTAAAGAGAGAAAGAAAGAGAGCGAGAGGAGGAGGAGGAGGAAAGAGAGAGAGAGAGAGAAGGAGAGAAAGAGAGAGAAAGAGAGAGAGAGAGCGAGAGAAAGAAAGAGAGAGAGAGAGGGGGATATAGGAAGAGAGGTGGTAAACTAAATTAAAAGAATGTTTTGTGTGTGAATGAATGAAGGCCAGATATGATGTATAGTTCACAGACCTAAAATAAGGACATGAGGTGAAAATTCAAAAACCAGGAAAAAAGTATCTCAACTGTGATGTGCAGTACAGATTAAATGTTTATTTGAAGCTCTTTCACAGAGTCGCCCTTCATATTATCCATTTTCAATTTTCTTGTCTCTTCTTCTTTTTCATTTTCCCTTATTCTCTAATCTCCATTTTCCCTTTCTCTCACCACGTTTTCCCTTCCCCTTTTTCTGTTATTGTTGTTTCCCCTTCTTTCCTCTCCCTTTCCCATTTTTTCCTTTTGGCTATTTGGCGACGTCAATGCCTGGTCATGAATGATTAAGATAGGCTGGAGAATGGTTTTACCATGAATAAGAAATGTAAAAACATATCTTGTATCTCTCTTTCCTTTAAATAAATGTACTCTGCCTAATTAAGGTTTACCGCTTCAAAAATTCAAAGAATGTGTATATCGTACCCATCCGCTGTTATAGAGGTAAACAGTGAGAATATTTGGTGTTCGAATCTTATCTTCTGCTCTATGTCATTTTTGCCTGCCCCTAAATCGTCCCCGTAGAAAACCTCCCTTCGCACGTACCGTGTATAAAAACTACAGGCACTTGAAATGACGAGGGTGTTTTTAGTATCAGCTTACGATAGTCGTTAAAAAAAAAGCGGCACTGTTTCGTGTATCACTTTACGGCCCTAAAGATATTCAGAAAACATAGTCATAAAGATATGTAAATACACGCCCGAACTGTCAAGACGGCATTTCAATTTTCTATTTTTTAGACGACTGGAATATTCAGACAGGACAAGAAACTTTGATTAGAGAAAAAAGAACAAACTATGGGCGTCATGAAGATGACCTTCTTCAATCGAAGTACAAAGCCATTCAGATTTCGGTATACGTCATATTGCGCACAGATGCTTGATGAAGAACTGCGTCACTGGATCACTGCAATTGGTAGTTCCAAAAGTATAATTAACGTAAAATACAGTAACATGGCGTAAGTACACCACACTGTCATTCATCGCCTGTGGATAAGATTTGATAAAAGGTTTGGGCTTTAACTATACCATATGAACTTGGGTTGGTATAAGGTTTTTTGATATGTTTATCATGATTTGCAGTTTAACACAATTTGACTGGAATGAAAATTTTCAAGTTTTGGACAAATAATGAATACATATTTGTTCATTTGGAAAAAAATGGGTGTATAGTACGGCGCAATGGCTTGATAATGGAATCATGCACAACTGTTTTGCACATTTAGATGCTTTTGATAATAAGGTTGTATTTTCTGCTCCCTCCTGTTAACCAAATATTATTTGAAGTTAGTTGAGAAAGCGTCAATAAAAGATATTTTCCTTAATAAATTATAGCTGCAATACTTTACATCCTAGGATGATCATGATGATCAGTACCTGAGGTAACAGAGTCACCCGACAAAGTCGCAATGCATCTCTTCTTTTTTTCTTCTTTTTTTAAACTTTGAACTAAACTCTACAGTCTACAAGTTTGATGCAAGCAATTCTCGTAGTGTTTAGAAGATATACAAGTTGCGGAGAAATAATGTTAATCGTCATGCATTGCATTCCATTCTCTTATGCCCCAATTGCAATGGAGAAACCGAATCTAGACAGTCAATAACATGAACACAAAATGGTGTTTATCCCTATAGCAAAAGTCTGTTCGTTTGTTGTAGGTTTGTTGATGTGACTGTTGTATGATGTATCATAAATTACAGAGATTTTAAGAAACACTAGCATGTGGCTTCGGTTTGACTTTCAAAACCTCACTTGATAGGTCACATGTCTTGCCTTACTGGGAGCAAGCGTCTCGCTTGTGGCCTGTATTATCACCACAACGTGTTTCAATTAACCCTTATCCTTATCACAGTATTACATTAAATCCCGCTCATATATCTTCTCTTTATATTCAAAATCACCCCAAAGAACTGTGAAAAAGAGTTGGGAAAAACCCCCAGTCTTCAATTACATTGTTAGAGCAAATCCCTTGCATATTATCCCCCTTGTTGCATATCGCCCCTAATAACCTTTAAGTATAATCTTAGTGAGTAAGGGGGAAACCCCCCGGTCTCCAATTACAGTGGTACATCAAATCCCGCACGAATTATTCACCCTTTGTTTCATATCGCCCCGAAAGACCTATGAGGTAGATAGTTGAAACCCCCTATAGGCCTTCAATCTCTCATAAAACAGTTAGATGCCAGATTTTTGCCATTACAAAATCACGAACAGGACGGTGTATTGGCATGTCATTTTCATGCACATTTCCGCAGGAAGAAAGATCAATTCTAACTCTTGTTTTGCTGATTGCTTGAAATGAATAATTTATTTTTGTTCCATGGCACGCTAATAAAATTCGGTTTTTGTATGCTTGATGTGTTAAATGCCTCACCATTACACATGTCTCTAGACTCAATAGGCTGTGGCACTAATTTGCTTCCGCCATCTACGAACCTTGATTATGCAATATGCAGAGGACTGGTGTAACGGTATAGGTCCACGGATTGTAAATTATAAGGTGCGAGGTCCAAATCTCTTTCACTTCACTATATTGTTATCGACAGTCCGCCGATTTGTCTAATATACCACAGCACGTCTACGTACAATAATGATTGAGCGAACCCTAAGTTCACATCTGTGATAGATAACACAACATCGAACCCTGGACCTTTTGTCCTACAGTATGGTGACGTGTATACTATACCACATCACCTCTACGTACGATAATGATTGAGCGAACACGACCCTAAGTTCACATCTGTGATAGATAACACAATATCGAACCCTGGACCTTTTGTCCGACAGTAAGATGACGTGTATATTATACCACATCACCTCTGCTTACGGTAATGATTGAGCGAATACCACCCTAAATTCACATCTGTGTTAGATAAGAGTAACAAGATTCGAACCCTGGACCTTGGGATCAACAGTGGAGTGACTAGTCTATTATATCACAGTACCTCAACGTAAGGGTTGAACAAACACCGGCCTAAGTTCACATCTATGTTAGATAACAGTAATAAGATTCGAACCTTGTAACTTGGGACCGACAGTACGGTGACTTTTCCACTATACCACATAACCTTTATATAAGGTAAGGATTGAGCGAACACCATCCTGAATTCACATCTGTGTTAGATTACAGTAACAAGATTTGAACCCTGGACCTTGGGAAAGAAAATATGGTGACTTGTCTACATTTCCACAGCACCAAAAACGATAACTTGGTTGATAAAAGAGATAAATATTGAATAGTAAACACTTTTCTGCCTATATGAATTACAATGTTGGCCCAGATTTCTATTTTTTTTTAGAAATAGAGTCGTCGCCAGAAATATGATATTCGTAAAACATAATGTCGAATATACATATCAGTACAGAAAAGTGGGGCGATGAAAAGAAAAGAGCAAATCTGATGATATGGAGATATGGAATATGGGAGTTTAAAAAAAAAAAGAAAAAGAAAAAAAAAAGCGTGATATATAGAACGACATCACCAGCTAAACATGAATTGCCAGAGATATAAAGATGAAGATAGAGAGATAGAGAGAGAGAGAGAGAGAGAGAGAGAGAGAGATTAATGAAAAGAAATAGAAATTGAGCAAAAATGACAATCGATAAACAGGAGGAGATGAAATCTGGAATACATGTAGGCAATGACAAATCAATTTTAGTCAAGTGTGATGAAATTATAGAGGAGAGAGAGAGAGAGAGAGAGGGAGAGGTAGAGAGGGGGTGGGGAGGAGGCAGAGGGAAATATAGAGAAACAGGGAGTGAAGGGTTAGGTAGGATGAGAGACTGAAGCTAGCCGATTAGTCTAACTTCACCATGGGACTATGGCAACTTCCGTCACTACGTTCTTGTGGTTTTTGATGCGGATGAAAGTAATATCGTATAACACTACACTCTTAGGAAAATTACTTGGAAAAGGCTTTGGAAGACTCGATTTGTCTAATTCCAACCAGGGGTACCCGTATCATTCTTTTAAGATGCTCCCATTGTTCAAGATTTGTCTTATATATATCCTGGCCGCATAACGACATTGATACTCGCCCAGCTCTGTCCGGTCGATACCATACGCCGTACACCATAGCTTATGGTGCCCTCACACTAGAGCGTGTTGAGGTAACGTGTGTCTAGCGTTCACGATTTTCACTCGAAATTTGACTATGTCCAAAATACGCTCAAGAACGCTCCATTTTCCCTGTCAAAAATGGAATTTTTAATGAGCTCTAAACGACTGAGAAGCGAATAAATAGCGTCAGGGTAACGATGACTGCGCGCGCTTAGCGTCCACCTAACGATTGCCTAGCGTTAGCAACGACTGAACAGCGATGTCCAACTTATGTCTAGCGTGTTTGGACGTGTTAAAGAACGTTAGGAAACGCCAAACATGTGCGTATTGAGTAACGACTGCCCGACGTTCGTGAAATTTTAATTGCATTTTCGCGTACGTTCATGAGCGCGGACTGTCGTTCGAAAATCGCTTGGCAAACGTAGGAAAGCGTTTGCTATTCGTTGGTATACGCAAAGAAACGCAGAGGAACGCTGAGGTCAATTTTTGATTTTGAACATGTTCAAAATTTTTGGCGTGTAACAGTGTTCTTATAAAGACGCTTTGAAAGCGCTGGGCACTCGCTCCTTGATCGTTTAGCGTTTTGGATGAACGTTCCTTCATAGTTCGAAGTGCGTCCAACCAACGCAGAACTTTTGTTTATATGTTTTTTTACTCAATTTCCTCATGTCACCAAATGGGGGCGTATGTTTTTTACCTCAATATCCTTATGTCACCAAATGGGGGCGCTTGTGTCATCGAATAAAATGATTAAAGCTTATTCTGTTTATTCTGTTTGTGCTCAGTAGTTTTCCCTCCCTGTTTAAGTGCTATTTTTACATGTAAAGTAACTATTCGGTATCATGAAATTATAAACATTTTGGACTTGAAATAAACATGTAATTGTTTTCTGTGAATACCAAGGTATAACGTATCTAAACACTTTAAATGTTTAACAAAAATTTGGTATTTCTATATTTTATTTATCATTTTGGAGCAATTTATTACCTTAAAAATGCGAAGTTCAAAAGAACACCAGCAGAATTTACACTGTTGTTCATTAAGCTTGGATACTATTATTATTTTTATTATTATTATTGTCTATTTATTTATTATTATTTTCATTATTATTACTATTGTTTATTTGTTTATTGTTTGTTTGTTTTTTTTTTTTGCTCTAGCCACATCATTTTGCTCCAATTTAAATTTCTTGAATTTGTTAGTCCCCTCTCAACCTTCCGGGAACCTGGCAGTGGCGGATCCAGACGGGGCGCAGGAGACCCGCACCCCTTCTTTGATTTAAAAAAAAAAATGATTGACTGTATATGTTAAAATTGGAAAAGTTTCGCCTGCACCTACACCTATTTTTTTACTCAAATTTTCAGGATGCACCACTCGTATTTCAAAATCCTGGATCCACTACTGCTATGGTTATTTCTTAGACGAAAAAAAAAATTGAAGAAATAATAACAATTGATTGTTAAAGGTTTTTTCTCTCTCTGTTTTTACCATAACGGTAGAATATTTTTATTATTTATATTCTTTAACAGTCACACTTTTTTATTCAACCCCTCACTTAGACAAGAAACCTTTGTTTTTAAACCTAGATTTAAGACCAATAGCTACCCTACACCTCAAACCGATTCTTGGGATAGCACCGAGGGGGCTTTGGTAAGTCAAAAAAAAAATTGCCAGAATGGTTATTGTGGTGGATGAAGTACTTTTTTTCAATTATTCATACCCGGTGTAGTTAAAAAATGTAATGTTTCTAATCTCAAGAAAACAATACCATCTTATAACACCCTAAATTGTATTGAGTGTAGATGTAGTGTAAAAGAGTATGACCCTTCGTCTTGATTAGGGTGAGAAATTAAAAAAAGTATATTTTATCTAATATGAAACAGCCGTCCATTTATTTGGATCATCTTGATTTAAAAAAGCGCAAGCTGATTTTTTTCACCATCAATTATTTGAAATAAATTAAGTGCTCAAAAAAAAAAAAAATCATAATTATGAGGGGTAATAAACCCTCAGGATCATATAGGGAAAAACAGAACAAAAAGGAAAACAAACTGTTCATGCAGTTATCAGAATGCATTGACTGTTCAACAGTTTTAACTCTTAACGTGCCATATTAATTTATAGCCAAAAACGTAGACTTTCTTTTAAATTATTTCAAAATGGTATGTAATAGTATTGCTTGGTGTAAATGACTGGAAAATGATCCACAGACACAATACAATCAACTGTGGTATTTGCAAAGTCTATACTGCCAGCAATGAAGAGAAAATGAATTATTACGATTGTATAGATAATAAGTACAATTGCATGAAAACGTGTCCGTGGCACATGCCAATACAATGAATACTATCAATGAATAAACAATTTTGTGCCCATAAATTAGAGATAAACCAAGCTTCCCCACAACCTCCCACCCCCCCAAACAAAAAGGGGAAAATGTTTTGCACAATGTTATGTTTCCAAACGACTTTGTGTCTATTATAAAACTTTTTTGAGTTTCATATCTCAATTACTCAATAATGTTCTTTTTAGTTTCTTTTTCCTATTTTCATCTTCCACTCTCTCCCATTATATTATATTCATTCGTTATCTCTTTCTCCTCTCTTCCCCTTTCTCTCTCTCTCTCTCTCTCTCTTCTGTCTGTTTCTTGTTGCTGTTTTTTGTTCTCTTTTTACCTCTCTTTCCTTTTTGTCTACCCAGTTCTCCTTATCTGTGTTTCTATTCCGTTTCCCTCATTCTTTCCCGTGGTCCAAGGCTTTTGGTTTATACCTATTCCTAGATACATCATAATAATTTTTTTTTTCTTAACCAAAATATGAAGGTTTGTTTCTTAAATTACATAAATACCACTTGACGAAAATCTTTCTAAACATACTTCATGGCATGATAGAGTATTACTAATAATAGTTACATTTATGTATCACTTTATACATGTATCCTACTCGGTGTTTATAAGGGCTTTTAATGTTAACTATCTAATTTATTACCAGGCTTAGTGAGGCGACTCTGAAAGGCGCTCGCAGCATTCAAGTATTATTGATAATATAACATCATTGTAATATAGCTAATTCCAAAATGAAATAAAGATTAAGAGACCACAGTTATATTGAATTACATGTCGATTGATTATCTCATAATCTCTTCTCCGACATAATAGGAAGATTTAATATCATTGTTATTTATTTATTTATTTTTTTTTTGTTATTTTAATCGAGGAGGAAAAAATCGATGCATTCAAAGATATTGATTAAAAAATGAAAAGAATAGTAATAAACCATAATTGAAAAAAACTTCCCGAGATAGATTAGACGCGTGTGGACGACCAGAGAACGACAAGGGAACGACCATCCAACGCGCATAACGTTCACACTGCTAATGCCCAGCGCATACAGAACTTATTGATAAGTGCGCTGTTACGAGCTAGAAAACGCTAAAAACTGTGAACGTGTAATAAATTATGAATTTATCTCAGCGTACATTTGCGTTCAGACAACGACTAATTGCGTATGGTTAACGAGTAGCAACGTTTTCGAACGTACACACCAAATTCCAAGAACGCTGGTCAAACGTTAGCTCAACACGCCGTAGTGTGAGGGCACCTTTACATTTAGCGTAGGACCCAGTCATTCTACTAAGGAGTCCAACACCAAAATATAAATACATTACTTCATAATAGTATCCCAGAGCTAGGCAGTTTAGAGCGGTGTGACTAAGCAATATATTGAGATGTGTGATATAGTTTATTGTCGCGATGTATTGTTGGTAACAAAATGAAACTTTTTTTTGGGAGGGGGAGGAGGGGGACGAGCAGCCATGTTGAAATGTGATAGGCCTACGGTCACGTGAATTATAAAAATATAACTGCCGACCAATATAACATTTATGAAACAATTCAGCCTTTTTAGTTGGGATGATCGAGCTTGAAATGATTTCTCCTGATTTACATGGCTTTTCAAACCTGGAAGAAAAATAGAGCCACACATAAACCTCGTTAAAATGATGATTATCATAGATGCATAGAATGAATAACAAGCTGAGATTAATCTAAAAGAAAACTATTTAAAAAAAAAATGAAAAAAAAAAAAGTAATACAAATAAATAAATGAAATTAGCTCAAATTTGTCATTTGTATTAACCTCAAAATTACCATCAGTTGCATCTCGGAAGGGTGTATGTGTGTGTTTATTTTAAATTGCTGAATAAATTACAAATTTTATGGAGTAGAGGAGTCGGCCAGAATGCAGATTGCAACGTATCAAGAAAAATTTGCTTTTTGCTATACAGTAATCGGGAAAATAAATTTACCTGTAAATGTTGAATTCGGCTTTTATTTGTCGCAATTCTCGAATGACAATCAATGTCAGTTATTCCGTTTAATGGCATAATTATTACTCTGAAATGGTTACAATCCCTTAGGGCATCATTAATGTGTACCCTTATCGTATGACAATTTTCTGATTTTTATTTGAGCAATAACAGTTCTGAATTTGCTTGTTTTGGAGGACGGTGAAGCATTGACTATTTGATGACAATGTCCTTTCTTAAAGCAATATAGTGAAGAAGTATAGGATGGACCATAGAGAGAGAGAGAGAGGAGTAGAGAGAACGGACATACTTAGGGAGAGGAAGAGAGAGAGAGAGAGAGAGAGAGATGGCACGAAAATATTAAACACACACAGCAATGATATGAGAATTCTCAAAGTATAGGTCTGCGACATGCGACATGAGCAATGGATGTGTGTTTTGTATGCCATTGTCTGGTGAGCTAATTCAATTCAAGTAATTTGTAAATATTTTCTACAATAACAAAAGTACGAAGATGTACTTGGCATTGAATAAACAGATGTATACAGCACCAAATCTTAAAAATGTCAACATTAACATTTCATTTACTTTCATGATTGCTCAAATGCAAACAAACACCAAAAAGACGGAGAAGAAGAAATCGCTTTTGTTTTTATTATTCCAAAGCATGAACCTGTTCGGATTAAGATGAACAATCCTCTTTTCCAGCCTCCATTTGTGATATTGAAGTTCGCACCTGTGCTAGCTATCATATGACTTCACAGTCTAAAACAGGTGTACTGTATATTTTGAACCAAGGAGATAATTTTACCCCTCCCTTGAAAGGACCTGGGGATTTTCTGACAGGTTTATCAGTTCTCCGCTCCTAAAAGAAAATAATTACGCATTCAAAATTATTTAGAAATCATTTCCACGTCCCCCTTTTCAAGTAATTAGAAACCCATACTATATCTACATGTCTGTTAAACGTGGTGTATAGTTTTGGTAACAAAAAAGGAATTGGCACAAAACCGATCAAATGTAGTTACATGTTGTCCACATTGCACTAAAAGATATGTGTGAGAGATCTTGTGACATTCCTTTCATTATTTCCGATGAATTTCATTGAATTTGTTTGAATGAAGCGTAATTAACTGCCGTTTATATACCTCTGCTGACAGCTTCGCACGCCGAAGGTTACGGCGTGAATTAGTGCGAACGATCTGTGTGTAACACCCACACAAGAGAATCCCCATTGGTTTTCCACGTGAGCGCTAACCTGCGACGGGTCCCCGACTTATCTTTTTTATCCTTATATTATGAAATAAAGACACTAAATCGAGATTCCAAGTACTATAATTTGCTTTATTATAGTTCTTGGATTCAATCTTTCATAATTTATCTTGGTGTGAATCAAAATTAATTTTTACTTCTCCCGAAACTATACACCAGCTTTAAGCCTTTTAAAATCCAGTTATACTGAATGTACCTTACAGTTAGGCAGGGAGCTGGGAGGAGATTACCCATCTATGGACATAGCACGGCATGACCTAGGACGTGACTTATCCATCAATATTTTTCTCAATGGACTAAAAATATTAATAAAATCTGACCTAAAGGTGTTCAAATTGATAATGGGTAATTTCGAATTAATGAAAAATGTCCACAAGAACGCACATAACCACACACCCACCAGCACACATACACCACACACTCGCAAACCACACAAACACGCACACATACGTACGCACACACGCACGCACGCTAACCCACACACACACACACATTCACCCATCCACATCCCCACACACATACTTACACACCATCACACTCACACACCCCTCCCACACACACGCAGGCACACACATACAAACCCACCTCGGCATAAGACGTTCACGATTTCACTCTTTGGAATCCACCTTAAGGAACAAAGCAACACGATATTTCATTTCTAATAAAATTTCAACCAATTCCTGAATATATACTTTCAATATTTGAGATATTTTGAGATATAGGCAGAATGTAAGACGCACAGCAGGTGTCAGTATTCCGGTACGTCATTGGAAAAAGACCTTTTTATTCTTAGAAGGATCATGTAACAGCTGTCTCGGGAAAGCCTTGTAGTATTGAATAAAAACATCTTTAGTTCCTTACTCCTGGAAACTCGATATATATCTCTATTATAACAAAGACAATTGGGGTTGTCCATTACGCTATCTTTACACCAAAATGCTTTTATAGGATGAAATGAGAGCCTTGATGGTATATGCGCAAATCTTCCCATGGGAAGGTTATAGTTTCTTTATCTAGCTACTTTTAAGGAAAACATTTTGATAAACAACTCGGACATTGAAAGCTGAGGGACAATTTGTATTGAGAAATAAACGAAAGGATGCATATTTACAACTTTTTGAATTCATTTAACTATTTAAGGCAAAATACAATGTTTTCGGAGATATCAGCGGATTTGTTGTTGTTGTGGACCATGGGTGGTTAAAGTCCCAGGATGTTATTGATATAATTATTGTACAAGTACAACTCTGCCATTACATCTTCGGTCGCACGCTAGAATTAAAATCGTTTTTTCTTTAATGAGCTATAGAATAAATAACTTGTTCGATTACTAGTAATCTTGAAAGTTATCGTAGGAAGAAAATGAATTCATGAATCTGGAAATATGATATATATTATTTCGCAAGTGAGTATGCGTTAGAAACACGAATAACACCCCTTGTTATTTATCGTCTATGAGTGGACTGGCTTTATGACCTGTGAATCACTGATCTTAATTAGGCAGTAATACACATCGAATAGCTTCGTTGGCCAATGAAGTTTGGGTCTATAATTAATGATTGGTCTCTTTTGGGCTTAGCATCTGTTAATTCAATTAAGTTCTATTTTCAGAGATATCATATTCCACAGATCATTATATTTGATGCACCTTATGTCCTTCAGGGCAGTCTCATGAATGAAATATTACTTTAATATTGTTCTCACGCTTTGGCCGTCAAAAGATTTTCACAGTTTCACAATAGAGCTCGACATTTTCGTTAAACCCTTTAAAAACACCACTGGCGAACAAAGACATCGGCTTAACAGTGCAGAAGTCTTCTTTAAATGATTCATGAAGTTAAATGTTTGTTGTATATTATGAGCATTGCCCACTTTTGTGAAATATGTGAACAATAAACTTTGCAGAAGTTCACTATCCGTTACAGTAGCATCACCACAGAAATCAACACCAGATGAAATATTTCGGTAAAAACAACCTCCATAATCATATGATAAAAAAATACAATATGCATATTTGTTTCTTGATATATAAGCCATGCGATCTCATCTGCAAAATGCTGTAACAATCAAACAATCGGCTATTTCGTAATTCGATAACCAAATCAAATAGCAAATTCATGATACTCGGTAGTGCTGTGCATAGATTAAACAAAAAACAAAAAACAACACACTGGAGTAACAAAAAAGAAGAAACAACTTCAAAAAATTATACATCTACTTACAAGAAATCCGCGACTACAACATCGTCATGTAATATCTGTTCCAATTCCCAGATTATCAAAAGTCAAATCATTATTAACCGATATCTGTTATACGCATGATAATTGGTGTCCATGTTGTCTCGTGGGTACGTAGAGGCCAAGAAGATTGAAATGCGGTTTTGTGGTAAGTTAGGTGACCCTTATAAACGAAATTCATCCATTACAAAACCACACTTTTCCCCTAGTTGCGGAGATTCCACCTATTTCAACAATTACAAGAGCTTTCATATAATATTATCACGTTGTTTTGGCAGTGACACATTTTTAAAGTATAATATTCTTCAAAATAATGTGGAGTCACTTTGTGGTATATTCTCTTTGCCCGTGTAAATCTTATTCAAAGCTTTGTTGGGTTTATGTCATATGAAAGTAAGACTAACCATGGCTCTACCAAAATTAAGCATAGGAGCCGTGCATTTAAAGTTATACCACAAAGAGACAAAGGGCACGTTTGAAAATAGGGGAGACCCGGTATGGACGTTACAAAATTCACATTTTGGGCCAGATAGTTCTAATGAAAGAACTCACGCATGTAAACACTAATTAACTACAGCTTAATTAGTGAAGACATTTTTTGTAACAACCTACCCCATATACGTGGTAGGTTGTTACACCATACGGGGTCAATTGTTACAATATGTAAACATACGGGGTAAGTTGACAATGTGTAAATCTCTTATACCATACTTTAATTTCAACTTTCCAAGTTTCTTGATATGTTAACAGTCGATCAAGTAGAGCTCTAGAATAGACAAAAGTAATAATAGAAAATTAAAAATATTAACACCTGAAAATTGAGACAAAATTTAATTTTACATATGTAATGTAATTGGGGTAAGTTGTTACATCAACATGGGGTAGGTTGTTGTAACAACCTACCACATAGGTGATTTTACACACAGAAATCAACTGTAGCACAGCCATTAGGCAGAATTACAGGGCATGGCTAGGGGGTATATTAGTGAGATATATGTACTATATTTACAATACCAGACTATCATCATGTGCCTTCAGTTGTAAGAGCTATTACAAATTTCAATTTTTGTCAAAAATTTACTTTGAACTGTAAAAAATGGTTTTTGTTGATTTACTTTTTAATAAAACAACGGAGAAACCTCACGACCGGCAGTTCATCACAGCTATGTGTAGGCTGTATATAGATGCCAGTTAGCACATCCTCTCTTGTTCCATTTTAGCACACTGAGAACTGTAACAACTGACCCGTGTTACTTCCATACCCGGTCTCCCCTATAGATGTATGTGTTTAAAAAAGAAGTACCGTGCCCCCACATTAAATTCACAAAGGAAAGTTAATTTGTTTTCAGTTATCTCAAACATAGAAATACCACGAGGAATATTAGATTTCCTCATAAAATAATACATAAGAGGGGGGATAAACGAAATGGAACACCTAATTGCCTACGATAACAAGTTTTTTCCAAATCAGGAATATTATCCGTTCTTTATAAAGAATAGCAAATCGGATGAAGGCGCTACCGCACTCTTGTTATCACAACTAGATACGATATGAAATTAGAAAGTATGATAGCCTAGATGCAGAAAGGCTCACTGATAATGATGAAAATAATCTTATTCTTAGTATCCTGATAGAATATCTAGCCTCCAAATTAGTTACCACCTGTCAAGGAGACTATATTCTACCCTAATTGGTGTAATCGTAGATCGTGTAATGTCAGATACTAATTGGTTTAGCCTTCATTGGTTGGAAATATCCTGAAAAGGCGGCTTCCGTAATCTCTAAAATTCACTTTAACCGTGTTATATCAGCCTTGATTAACATCATGTTGCACATATCCATTTTTAAAGGGATAGTTTAGTATCTGCAAAAGGACAGACCAAACCAAAATAATGTAGACGCATTCAGTTATTACAATATTTATGTGTGAAGGTTATGAATAATTTTGCATTAAAATCAACATAATTATTAGACAAAGAGTGCATCTCGTAATACAACTCTTAGGGTACAATATACGAGAAGTATAAAGGAGCCTTATGTAAACGTTAAGTAAGGAACTTTGTCTACAACAGGAAGAGCAAGCATAAATATTTTGTATTTGGACTTTGGACACACAACTCTTATTTAATTCAAAGATGAATGTTATTTAAAGAAAAAAAGTTATGTAAGAGAAATAGAAAGAATGCTTGTATCGGTAAGCATTAAGTGGAAAAAGAAAGATATTATTCGTACCTTTAATTATTATTTTTTTTTTTTTAAAGATTTGTATTTTCAAAGGAAGAAAATACCCTGCGAGGCCAGACAAATCCTTGAACATGAAAGAAGATGTGAGCATTACATCTAATTGGTATCTCAAACATTCGTGCCATGTTGCTTAAATATATCTACATCATAAACCTTCGTTAAAATTCCTTGTCTGGCCCGAATATATCGGACGGGGATAAGACGACTTCCAAACAGATACAGGTTAATATCTTTTACAAGAAAATATGTAATAACCTTAGGACGGGTGATGACAGGGCTGACTTGAAAAAAAAATTATTGAGATAAAGGGGAGGAGTAAGAGAGCATTGTCTCCATGCAGCAACTGCAACCATAGAATTTGGTTGAAAGCAACAAATATATTAAAAAAGGAAAAGGAAATTCATAATCTCCAGATAACTGCAATAAGTTTTCCGCTTAATATTTTAAATTCTTGTTTTAATCGCTATGTTCTTTAGAGGAAGGTTAAAGCCAAAGTGAATCATTTACCTTTACTATAAGAAATATAAACGGAATTATATAATAATGAAAGACAAACTGAATTGTAATTAGTTGTTGTTTTAGTTTTTTTTTAGGCGCTGTAAAACCTAATACTATTTTTTTTTGCAATTGGAACTATTATTACGAGAATAGGATCAAGTACTAGTATTACATAGATAAGTAAACACATACAACGAAATTGAATAACGAGAAAATAAATATAATGAGACAATAATGGAGAGAAACCCGTTTTCTTCACATTATTCCTTTCTGTTTTATAATTATTTCACATTAGCTGTCAAATGTTGGTGATTCTAATATAGGAGGAAATACCTTACGTTTCCAATTCTTTAATGACGTTACTTAATTTTTGATATCAGCAGATACCGTCATAATTATTTTAAGACATAAGAGAAAAATTGTCTACGAGCATGACGACATTATGACAAAGCTGAACTTAAAGCGTTTATTTCCAAGCTTTGGGGAAAAATCTTGAAGAAAGAATTTTTTACCGAAAGCTTAGAAATAAACCCAAAGTTCAACTACGTCCATTATGTCTTAGACTATTTTTTTTCTCTGATATATATATACACATGTATATCAGAGAAATTTAATTAGAGATTGAATGCTGCTGATCTCTAATCTTAGCCCTAACTGAAGAACATGAACATACCTTACTAGTGATATAGACGTCAGTTGAAATTCAAACATAAAGTGGGAGAGTCGGGAAAATGTCTCGTTAGCCACGGCCAAGATCTATGTCACCCGGCGGGAGGATCTCTCGGGGAATTTTCGGCCCAGCATGTGGCCAGTGATAGCGATGTCACGAACGTGCATTAACCGCAATCTCTCCAATTAAAACCGCGATGTGGTATTCATAATGCCTTTCAAGAATTTATATATCCAGAGGACTTCATGACAGTGATTCGACTAGATTTATATCTATCATTATGGCAGATAGTGTGTAAAATAAATACATTTACTAATCCATATGTCTTTGCTGAAAAAAATCTTGTCTATTTTACACTATCATCTTCTGCAATTTTTTTTACGATTAGATAATAAATAATGATGATGGCTTCCTAAAAAACACCTAGGTCTATTCCCAATGACACAGTGGTGCCACAATATTATCAGAAATACAATAAAACAATCCAATGAAATACAGTTCTATACAAAATTGAATTTATATAATATGTATTATTGGTAAATTGTCATTCAAAGAGCAAGGAAGCATGTTGAATAACAATAAAAACTTGCTAGGGTGCAAAACATTGAACTCATAAAGCTGTATTTAAAAAAAAATAAGATTGCCAAATAATCGTTTTGATTTCACGTAAGTAGTTATAGACAACTCAACCCCATACAATGTTTAAAGATATATCATTAACATATACTCAGTAAATCATTTCAAAATTTCATAACCATTTTCCTCCCCAAAATGTTCTTGCGTACAAGAACAAAAAAAAAAAAGAAAGAAAAAAAAAAGATACTAATAAGACACAAGCTAAATTTAGCTTTCACGGAAGGCACGATAGCGTCACTATCTTCATCAATCCTGCCTAAAACAAACAAAAAAATATGATACATACAATTCATTTGTTTATGGCAGCTCAGCAGCTAGTGATTCGCAAACAAAATGAACGATCTTCCTCCTATAACAGTTAGAAAGATAACTGTAATAAAAAACCCAAGAAATTCAATATTACTAAAGGATAATTATCTCCAATATTCCTTGTATTTTCGGATATGGGGATTTGGACCATAATCTGCCCAGAGGGTTTTTTGTCATTCATCTTCAAACAATGGACAGAGTGTTGCTTGAAATAAAATGAAAAGCGATATCTAGAGATGAGTAAACACTCCGTAAAAGCATCAATTTATGCCATAAACTAGAGCAATCGGGATATTTTTAATTACTTTAGTTGACAACGATAGAAAAAAAAAATGATTTCAAGAGAAATTGTTTATTGTAAGTTCCGTTATGACTATTATACGACATACATGTAATTAATATAAAATGGTGTGTATACGGTATACCTATATTGTTATTTGACAGAAACCTCGTGGTTTGTTTTCCTTCTAAATTTCCTGTAAATCTTTTCCATTATTCGTATTTTGTTTGAAGTAAAATGATAAATTTGAATATTTTATTATGTGAATTTTCTTTTTAAATTTGAATCGAACCAAATTCTAAATGGAAAACATGTAACTTGTGTGGAACAATTTTAATGTATTGATACAACTAATCACTAAAAAAAAAAATAAAAAAAATCAGGAAACAAATGAGCCTGACAAATATTTGTTATTAAAAATAGATAAGTAAGTACGAACAACATTAATCATTAGAAGATGGAAGGTATACAATGTAAATTTAGAAACGCATACAATGAATGCAAACTAATTGCCCTGGAGGGACGAAAGGTGGATGTACTTTTCGTCTCATTCTTAAACGCCTTAAGAAAGTGATCCTTACGATATCGACTAAAAGCCCCTATCAAATTGTTATCCTATTGTCAGATTCACCATATCACACCTGCCTTCCAGATACGGTACTCTATTCCGATCAGACTAACCGTGAAAAAAAGGATGGAAATTAATATGTCAATCAGAACATTCGAGTGAAAACTCACTCGATGAAAAACAAAGAAAGTCCCCCAGATTTCCTTGCCTCGTCTCTGGGCAATTAAGAAATATGAACTTCCATCATCATGATGGTATTTCCTCCAGCGATTGGAATATATCGAATTTAGGTCGAAATCCTTCCTGCCGAAAACCAGAAAAGACAAGAAAAATAAGTAGGTATTATTTGTCTTGGGCAAACACTGACAGCTCGAGCGAAAGATATCTCTAAGTGATTTCTTTCTCTCTCTCCATGTGTCTTTTCATATTTGTTTTGAGGTTCTAGGTGTACAGGCTGGACAGGACTGGAGGCTGCAGAACGTGTTCAATAGAGGTTGATTCTCTGCTCGAGGAAATGACAGGTGCTTTTTAACTTTTATATGGATCATGAAGTTATGATTTCCCTTCGAGCGTGGTTTTTTGTTCGGAGGCCGAACGGGGATTTCTCAAATATCTGTTGTTCCAGATTGTTAAGTCGAGCAGTATGATCATAAGATCACGCATGAACAAATATTTACAAGGTGGGAGCCTTAAAAGTGCGATCCATATGAAATGAAATGATATAAGTATGGAGAATAAAAGTTGGATAATAACATCATATATTATTATTTTGCAAGATGGTCTACCACAGGAAATACACAGCAGTGTTCAAAATACATATATATTATGTTAAAAAACCCGCTAAAAGAGCACACACTTTTCAGTGTAACTTCATTCCGAAACGCTTTTCAAAGACATCTTGTCAGTTAAAAAATTTTAGCATCATTTTTCTTATTTGCAAAGAGATTTACGAGATTGTCTCATTCGACACTATGCTGTACCTGTATACTTTATTTTTTTCATTGCCGTGTTTGTTTTCGTTCTTTCAAAAATTAGTCTTAAACCGATACATGCGACAACAGGGTTTTCCCTGTATTTGGTATATCTGAATGTGATAACCCAGTAATCAAAGGGTTAACTGTTCCTTGCCGTGGATATGGGACGGGTGTAAGCACCGATCTCAGTAATAGAACACCAGGGAATGGGCCATTAACATGGCTAGGGCGGAAGCAATCGGGATCGTGTTCTGATCGATGTTCCGATTAAGCAACATATCCTTTTTCTCGAATAAAGAATAGATCACTGTCCTGGTTTTAAATAGGATAATTGGGATGGGTGTATTGGCGTGAGAAACCGTCTTAATGACATAAGCTCTTCAATTTGTAATGGTATACTCTAATAAATAGACACATCTAATGTTCATTGACCTCACTGAATGGTCGTGTAAATTATTCGAAAATGCGTTTCATAGCGACATAAAAGGTACAACTTAGGACTTCTTGGCATATTTCCCCAATCACAGTGATTCGTCTATGGAGAAATATTTGATATGTATCATTGTTGCAAACCAGTAGAAGTAGACAATTAGGGACGGCCCTATAACAGATCCTTGTGGTACTCCCGAGGTTACCATACAGCACTTTTAACGGTCATTATGCAAGTGGAATGCATGGCGGTCAAAGGCGTCAACCAAATGGCATACCAAAATAAAAATGGACGTCTCCATAACTTGACGAATTGCTCTCTTTTTTGTTTGTTCGAGGAGGGAAGGGGTGTTTATTCAAAATAATTTTTTTTGTAACCATGGTAACGTTTTGCAAAAAAGAAGAAGAACAAAAAATTGTTGGCCCCTGTACGTGTTACCTCATTTCTACGCAACTATTATCAATTCATTATGCCCTCTTGTATAGTCAACCACGTGTCAGCACTTTTATATAACTGAATGAAACTCTCTATACAGGCTATCAAAGAAAATTGATATTCCATCGAGCATTCACGTATGTTGTGGTTAAACAACTCCCTTGGTCAAGTTTTCACACGGAATTGAAATTGAAACTGTCATGTGTTAATCTATCTTAAATGTGGTATGTTAGATCTACCAGTCCGATTATATCATATTTCCCTCAAGTATAATATCAGGATCATTGCACTTATAAATTGACCTGAATTTGATGGAAACCAAACAGTGGTTTGGGCTGGGGCACATAAAACTAATGCCAGCTGAAAATTTATGACTGTAAGTGCAGATATCAAATTCATCAACACAGGGTCCAATATCAAACAGGATCATGGACTAACCGGAGAACACAATTGTTTTCCAAAAAATGTTTTTTAATTTAAAGTTTCAACCAGTTTGGGCTTTTAAAAACCTATGCGAGAGTCTCATATACCTTAATTTTGGTCGTTGATATTCTTTGATACAGCTGAAATGATGTGCACTGTTATTGATTGACCACTTCTATGACACCTGTTCGGGATAGAGATACAGGTGTGTTGATATAAATCATTGGGAATTAAAACCTTAAAATAAAAGCCTCCGTACAAAAATAAAAATCAATTCCTTAAGAACTCCACCAGTTTATCCCAAATTTTGACAGGTGGACGATCGCTTTCCCTCACTAGTTAATACATTTATATCGCTATATACACAATAGTTTTTATCCCCATAAGCAAACTAATATTGCACATCCCAATATTTGATGTTTGATATAATTATATATTTCTAAATTTTGTTATACAGATATCTAACACTCCCACCCCAAACATGCCAAAAGTACGTCTATTATCCTCAGTGGGCCTTGCACAACATTATTATTACCCAAAGCGTCTTGCCAGAAGGCTGTTATAGTAATATATTGGTATCATCTTTGGTATATGACTAGGATATGATTCGAACCCACGATCGGCCTCCCGTTCTCGAAGGAAGATCAGCTGCAAAATACACACGCTTTAACCAAAACAAATAGTGAGGCAACAAGTCCAACAAACATACAAAGATTCAAATAAAAAGTTGAATTTTCTTAATAGATTTCTCTCCAACTTTGTTATCTTCGATGTGATCCCATAAACTGTCGCAACTCGACTGACCTCCACCAAGGTCGGCTTGTCTTGGTGACGTCACCCTCGTCTACTTTAGATGTGAAACTGTTTTTATCTTTAAGATGAAGAGGATGAGGTTTTACGATACCTTAGGTCGACATCTTGGCACTGCTTGTAAATTGGATTATTAAATAATGAAGATGGCAGGAGGAATTATCGCCCTTTCAAAGGACGGGAAGATAAGCGGCGTGTGAAGGAAAAATTCTTTCCAAGAATATGATTAATACAAGAATATATTAATACGAGGAAGTTTGGGAATTACTTAATGTCTAAGTCAGCTTTTTAAGAAATGTTGAATATCATGGGGGTGTTAGACTTTACGTATAATGTCGATCTTCTATGCTCAGTTCGCTTTCTCCTTTATTTATCGGTTTGGAGGTAGACGTCATAAAGGGCTACAATTCCAAGAGCTCGGGATAAAACAGGGTTTCGTTGGACTCTGGGTTAAATGGATCACTTGGACATGTGAAAACCGTGTTTTTTCCAAGTTTTGAATACAAAGGTATTCAAAACGTACAAATCTTGAGAGGATGTGCCTTTGTTAATTGATTAAAACTTCTCTCCATCTCTCTCCATGTGCTCATCGCCCCTCTGTTACATTCTAAAAACGTCTTTCTACATAAAAGCCATCGTCTTGCATGTCCTTCTTTGGACCTGCTTTTCCCTTTACCATCCATCATAGTCAAACACAGCTGCTTTCCTGGCTATTGACTTGATTATATCCTCTGATGAGAGCCGAAAGGGCCGTATATCACATGATATAACACAGAGTTAATTCCCTTCATGCACTGAACAGACGATTATGTGCCCAATCTGGAGAAGATATTCTATTTGTTGTCGGTTTCTTTGACGCTACCGTACGTACCCGCGATGTACGCAAATTTCACTTCAATTCATGTTGGCATAAATTTTATAACTTTCATTTGGGATAATTGAGACGTTAAACCTACGGGTGGTCATTAATAGAGCAGCGGTCTCATGCAGCCGGACGTTTCGGGTTTAAAACTAAGTAATGTAGTAAAGACATTATTTCTTGATTAAAAATAATTTCCTCTCGCATGACTTCAGATTGTATATCACAGGGTTGTTTTTAATGTCTGCGACTTGATATCAAGGAAGCAAGAAATGTGTAGGTTTTACGCTGAATAATCTATTCTTTGGGGTTTTTCGCGAGCAAATCTTAACACATAAAATGTAGCTGGAAGTAAATAAGAGCAACGAAGTTGTACATAAAAGGCAAGGGAATAGAACACAAAGTCAAAATATTGCCTCAAAATTGCAATAAATACGGTCCAAATTTTATTGTCCGAAACAACGCCCAGTGAAGATCTAAAATTAGTGTGCCTTGCCTCAATCAGGCTAATTAACCCCAATGCCATCATCAAAGTATAAAGATATGACTAATTAAGATGCTTTAGACGTATAAATATATACTCCTGCCTCTTATGTGTCCCTATAATTCGTTTATTACCTCATTAATGTTCTCATTTTAAGTAATTCAAGTATTAAAAAAAAAGAAACATTCCTGTAGCTCTGGGGTGTTTCATGATAAGACTTGTCGGACGTTTTATCCGACAAATTGGCTCTCTGCCAATCAGATGCAAGCATTTCAGTAGCTTGTAACAGTTGTCAGTGAGAATCGGGGGAATATTTGTTCCATGAAATGTTCCCCAGATTGATATCATGGTATCTCACGTCAAATGCGCTGATCTATTCATCATGTTCCTGTTCCATTGTGAAAATTCACACTAAGTGGGTGTGATTTTCACCCGGGAATTATCTGACGTTCCTTAAGTACTTTTTCATGTAACAGGTAAAATAGTTAACCCCAATCGATCACCGCTCCTCACGTAAAAAAGGTCTCTCTCTCCTTTCATGCCCGGAAATTACCTTTGTAAGAAGGAGGGAAACAGTATTTCCCGACTGTTACTTCTAGTCGTCCCCGTATTAATTATGTATAGAATATTTATATAATAAAAACTGACAGTATAATACTTTCTGACCATTCATGTGCAAGGATATCCGATTTTATCTAGTAAAACCGCTTTTATTTTACTTCTTTGCTGGGATAACACATTTAAAAACAAAATTTGTTCATAAATTTGAATAGATAACGGAGTAATTCGAAACTTTCTTCAAAAACAAGTTTCTTCTGCATATTATAAATACAAATTTAGAAGAGTTTCGATATACGTAAATATCATAATTAAAATCAAAGGATCAAATATTGCATGCCAAGGCAATATGCCCTAAGATTTCTTTTCTAGCTCATACTTTTCTTTCATCGAAAGACAAATTTGCTCTTTAACTTTAGTTACCCTTTAAATTTTGACAATTTTTGTATTCTTGTTTGCTAAGCTATCAGTTCGGCATCACCATAAACTTCACTGTATTTCTTGATGGAATATAGAAAATATCAACGGAAAGGAATATTTTGTTTCGCTATTTTTTCTTTCCCTCAAGGCAGACACGTTTTATGCAGCTGTAGAGCTCCCGTCGCGATCCCCAAGTATCGATTTCAGAAGTACAAACGGAGATCGTGATAACTTAACTGGTCATTGGAATTTCAAAAGAAAGATTTTAGAAGGGGGTGTCTTTCATATTTCAAGGGCCTGCTCTCTACTGGATTTTGCAAATACAGGTATATACATATTTTTCCAGAAAGTTTGTAAGTAGGAAAGAAAATGTAATGTATACTTTGACCGGGATTGCATTATCAAAATGTGGATGTATTATCAGTGATGGACGTCACAGGTAGAAGTCTAATTTGTAATGCATCTACCACAAGTGATGCCCAGAATACTTTTTCTAATTGTGTTATACGAGAAGACTAGAATAACAAATTAATGGTCACTGAGGAATAATAAAGATAAAGTGTTATCTCTATTTACGTGGGACGATAATTATATTTATATATGTATATAACTTCAGGAAACTTGGGAAAGTTCTGGACCTATTTCACAATAATGTTACTGTATCTTCAAGAGTGTTGGATCATTTGTTACTCTAAAAAAATAATAATAATAAATAAATAAATAAACAAATAAATCAATCAACATATTAAACCTATTCAGATTTCAGTCTCATTGTTAAAAAGAAATTGACGAAAATTCCCAAAAGAAAGAATACGAACTAAAAACAAAAACAAGGGAGTGGAAGAATAAATGAATAAGCGGGGAACTTGCATAAAGTAAAAGATAGTGCAAGAATAAGAATACGATGCAAGAGATAAGAAAATACTAGTTCAATTCTGACAGGACATAAAAATAGAGACACGTATACAAATTATCACAGCTCTGTGAATTAGGAAAAACAAATCATTAATTGAGTGGGTGTATAGCATGATGTGTGGGAAAGAATATTTCAAGAAGGGAATAAGCTCATTGGGAATACCCATCATGCCCATGCACCAAGTAGAAATATGCACGAGTGGAATGACAAAGAATTTCAAACATCACATGGATTTACAGTCACAAAATATGTTATAATTATGGCATTCCCTTTTGAGTAAATAAGTATCTCAGTTATGAGCACATAATCTTTTCAATATTACACCATATCCACTCATATATTCCTAAATAGGTGATATTACGGGTGAGTAGTAGAAGTGATGCCATTAGGTCCTATGACATTCCCCAAGCCCATTCTCAATGGTTATGATGGAAACGAACTATTTTTTTTTAGTCCCAAGGTAAGACCATCGGCTTTAAAGAATGATTGATTTCAGACTTTCACATTCAGAAGATTATGGATCTGAAAAGAATTTCTCCTCATACCATTATGTATTGAAAAGGGAATTGCCTCAAATTTCGTTCAGAGGAGATTACCCTAAACTCAGAATGTGTGATTGAAGAGTAGACGAAATGTACGTTCGTTATTCCTTAACAAAATATTTCGAGATTTAACCATTCGGGAAATACTTTGAATTCGAGAACATGGAGAAAGGTCTTTGTAACATTATAGGGCTTAGAAAATGAAATATTATCCCATATTGTTCATATTGTTTAAAGCTTTTCTGCTCCCCTTTCCTTCTTTCCCTTTCATTGGTTATTTTGTGTCTTCGTATTTCAGCGTGAGTTCTTATAAAGTTTTGTAAGCATCGTTTTTTTTCCACAAGAGAGATAAATAAGCAAATCCAAACAAGCAACCCCCCCCCCAAAAAAAAGGGGTGGACCCTCCCAGGGGCATAGGAGACCTCTCTTTGACATTTACTCTGGAGACAATTTCTTTGTAACAATGGCATCGAAATCACTCCGCGATAATTGATTCAACGACATTTTTTCCCCTTGAGCGACAATGTTGGTTGAGCAATTATCGTATTTTTAAAAAATTTGTCGCCGGAGAATTTGTCGGCTCTCCAATTGGCGATGTAATGATAAATCATGCACATTATTTCATATTTATAATTCTACTTAAGTCACTTAAGAAGAAGAAGGTAGGGAGTTGGTAAGGTAATGCCAAAATGACGAAATGGTCAGTGCATTAGCAGCGGACGTCCTTAAGATGTGTGTGCGCGAGTAAAGGTGCGTGCCCGTGAGGTTGTGTGTGTTTGTGTGCGTGTCAACTTCAATTGAAAGTTTGGCTCGCGCGCGTTTGTCTCTTCTCACGTGATATCATTAACTGGCCAGTAAGGTTGTTCTTATCACCGGGTTTACAGTGTCCTTCTACTAAAATGCTTCTATCCATCAACTTCGCACAGTTGTTGAGACGTCTATAGCGTGTCAACCTCGCTTCGAGTTTCCGAACCGGTCAACACTGGGACTTTAGCATTGAGAAGCAGGGAAAAGCATAAGTCATATGATATTACTTTTACAGCGACAATGTTTTGTTTGCAACATTCTTAGAATTTCAGGAGAACTGGTGTGTATTTTGTTACCTGAGAACGCTCTTTGTGAAAATTTTCATAAAGCTGATGAGGAGTCTACGCCACACTTCTCACCTAATACCTGATTTCTAAGAGATCTGACCATCAAAATAGTCTGCTGGAGGAGCTAAAAAGTGCAATATGATAGTTCATTTCTTCTCTGTGGCAAGGAACCTATTACTTGATGGGCTAACCCGATATTTGTAATATTTCTATCAGCGTTTTGTGCGACGGAGGACCGCTTCAAAACACGTCATTCTAAATATCGATCTTTGAATTTGCGTATCATAATTTAAGTAAGTGCATTATAACTTCTCTTATGACAGTAATAATCTTGTAGATGTTCTTGTGAAAGGCGATGCACAAGAACGGCATAATTCTTGTGTGAATTCAAGGTAAGAAGGTGTGAAATAACACGTTAACTAATACCTAGGACAGTTTTCTTTTCAATTATACATTTGATATTCTTTTACAATTTGTGTAACCTCTGTAAGCAATTACCAATAAGAATTACCTAATGCTACAGTCTCACAAACACTTACGTATAGTTACGTTTTTGTTGTTTTATCCTTATTTCATCTTCTATCCTATCATTTCTTATGTTTTTCTTTATTTTATTGGATTATCACTATTTCCACTGCCGAATATGATGGGAAGGCATCGTGGATCTGCAGAAAAAGGGAATTTTTGGACTCAACCCGGACGTAACTCAACGTGTCTGTGTGACTGTAGCAGTAAGACACTAAAATAGATACTTTGAGTTTGGTACAAAGCCAGTTGGACCCCTTAGAAGAACAGTTTTCAGCTGAAAAGTGTGTTCCACCGTACCCATGAGTGGAAATAAATATATAAATGAATAAAATTAAAATTATAATTGATACTTTTTATTGCTTTTTAAAAGCATTATACCACTCATATGTTTTGTACAATCGCAACGACATTCGATTGTGCTTATATTACTAATGGAATCACTTAAAGACACTAAAAAAGATGCTGTGGAGTTTAGTACATAGCCATTACTAAAAATCCAGTCTGAACGAAATTTTAAATTACATGGAAGAGGAATGTAAATATCAGGACCATCATACACTTGTATTTACAATATCGTAGACAATCAAATTAAACATTCTTCTTCCTCCAAATTAGTGAAAACAGTGATTAGTATATGGTGTCTCCTAAAGGTTAAGTGTGTAGGCCTACACTGTAAAAAAAAAAAAAAAAGATGCGTAAGTTTTCAGCAAATGTGATATCAGCGAGTCGCCATCGATTCTATTTAAACAGGGTATAAATACAAAGTTGTTGTTATTTTTCCTATGCACATTACCGGGTGGGATTGAAAAAAAACAAAAACACACAAAAAGCAAAAAACAAACGAACAAAAAACACTACCCCCCCCCCAAAAAAAAAAAACAACAAACAAACAAACACTCAAAATTGCTGCATTACTTCAAACGGAGGAAATCTGTAATTCTCTTCTGTATTTTTTTTAATGCAGCGTATATTATCTAAGTACTGGAATTGTTGAATAATTAAAAATTCAAATTCAAATTCAAATTCATATTTATTGATATTCAATCCACAACTTTGGATTATCATCACAGAGAAAAAAAAACAATAATATCTTACAAAAACATAATGAACATACAAAATCATAATGAACATACAAGCATATTTACAAAATCAATTAATAACTGAGCTTAAATATTAATATAGCCATGGACATTCACATATAATTGTCCCCATATGTATACATGTACACATACATTCACAGACATACTGAAATATACAAAATATTTATATTTTAGATTTATGTATATTTTAACATTCCAAATTACAGGGATCCAAAACAAATCCCGAAAGGACCGGAGGTAGAGACCAATCGACCCCCCGGATTCAAAGCCAAATCCTAACGATTTAAATATAAGTCTAAAAAACCTAAAATTCAAATATCAGGATTCAAATCTAAATCAAACATCGACCGGTCCCCATCCACATCCACAATAATTATTACACTATTTTTGTTCCAACCTGCCTAATCTTTCTATATACATATTACTAATGGAGGATACACTTATTTTGTTATATCATAGTCGTTTGTTTTTAATAAATATATGAATTTCTCATGTGGGTTTTTATCTTTAAAGGTGGGCACTATATCGCTTATCTTTTTGAATAGGTTTTCTCTTTCTTGCTTAAGGTATGGACAGCATATAATAAAATGGAACTCTGTTTCTACATCTAATTGGCACATGGGACATAGGCGTTTATGTATTTCCAATTTTTTATGTCTTCCCTTCTATCATTAATTTACTTGTTACTAATTCTTATTTTCATAAAATTTTTAATGTGTGATTTATCAATGTCTAACAAAAGATATTTTTCAAGATCGTATGTATGTTTTACATGAATTTCATTGGTAACAACGTCATCAAACTGTATAAGTTACAGTAAAGCTACCTTTGGCATATGCCAAAAAGAAATATACCATATTTATGTGGCTTTAAAACTTTCAATTAATGTATGGTTTCTTTTCATGTTTGGTTCTGTTTGGTCTTTAAACGAAGGAACATAACGTCATAAATTTTCGACGTAAAATTTCATTTTTGTTTTGCAATACGTCAGTTCTGACGTAATTCTAACATTTGATGCCTTTTTTGGGGGTACATTATCTTTTCCAGGGTCCTGCATACAAGTAAACTGCACTCATTTGTGGGTTATTTTTGTAGATAATCATATAAGACGTAAATAGTAAACGGTACAACGGAGGGGGGGGGGGGATTTTTTTGAACATGCACGTGTATATACTTTTCTCTCTTTTTTGCACATTTCTTAATTGGTTTTCCTCTTACGTCACAATACACATTAAATTGATAATTTACAACATTTGATCAATATTCCCCAAGAGGGTTTGGATGCTTCAATCTGATAATATTAAAAGTGATTACGTGTGATTTTTGTGAATTATTTCACAAAGATCTAAATTTAAAGGAGTGAATCTGCCATTCCGGATTTACAGTAAAACAACTTCCTCCAAATCCAGTGGTTCTGTATACAGCCGTTTCACTCACCGAAAGAGTGAGAATAAAACCTTTCGAATAATTATTATTTGAAATGTTTGTAAAGTTCTTCAGTGATTTGAAAACGCCACTAGTATATTATTCTCGGGGTTAATGGAGGGCATATTTGTACAATTCCTTCACGAAGAAAATATCATTCGAAGAAAAAAAAAAGAAGAAGAAAGAACCGGTATATTACATTACTCTTGGTGGCAACCGACTTGATTTTAAAACATGTAACAACATTAACGTTGTTTGTGGGTCACGAGCTGTAATCTTTGTATATATAGCACTGAGGTTTCTGGCCATGTTACAAATTAGGCAAGTGAGACGCTTTTGACTGAATTTTGTTGAGTTAATGCTGTCATTAAGATGTCAAGTCTTGGTAAAATGTGCACATTTGATACCGAATTATTCTGATTTCAAAACGTCGACGGACATTATCTGGAAACAATACTTCATTAGAACGCCAAAGTGACTGTCTAATTAGTAGAACGCTCTTATTTGCCTCATCCGCCGAAGTTTATTCTTTCGGCCTCAAGTTGTCTGGTTATCTTGGTTATAGTCTTTCGATTTAATTTCTCCAAGGATAGATGGAGGGCATTGTTCACTTTAGGGGTGTGGCTCCTGTCTTTACATTGGCCATTCTGCAATATTTATATTTTCGATGGCTTTACGAATTACAATTAACATTTCGTTTGATAAATCTTAACCTGTAATCAAATTGATCACCCTTGTATGCACTTTTCTTTAGTCGGAGGTAATTATTTTATTATAATGTGCGTGTTTCTTTAGATTTTGCAAAAGATCGCAAAGGATTTCTTAAATGGCTCACTATTTATTTATTTTATTTTTTTTATTTTGCCAGTGATACTGACCATGCGCTTTGGTATTTCGCAAACACTTTCACAAAACTCGCAAACACTTCGTTAACGTTCGCCAATGGCAGAGGCGAATCCTGACTTTCGCCAACATTAATTGTCAGAAAATTGTTTGCCCACGTTTGCGACTTTTTGTGAATCAATAAATTTGCAAAGTTATTTAAAACTTTTGCGAACTTGTTTGAAACTCTTCGCTTCGTTCGCAAACGTTCGCCTCGCAGTTTTCTATGACGGAATTCCCCTGTTGTTCCGATGGCTAAAGGTGGTATCTTACTTCGCGGAGACGTCTCTGGGACTCGGACACTCTGAGACGTCTCCGATAATTTTTTTCCGTCGCTAAGACGTCTCTGAGACGTCTCCGAGACATCCCCGCGACGAAAAAAAAATCTTAGATTTAAGCATGTTTAATTTCACCGCGACTCATAAGACGTCGTGGGGACTCAGGAAACGTCGCGGAGAATCAGGAAACGTCTCTGAGACGTCTCCGCGACTAAAACCGTTTCAATTCTGTCTGAAACCAGTCCCAAACTATAAATCTCAAGTCCGTTTCATGGCAAGTGAGATACCACCATAAAATGACCAGGATGTCTGAACACACCTCGCCATACGATGGTATGATATCCGCATATAGGATTTAATGAGACAGCGGGCATGCCTCGGGGATAATCTTGAAGGTAATGACTCGTCAGTACTTGATAAGAAGCCACATTTATATCCCAATCGGAGTTTAATCTTCGTCTGGAACTATTACCATGACGACGTGATTGGATGCCGAATCTCTACGATTCAAAGGTTTAGATGATTGCATTACTGTTTGACCTTGGATGTGATTGACTGTAGGCGTAACATGACATGCCTTTTATCAGACACCTCGTCACGTGTCAATGACCTCGCAAAGGTAAAAGGATTAACTAAAAGTAAAATGTGCGCATTGACTGTTACAGTACTCAGAGACAGAACTCCGTGTTTGCGATCAATTGCAAAATGGCAACCACCAATCAAGATCATTGCTGCTTGCCCAAGACCGTCCAATTAGAATTGTCCTTTCAAACCTAGTCCATACCGAGTCTGAATCTTTGGCATTCGGGGTAAATTGTTCTCATTCGGGTTAATGTCATATGTTGATCGCTAAATCGAGCCAAGTTTGAGTCTGAATCGCTTCCATGCAGGATCAATCGTTCTCATAGAGCGTAATGTGATCTCTTGTTCCGTTGTTCTCGACTTTAGGGTCTGTCGCGTTGGTCTGATTGAGGTTTACAAAACTACAAACCTTCTTGAATCCAAAAAGGATTCAATTAAGTGCAAAAGTAAGGACTTTTTAGCGAAATATATGGTCTCTTGTTTAAGATAATAGCTTTACATTGCCAGTTTTGAAGAACAATACAGCAGGCCTATTTTTCGTGGTTCAGATATGATACGCGTTTATGCGAGGGACAAGGATGTACCTGCGTCATACAGTATGTAAGTGAAAACAACTCCTCTCTAAGTTGATTGAATAGACCTATTGGTCAATTATATACTATTTTGATTGACACTCTCTCGTGTGGTGATTGTTGTTTGCAGGATATTATGACACAAATGATCGGCCTTCTTCTCCAAGTGATCGACGGCAAAGAAAATAATATGCCCATATTTTTTCCCGCCAGGCAAAGAAAAACGACGCGACGTGTGACTACATACCGTCTTTGGATGTACTCGTATGAACTATTAGTCAGGCAGCTGCGATGCTTTTGCTCAAACGAACGAGGTACCAGTATCCGAGTATTGGAAAAAATTAAAAAGAACCTCACATTTACCAAACTAAACGTCTGCGATTGCATTTCTGCTGCATTTGGTCCCTACAAGTGGGGGTGCCCAAAAATATTGCCCCTTTTACAAAAAATTATATTTTGAAGAAAGATAGCAGAATTAATTTTTTTTGTGAACACACTAAATTTGTTGTCAAAATAAAGAGTATAAACATTATGCTATTTTGAAATCAGATTGAATTTGAAAAAAGTGGAAGTTTGGGTGGATTTTTTTTTTCCAATAATTTTTTAAGTAGTTGTTTAAAACATTGATATTTGTAACTGTCCTAAAAACTACCTACATTCATGTGCAAGATGTTGTAGAAAGAAGAGAGTAATATCTTAACCCGAGAAAGAACTATGATTTGGTTTGGTAAATGTGGGGTTCTTTCTCATGTTTTCCAATACTCGGATACTAGTACCTCGTTCGTTTAATCAAAAGCATCGCAGCTGCCTGACTATATATGAAACATGATAAAGGTCTCTACTCGCAGTTATCACGTCTTTATGACTCCTATGTTGTCATATTCGATTTGTGAGTACTCAGATGTTTATAATGTCAAATGGTTTAATGTTGATGCTTTTGCTGGAAGGGAGGATTTAATGGTCATGTTTTTTCTTTTAAAATGTCACTTTTTTAAATGGAATGAAATGAAATATAGATGTTACTTAAGTGGTGTCGGAAAACGTTTTTTATAATTAACTTGCAGAATGAACAGGAGAAAGATAAAAATATAGAGAAGATACAGAGAGAATACACTCCGTAGTATGCCTACAAGAAGTAGGGGAGTAGCGTTAGATCGGTAATTAGGAGGGGGGGGGGCTGATTATTTGGGGAAACAATACAGTCTACCCTGATTTTGTTTCTAGGTCATTCATGATCCTAAAAAGCCAATCCGGTCAAGAGATCAGAGATCGTTAGTGAAAAAGTTTAAATTAGTATGGCATGGTTTATTGGGCCCACTGTAAACAAAAAAAAAATAATAAAAAAAATAAATAAATAAAAAATTACAGCAATGATGTTAGCAGAGTCGCCATAAAAAAAATGTAATAAAAAAAAAAAAAAAAAAAAGTTTTGTTGTAAAATCTCCTCTAAGATTCATTGAGAAGAGAAGCGAAAAAATGGTTTATGTCCACTACGTCCAATTAGCCATTTGCGTCAATAGCCATCTTGGTCCAATTGCCAGTTTGTCCAAGAGCCATTTGGTCCAAAGCCGATTTGGGTGCAATAGCATTTTTGGGGGTCCAATTGCCATTTGGTCATAAGCCACCTTGTCCAATCGCCACTTGGTCCAATTAGCCATTTGGTCCATAGCCATTTGTCCAATTGGCCTTTTGTCCAATAGCCTTTTGGTCCAATACCCATTTGGTCCAATATCCATTGGTCTAATGTGTATAATCTTATGCAGGCAATAAACAGGTGCGCATGCCTACCTCGGCTCTTGCCTCTCATACATCTCACCCCCACATTAACGGTTTACAATTCCATGGGATTACAATACACATTTGTTAATAAATAATAATCAATGTCCCAATTAACTGATACCTTTGTGCAAGAGACAGAGAGAGAGAGAGAGAGAGAGAGAGGAGAGAGCGGGAGAGAGAGAGAGAGAGCAATAACATTTACTTAAAAAACAACAAGAAAGACAGCTTCCTCGAAAATATCCAAATGAATATCAACATATTTCAATATCAAAGTCTTTTTCTTTTCTTGTCACGCTGGCATGGCGCGATGCGATAAGGGGGGGGGGTGATGAAGCGTTAAATTTGTATTGGACATAGGTATAAAGTTCATATCAATCGGGTCGTTTCTCTGTATTTCCCCCTTTTATTTATTTATTTATTTATTTATTTTTTTTTAATACGGGGGGGGGGGGGTGCGGCCCAAGCCCTCCTGGATCCGCGCCTGTCCCCACAGTAACCGTTATTGGACCAAGTGGCTATTGGACCAAGTGGCTATTGGACCAAATAGCTATTCTACCAATGGCGATGGACCAAATGGCCATTGGACCAAATGGCAATTGGACAATGCAATTGGACCGGAACATGGCTATTGGACCTAGTGGCTATTGGACCAAGTGGCTATTGGACCAAATAGCTATTCTACCAAATGGCTATTGGACCAAATGGCTTTTGGACCAAATGGCTATTGGACCAAATATCTATTTGGATCAAATGGCTTTTGGACCACATGGCTATTGGACAAATAGCTATTGGTCCAAATGGCTTTTGGACCAAATGGCTTTTGGACCAAATGGCATTGGACCGATTGGCATTAGACTACATGGGCTATTGGACCAATGGCATGGACGTAGTGGCAAGGTACCGAGAAAATCATTAGAGTTTCTATAGCTTACTTATGTGTTTGGTCAAAACGGAACAAATGTGTTACTCCTAATGTATATTTTTGTATTTCTCAAGTAATTATTTGCAGGAGAAATATAACCTACAATTTTTTGTAATTTTACGGACAGAATATGGCAATCTGCTGACAGCAGATTTTTGTTGTAAAAAATACCCCCCCCCCAAAAAAAAAAAAAAAATAAAAAAAATTGCAGTGTAATACAGTCTAAACGTTAAACAGAGTTACGATAACGATACATTCGGTTTAAGATCAAGGAAAATCTGTTCAAGTTATCATAATCCTCAAATATCATTATTTTCAAGCGTTAAACACGTACAACTCGTTTATGATAAATGAAAATCTTTTCAAGTTATCATAAGCCTCACATATCATTTTAGACATATTGACACAGTCAAATCTCTTCTTTGATGGGAAGAAAGGTTAAAACAAAAAAGGATAAGGTCGGTAAGCGAGAGAGACCCGAATCTCAGTCACAGTTTAAAAAAAAATTGTATAACTTCAAAGTTTAAATGTCAGATATTAGGGATCCAGTTGGTATGGTAATCGCTCTCGCTCATGAAACGGAAATGGAATATTCTCGTGACCTGAATTTATAGTCACCGTTTACAAGACATTCGACTCTCGACCGCGAGACAAAAGTTATCCCCATTTTGTCCGAATTAAGAGATTATTTTCATAGAGAAAGAGTCTGTCTCCGAATGAGAATGGACTCAAATTTTCCCGTAATTGATAAATAAATCCCAGCCTTCGATGATTCTCAAAGATGGGATTTCTTTGAGTGATGCACAACACGAAGGATTTAATGATCAACTGACATACGATCAATTATGATGAGAGTATAAGTTCAGGGATTAATTGAAATGGACATACCGACAGAACAGCCAAAATTAGGTCACATTATGAGGTTATGAGATTTTGATTAAGTACATCTGAGAGCTACGTATCAACATTATCAAGTAATGTCATACATATAAGCATTCTGCATCTAATTTATGTTTAGCAAGCATTCGCCGTCTACATTTAGTTTGCTACGTTGTCTTTTTTTAAAACCAAATTTGAAACTATTGTATTAAATGCAGTTTAGGCCCTTTTTAAGGTATTTCTTTTACTTTGAAAGATCACAGAAACGAATAGAATTCAACACGCAATCATTGGTACTAATGGTTTCATGGATAAAATGAGGACCGGTACACATGAGAGGTCTAGTTTATCTTCCTCTCAATGTTTCTAACAATATATATTATAAATATAGTAAGATTAAAATTGAGAAAAATTATAACTAAAGCAAAAAGAACAAAATAACATTCTTCACAATTGAAATGTGAAAGAGAAAAAATATCAAGAATGATCAAACATTACGCCGATATGTTAGTTGGCATGTTTCAAATAAAGATAGAGGGAACGAATGAAATAAAAAAAAAAACTCGGACCAATAGACTGAGTAAAAGTAATTAAGGCGGTGCAGTACATAAGGGGGTGGAACTTTGGGAGACGAGGTATTATGAACATAGCTATATTTTCACATTACATTCCATCACAGAAATTAATTGAAATATACTTTAGTGAAGATCTAGGCCAAGCAGTCTTCGAGGATGATAGAACCCATTCTAAAAATCCTCTTTCCATGGTCGTCTCTTATCTCCAAAAATTGTCCCAGATTACCTGAAATTCTTTCGTACCACGATTCCTCATTTCTGAGGTACAGCAATTAAGGTGCCAAAATGACGTGGCCTTATAAACAGATACGTGTATCATGTATCAAGAGATGATAGGTAATAAGGTGCTAGGGAGTATAATAAACATCATTAGTATGGTCTGTTTGACAGAAGATGGGTGTCCAATAACATATCTAGATCATCATCCGTGTCGAGTGACAGAGAAAGAAAATACAATTACTAACGTGTCATAGCAATATCAGATAATGTCGTGTGATGCGAACATACGATCTCTCATTACTTTACATCGTTGTAAATGTATGGCTTAGTGCTACAAAGGCGTTAGTATGCTTTGTAACGCGATGTGAGTTAATACCGTTCTGTCTCTCAGCTGACGTTATCACCTCTTACATACTAGAAAGTCCCATAATCAAGACTGGCTTTGTGATGGTAGATCACGCAGTAGGGCCCGGGACGAATGAAGGCATTATTCGCTGAAGACAGGCATGCCCTGATCTTTGACGTATTCGTATAACAAGGGGACTTTATCCTAAGACGTTATCGAGTAACCCATTTATTCGGCCAATATTTCAACAATGACCTGCATGCTGATCTGATAAATCCAGCCTTTCTCAAGAGCATTCCCTTCACATCATTACCACGCGTCCAAGGTGATGTTCGATAAACACGAGGGAATTGTTCTTGTCAGGGCTAACTCCCTCCCAAGATCATTTTCATCAAAAGTCTGATTTCAGCGCCTTCCAATTTGTGCGCGCGTGGGGTGGGCGACCGGACTTGCAGTAATGTTGACGTGGCGTAGAGTGCGGGCTTGAATACTTCTACATCTACCAAAGATAGTATACAAATAATGAATGATTCTTTAGTTTAATGGTGCGGATATGAGTTGATAGATTGATCTCCATTAAATCAGCTCGTCTCCAACAGGTTAAACGAGGTGAAGCCGAGTTGATTAGAATGTTATCCTTTCAATAAATTAAATATTTCGACCTTTGAACGAAAGTA
>CALNVZ010002974.1:15192427-15226978 GCA_940671915.1 Paracentrotus lividus | reverse complement strand
GCCATGGCCTGTTCGAACCATCCTTGATACGCCAAGTTGTCTCCGGGGTCTCCCGTGTTTTCTTCTTCTCCTTCGCTTCCTGATTCCGTCATCTCAGAATCTTCGTCTTCGCTCGTCTCATCTTCAACGCTAGAAACTTCATTCTCAGACCCGGTCTCATTCGGGTTGTCGTCATTCTTTATTTAATGGTGTGCATTTTGTTTATGCGTCTTCACGTCGAATTTGCGGCTGTATGTCTTACCGCATAGAGAACAGGCAAAGTGCTTTGAGAGAGTATTCATGTTGACTTGAACTGACGTCGATTATCTTGAAAATGATAATGTAACCGCTGCATCATAATATTCTATCCTGTTTCACCCCATCCTGAGGCATTTTGACAGCGTTACGCCACGACATTTCACGCTGTTACGCCGCAGACGCCGCAGACGCCGCAACAACGGAATGGCTACGCCGCAACGACGGAATGGCGAAACGGCGGAATGGGAGTTGATGAATGTATTGTGTTCTCCCAGCGAGTCCTGCTTGACACGTTCACCACCTCTTTATTCCTAAATGCAATGTGGGATATAATAGCCACACTGACCAAAGTGAATAAAAATAAACAAATTACAATATTCAACCACATAAAGAGTTCAGTAAAGATTGAGAGGGGAAGAGAGAGAGAGAGAGAGAGAGAGACGGACAGAAAGAAAGGGGAAGCTAGACGATTAACGGAAGGTGGAAATAAACGATTTAAGGGTTAAAGCCTGAAAATTAATCTTAGCCTTTTGGTCCCAAAACATTTAAAACCATAGTGACTGTTAACCCATTATTACTATTATTTTATTATATCGCTGTTTAAAAAGTAGAGCCAGGGCATCGATAATAGCCTGTTGCGTGGTTTATTACAAATCAATGAAAATCCTCCATATTCTATAGATGTGCCTACATGGATTTACCTTGCATATAACGGAAGGGTCTATTTGCTCGGTGGAAGATGAGTGCGGGTTTTTAAAGTAGATTGTTTACGGTTTGCCTCGTACTACATGCAAGGTTCATGCTCAAGTTTAAGCGCCCCGGAAAGGTCCTTATCAACATTGTTTGAAATTCGTCAATATTTACACCCGAGATATAGCCCGAGTAATTAGGGCTTCATTTTCGCATACAACTTTACATCTTCTATAAAAGGATCTGCGTTGTATATCAGGGGGTACCTGCATACACCCATATCTATCTATTAGGGTATAGGCCTATAACATCGTGGGTGTGGTAATCAAAACTGGCTTGGTTAACTGGGTTTTGACTGTCGTGTATCAATCTGATGTAATCATTCACGTCCAGGATCCACGTTTAACGTCACATTTTGTAAGAATTGACTGTGATTAAAATCTTGCTCCCGTATCTCTCTCTTCCTTTGCCAATGAGCCTTATAGTCAGGCAGCTAGCTCATGATTGGTTAGCTGAACGAGGTACCAGTAGTAAAGTATTGGAATATATGGGGAGGAATCCCACATTTACCAACCCAACGTCTGCAGTGCATCTCTGCTGATAAGGTCCCTCAGCCGCGTGGCGTCCCAAAGGATGAGTGCCCATTTACCAAAAATTCTATTTTCAAATAAAAATAGCAAAAGTCATTTTCTAAACACACTGTTTGATGTCAAATAAAGAGTTATTAAATTGTCTTAAACGCTTGTGCTAACTTTGAAATCATACTGAAATCGAAAACAGTGAGAGTTTAATGAAACAAATGTTTTTTCTCACTTTACGAAAATATTTTTTCCCCTTTTTCAATAATTTTAATAAATAGTTTGTATAAAACATTGATGTTTGTAACTTTTCTAAAAACTACCTACGTGCATGTAATGATGCTGTAAAAGAAGGATATATCTTATTCGATAAAGAATTATGTGATTAGATAAAGTCAGGAACGCAATATAGACAAAATTCAACCAATTTGCCCCGTGACTGAGAATAACACAATACCCGCAACGTGTATTAGTAAAAGCTGATTGTATGCGATGCTGTGAGTAGCAAACAAAAGTGCCCAAAATGCGGAACATTTTCGATACTTGTTTTGTCTGCTAAAAGCTATCGGCATGTTATTGGCCTTTCTAATACACGTACGGGTATGAGATTCTTCTTCGATACGGGGCAAATTGTTTGAATTTTGTCTATATTGCGTTCCTGACTTTATCTAATCATAATTCTTTATCGGAATAAGATATAACTCCCTTCTTTTTTACAGCATCATTCACATGCACGTAGGTAGTTTTTAGAAAAGTTACAAACATCAATGTTTATACACTATTTATTAAAAATTTATGAAAAAGGAAAAAATATTTTCGTAAAAAAAGTGAGAAAAAAAACATTGTTCATTAAAACTCTCACTGTTTCGATTTCAGTATGATTTCAAAATAGCACAAGACGTTAAGACAATTTAATACTCTTTATTTTGACATCAAATAGTGTTTTAGAAAATGGCTTTTCCTATTTTTATTAAAAATGAATTTTTGTAAAATGGGCACTCATTTGACGCCCCCGGCTGTAGGACCTTATGCAGCAGAGATGCACTGCAGACGTTGGGTTTGGTAAATGTGGGATTCCTCCCCATATATTCCAATACTTTACTACTGGTACCTCGTTCAGCTAACCAATCATGAGCTGGCTGCCTGACTATTACCGCTCCATCGACCAACTCGTTTGCCCGCTCCTAACCCATCCCTTTTTGTTTTCTTGATGTTCCTTGCCCCGCCACGCCCCTTTCCGCATGTCCCCACACGCTATAGAAACCCTGTGTCGTAATCCTGTGACGCATTTGTCAAGATGCCTGTATGCAAATGAGCTCGAAGAATGACGTCATGGGTGGTGACGTCATGGTTCACATTTTCCTTAATTTATGCATAATTTATGCATATTTACGAGTTATGAACCATATCTATCTTTCATGCACGTTATGGAGATATGGATTACATATTCATATTTCATAAATCATATTCATAAAACAAATGATAAAGTTATGACGTTCCAGACGTACCTATACTACTTGCATATCTATCACCTTCCGTAACGAAAATGACCATCCCACGTGATAGGCAATTTAAAATGGTCAAAGATAGGGCGAGGGATGCGAGTGGGTTTAAGGTAAGGATCATCATTATGCATTGTGTTTGGTACTGGGCAATAAAATAAGGATTTGACCTAACTGAAACTGACCAATCAATCGAGCAATCATCACCTGTGCATGTGCTGTTGTGGATAGGCAGTTTAGTAACAAGTATACCAGATAGGTCAGTCAGCTATATCCTTCTACTATCTTTCTTTCTATATATAATTTGGCATCCAAATAAAACTATCAATTAAGTTGCGTCATAAATTCAGCACCTGTGATTGTAGGAAAGACAAGAGATGTTCGAGGATACCTACAGAACAGTTGTACACATGGCGAAAAGGCGATTTATTAAAGAATGTAATAGTTTAGTACATTGATCGTTACAACAAACTTAAGTTGCCAACATGTCTAGATTTTATGCTAAATATCATCTTCCCCTTGTGGTTTCATCTCAACTACATTATAGCGATGTTGTATTGTTCATGTCATTTGGTTTTGGTGAATACAGTATGTGATCATAAATTATACGAATATTTTTCTTAACAAAAACAAAACGTTGGAATGTGACGTATCTCATATTTCTCTTCTTGTTTGTATTTCAAACCAAATGTGCCCAAGATATTTTGATGTTCCTTCTGCGAATCCTTATAAAATGTTTTTTTTTTCAATGTAAAAGAAATATCAAATTGAGGTTATCGTTAGAATATGTTTTTACCACATTGCCATAATTTTATAGGAAGTTATTACAAAACCACACCTGCATCGGTCTACAGGTTTCAATTTACACATTTGCATTGTTGGAGTATTGATATATACTCTTCAGCCTTAAATTCTTCTCTTTTTTGAGGCGGGGGAGGGGACAAAACAAAACAAGACTCCTATCGCAGTGTATATAAAAAAAAAAACAAGGAAACCAAACCTTGTCCAGCAACACCTTGCTAGAAAAACATAATTTGTGATCTATTAATGCATAATAAAACCAAATTTTACCCCCTTCTTTAAAATTTCAATGGCGATTAATTTTCGTTGATAAAAAATTTGAATCATGTTGAACAAAAGCAACTTCAATTATATTTATATGAAGAAAAAAAAAAAGTTTCCATTTCCTTAAAACACCATGTATAAAATCGTGCTATTCAACATCCAGAGTTCAAAGAATAGAAACCATTTCTTTTGGAGGATTATCAGAAGATCTACTAGTATACGGGCCTTTAAAAGGTAAGTTCACCCTAGAATTTTATTGGTTTTGAAAAATGCAGAAAAATAAAAGAAAAATAAGAGTGAAAGTTTGAAGAAAATCGACCAAAAAATAACGAAGTTATGAATATTTTAAGTTTTTTTTATGTGACGTCATGTGCGAGCGGCTCTCCAATGTGTTGTGTATAGAAATTCCAAAAATTGTCATTTTTTTTTTCAGAAGAATATTAATTATTTCACCTGTGCGGTTGATATATCATCACAACTATGTTTATATACATGCTTCTATGAAATTGACTCGTTCCTTTATCAAGAACCATGAAAAAATACAAATTTATGGAATTTTCATACACAACACATGGGAGAGCTGCTCGCATGTGACGTCACAGAATCAAAACTTTAAATATTCATAACTTCGCTATTCTTTTGCTCGATTTTCTTTAAACTTTCACTCATATTTTTCTTTCATTTTTCTGCAATTTTCAAAACCAATAAAATTTCAAAGTGAACTTCCCCTTTAAAAAGCCACAGGTATAATATGAAGATGCTTTTCGTTGATCATCCTCAGCTCCAAGTGCTATCTCTATAAAAGTCATTATCAGACGGTCATTCAAAACTTCATACGTCATGAGCTGTCTGTCACGGACAAATGTAGCCAGGTGACAAATATCGAGGTATTTCCAGATGTCAACCCTCTCAGCCAATCAAAAGACAGCTGCCAGGAAGGGGGGATGGGAGGGGGGGGGGGGTGAGATAACATCTCGAACTTGGAATTCTTCTTTCACGGAACACCGTTGATTAATCTCAATCAGTCACACGTTGAAGGAAAATAAATACAGAGGATGGAGGGAGATGGTACTTAACGGATCAAGATCGAAATCTGTATTTATTGATAAGATTAGCATGAAGCGATCAAGCTGTCTTCGCCTGTCACAATTCTTGTTTTGGTTTGTGAGTACCCTTTCCACTTACACTTTATCCTTTCTAAAGCCTGTAAGCGGGCCTCTTTTATTACACTCATTACTTCTTGATTATTATTCAATTAAGCCTAAGAATTATTCGAGTTCGTTGTAACATGACCGAGTTATCAAATGCATCTTTAATTAGAATGTATATCCTTCCGCGCAGTCATGATAAGAAATGAATTGATTTATAGATGCGTCACTAATTAATGTTTGAAGATCAGACTGAAATTAATTATTGACATCTTCGTTAGATGTGAACATCGTAGTAACAAACAGCAAAAACTAAATCAACGTTGCCCGTATGAAATTTAAATGAATAATATTTTATCTGCAAGTACATTGAGTCAAGGGTCGTCGATCAATGGAACATACTCCCACAATCCGTTGTTGAGGCGCCACCACTACAACTTAAAATAGAATGATCCAAATTAGGTTTTTGAATGGTCTCTAAGGGCCCCCTTAACCCTGCTGCACTCAACTCGTCATGTTCATCCTCGTCATGAAGACATTGAGATGTGGCCATCTAAGTATGTTTCAAGGTATGTTTAGTTCAGAAAACATAACGAATGAAGACAATTAAGGTGAATGAAATTTAAAAAATTACGAAAACAAAACAAAACAATTTGGGAGGACGGGGTGGTAAGATGGAGGGGGATGAAAGATGAGGGAGGCAAAGAGCGGAGAAGAATGGAATGTTAAGGTAGAATATCTGTAAGTACTTAGATTAAAGGCTAAATTGCTTCTTTCACTTTAAATTGGATAATTATTTACATAACCATGTACTTTTTCCCCCTCTTAAACTTACATTCTTTCAGCAATTGTATGTACACTTAGACTGCTCAATACAAGCGTTCGTTCTTTAACCATTCTACTATGTTTCACTTTCACAATCAATGAGGTGTTTCAGTAAATCCGAAAGGTGTGATGTATTTCTTACCCTGTTCAGTAACATATCTTCAGGCACCATCCAATCAATACTTTCGATATCATCAATGCGAGAAGAAGGTCAGGGGTGCATTTCATCAAAGGACTTGTCTGACATTTTATCCGACAAATTTTCTCTCAGCCAATCAGATGCAAGCATTTCAGTGGCTTTTAACAGTTTGTCGGATAAAACGTCCTACAAGTCCTTTGATGAAATGCCCCCCAGGGCGTTCGTAATCAATCCAAAAGATATCATTTCTCACTTCGACATCTCCAAAATCGATACTTATGACAGGTATGACAATATTTTACATACTTAAGTTTGATGTTTGGTATTAACAATCTTTCGATGCTTTGTTCATATATACAACAAAGTATTAACATATTGAAGGCTTTGAAAATAGATGTATAATACGAAACATGAATAATATTGGGTAAAATGAATGGGAATTATTATTGATCAATTTAAATACCGATATTAGTGTCAAATAACATTTCGATCACCAATGAAAAAGACTTGTTACATTTTATTTCATTTTTTTTCGGAAAAAATGTACAGAAGTGTTTTTATTTGGGAAATTAAACGTTTATTCTATTTGCTTTACTCTTTCGGCATGGGGTGGTAATAATTTCTGTTGGGCAATGCATTTAATAGCCGAGAAATAATTTTGTTGTGATGTACGTTGCCCAACGATGCCCAACTAAATTTACTGCTAGTTGCTATTTTGTCGGAGAACGATTTTCAAGAGTCCTTTTGAGGTTTTCATTGTGTAAAATGTTAATGTATTCCTCAGTATACTGTTTGAAGAGGTTTTTTCGTCTTTCAGGACAGCGCTATTTATCAAGACACTTCAAGATTCAAGCCCATGTAATTGTGTATATATCTGTTCACAATGTTCATCAAGACAAAGTCATCACCTGAAAAAAAAAACTCGGATGGAAAGTATATAGTCTGTTAAATGATACTCCATTGCAACTTCGCATCAAGTCAATATATAATATTAAATATTAATATGAAATACATTGATTCTGTTTAATCAATAGAAAATAAGATTATTGAGAATGTTTTCGGACACAATTTTTCTTTAAATTATGTTTATAACTTCTCATTTTGTTATCGAAGTACATGTATGACGATAACCTGTCATTTATTAGTCGTAAAATGAGTTTGGGTGCTTTTTGAACTGTAATAATGTTATTGAATGAATTTAATTACTTAATAAATTCTTTTGTTTAGTGTATAATATATAATTAAAAACCAAAAGAGAAAGTCGGTACACTCACACAACACATCATTTCCCGTTTATGATTTTGAGGATAGTTTTTTTGTTTATATTTAAAGTTTGTAAAAATAATTTGTTTTGGGGGCATTCCAAATAATTATATCTATGGACAATATATTTATGTATCATTAATCGCTTAAAACCAGTTTCACTCTTTCTCTCTTTCTCTCTCTCTATTCACTTGAATTCTGGTTATCATGGTAATCATTAACCCCCCCCCCCCCAAAAAAAAAAAAAATAAAAAAATAAAAAAATAAAAAAAATAAATAAATAAAAATGAAATAAAATAAAATAAAATAAATAAATAAATAAATAAATAAATAAATAAATAAAAAAATAAAATAAAAATAAATAAATGAATAAAATAAAATAAAAAATAACGCAAAGCTTGAAGCATAGTTTTTACAACTACAAAATAACTGAACCGAGTTGAATGGGTTTGGTGAGAAGTGTATTACTGAGAAAGACGGATAAAAAGGTCGACTAACTTGCTTCAAAACTATACCAAAATTATGCAAATATGAATTGTGGTTTTCGGTGAGGATGGTTTCAAAGACATGTTTTTGTATGTTTGCGTATTCAGATTCAAACAACCATACTGTATGACAAGTAGAAAGTAATCAATTTCAGAAAGGTTCTCTTGAAACATGAGTCCATGAGCACATCTCAAGATGCGTTTTAAGGCAAAACTGATCGTCACTGTGCGTGTGTTGAACGTGTGTTATGAAAGCTAGTCTTATTTTGAGATAATTGTTTTTGAGATAACTATTAATATATGTTTTCCCGGTTGATTTTAAACTCTTTGCAATCGAATTCGTTTATGTTCATTCAATACCTCATGGAGCGGAGCTATCGGTCAATTGAATGAACGTTTAGATGTTGAATCGCGATCACATATTGGACGAAAATACTTGTAAGAAATGTCAAATTCATCGGAGATAGTTTAAACTTGACCGGGAAAACCTATAGTACAGTGTATTATATTTCAGCATGAATTAGCCCATGAGTTTATTCAACTAAAATGTTTGAGAAGAAAAGTACTTTAAATTTTGATACTTGGTAACATTGTATTTGTGGTATGTATGTATCGAGTAGCGAGTACTTGTGTTATCATTCAAGTAGGCCTATAGTGTAAGACTACACTGTTTAAGAATATTGCATTATGGGTAATACCCCCATTCCACTGAGAATTTTGGAGGGTCGTTCACTAACCGGACGCGTTTTTTAATCCTTCTGGTTGCCCACCGAGTGGTCTCATGTCAAAGTCTGATGGTCAGGCTTGTGTTTGACGTCTATCAGGTATTTGTCCGACGTGTTGGACGGCATGCGAAGAGGGAAAATAGTCCGGTCAGGGAACTAAGCTCAGGCCTTAGTTCGCTATCGGACTGACCTGACACCATTTCCATTTTCGACCTCGAGTCAATATTGGATATGTGTCAGTCCGTCCGACGTGTATAAGATTCTATTGTTTTCAGCTGTCCGACGTCTCTGGCCGACATCTGATTAAAATCGGGTGATCAGGTACTCAACTTATGGCAATTAGCGGTTTTTTTTATCAACTTTTCGAAAAGAAGTGTCGTTTTCAACCCAACTGTGGAATGTTGGTAGTATCGGGTCAATGTACAATCGATCTCCGAGTAGTGACTGATTAATTAGATTAGAGTTTGGTCGGTATCAGATAGATGTTGGAAGTGCCAGTTTAGAGTCAGATAGCCCCCAAATTACCCTCCGAAAGCAAATTCATGGATTGGACAAGCCGATAAAAACGGCGGACAGATGTCGGGCAGATACCAGTCTTTCATCCGATTTCATGCGGGTAATAAAAAAAAATCAGGGCCACCAAAACTGGCTCCTCGGGTGAGATTTCATCGGAACTCATCAAAATTGCCATTTTGGGGATCAGGTGAGCTCGAGATGAGAGTCCGATTGTCAGTGGAATGGGGGTATAAGGAACCGGGTCGGATTGAGTAGTTGAGGACTTGAGATGATGCTATACAAGACTGCTGATTGGTATTGACTTTAAATACAGGTTTAGGACAGAGACAACAAAATGGGCAATTCCATGATTAGTTTCATTACACTTTATAGTACATTGTTCCCTGAGAATGGCTTCTTCGTGAAGATGCTTTGACATTATTTTTCAAATTTTGTAGTGTCGATACCTATAGACCAACCCTACTTCACATCATCAAAGAGAATCATGAGGCATATTTCAACAAATAGTAACAGGTACTTAAACGTTGATTAGTTACGTTACCAAATGTGCACATGGTTTTTTGAGGACTGACTTTGACCCTAAAGTTACTGGAAACTACGTTCAACTAAAACAATCTGTGACATTCATGTTATTACTGATGAGTTGGCAAGTCATGCGATATACTACATTTTATGAATAGCTTCATATTTTTCTACAGAAACAACAAAAACATGGTTAGTTACGTTACAGTTAGTTACGTTACATTTTGTCCAGTGAACTTCTAGAAGTAATTTCACCCCCTTGTAATCGATCAAACATAATAATAGCCTCTGAAATATGGAAATGTGTTCATCCTTTCCCTTTTAGCGAAATTTGTAAGGAGAAATATTAAACGAACACTGTGTAAATTGCATTTTAGTGAAATTTATTGTCCCCAGTCTCACATGTACAATTTTAATGAAGGTTTCAGATCTTGAAGATGTTAACAAAAATGACTTTTTTAAAAGTGAATATGAAAGACCTTTGTTATTCCCGAACATCCATGGCATTAGATTAGTGATATATTGAATAACTAACTTAGGAGACAGACTTCTTTTTTTGAAAAATGTCCAATAATTCATGGAATCGCCTAAATGATCTTTCTCTGTCTATATGCGTTCATTCACCTTACCGTCCATCTCTTTTACTACTTTGTCATGTGCCGATTTATAAAATATCACATCAGTCATAAACTGGAATGATTTAGTAAGAAATGGAAAATGTTCTAGGATATTTGACAACCGATCTATAATCACTCCTTGACGTGTCCATAGTTACTAGACAAAGAAGTTTAAATATAAATCAAGAGTGAAATACGTCACACAACATTTCCGCTGTAATATTTCTTTGTATGTAGGCCGATGTTTATTTATTAAGGCCTAGTAAATATCATCGTCATAATTAATTTAAAAGCTGCCTCATTAGTTATATCAACGTAACGCGTTAATACGTTATTATTAATTTTTAAACTAGTTCACTCCACCCCCTCGAATATAAGAGCGTGGCGGGCGCATACCAATTTGATTAAACAGATCATTTGCTTCATATATCCAGCAAGCTATCTTTTATCTAAACAAAGTAGTTTCCAGTTTGGGTAAAAAGAAAGATGACTTTAGAATCTCGATGTTCAATTGTCTCCAAAAGAAATAAACCTTTACCGTATCGGGTATACATGCGATGTTGGAGAATCTCTAAACTTAATTTAATTGATATACAAACTTGGGGATTGTTACAAGAGACTTGACATATTGTTTCAGGGAACATCTATGCTTCTATAATATTCGAAGTTTGGAATTTATTGGGCGAGCTTTCGTCTCCTGTAGATTTCCTGCATGCCAACTGATTGTTACGTAGTTAATTCTTGGGCCAGAAAGAATCTGAGCTTTCGCTCCAATCAGAATCCTAGCAGAAACTTCACCTCTGATGAAGATTCTGCTAGGACCGAAAGCTCAGGCTCTTTTTGACTCAATTTTACTCCTCTAGCTCTTCTTTATTGGATAAGCAGTTTCAGCAGTTCTTCTTTTGCTAGTTAGTTTTCGTTAACCAATGTGTTGGCTCAGTGGATAGAGCGTGCGTCTCATAATCGGGAGGACGTGGGTTCGATACCCAGCCAAAAGACGTTTAAAAAAAGGGATTTGCTGCTACCCTGTTTGGCGTCAACAAAAAGGGGCTGTAGCAATGCCCATCTGGCGCTGCTCAGTGGCTGCCGGGCCTACGAAAAAAAAAGGGCAAAAAGAATTTCCGCTTACCTTTGTCATGGACAATTTTTTGTTGTTGGAGCGTTTGGAGCATTAGTGCTTGGACGCAGATTGTACATTATCACGATTATTGTCCATCCAATACCATTATGATCTTGCAATTTAGTTTATTCTGACTGCCAAGAGGCGCTTGACTGTTCTGCTCATACCCCACCCTTCGCCTACAAATGACCCTTCCCTTTACTCTCTCCCTCACATCAACTATTGGCACAGACCACCAGTCTCCGATCGACTGAACATGTTCTTCTGTTTACAATTCATTTCAATTTCTGACACATATCCAACATTTACAATGATTGATATAGGGAAACATCACGTCTGTTCAAATAAGTTCGTATCAAACATTCTGTTTGAAGGCAGAAGGTTTTTAGCTAATACCACTATACACAAAGCAAATACCTTCTTGCCCTCAGATTTATCCCTATACTGAGAGGGATGATCATTGCTCAAAGAAATTGATTTAGGTGGATTCATTAATGGGAAGTGCATTAAACTCCTTGTCATACATTGCCTTTCCGAATCTCATTTTCTGTCCATTCTTGCTTCAATATGATCAATGGTTTGGTCAAGTTTAAACCTCAGACATATCGTAAAACCGACTTAAATCCAAACCAGAATAAAGTTAACCCAAACTAAGCGCATCTAGCTTTCTCATATTTAAAAGTATTTCATTGTCCTGTCCAGTGATACCATGGAGATGTATACATGTTTTTAGTTGTTTAAGTACAGGGTGAAAATTAGAGAAATGAAAGTTTCTTTGAAAAACTGAGGAAATGACGGATCCCTCGGATTACACTTTGGAAAATAAATATTCATGGTCTTCCTGACTTCAAACGTTTTGAGTAATAAGGACTGGTAGTCCCAAGAGCTAAATATGAAAAATTAGACAAGTAAGCGCTACCCGAGAAACTAGTTCAAACTTGAACCTAATGCAGGTGTCACATTAGCCGTGTTGGCGCACCGTTCGCCACCGTTCTGGCCAAATTTGTGCACACGGCGGCAAACGGTGAGGCACACGGTGAAGCGGTTGAAGCCCGTCCAACACGTTCATAGGAGCTCGCTGGGCACCCGTTCCCGAAAGGATTTTTAAAGAACGGCCGAACTCTTGCCGGGTTTTTTCCGGGTGATGACCGGGTATTTCAGAACGGTCTTAAACCGGACCAGTCGTTAAAAGGGCGGTAAAAGGACTGAATGAGGACGCCGCGCCCGTTTCATGCCCGTTTACAGGACGGAGATGGACCGTGGTGAGGTCGGGCAAAATGAATCAATAACCCCCCCTTTTTTCCGCATCAAGTACGCCCCCTTGTGGCTGAACTTGCCAACTCCTAGTACATGAAACTATACGTGAAAACTATGCTTTTAAATCAGTTGTCCCCTTGATTGTTTACCAACAAGATCAATCAATATCTAAATGAATTTGAAATAAAAACTAATACCCAGAGTAATATTTTTACAAAACAAAAGTATTATATACCATGACATAAACAGGGAGGTGATTATCGACTTTATTTGGGGGCTGCTTTACTCGGAAATTATAGTTTTAGAGGGGGCCCATATTTTGTCGCATGTGTTACATTTACTTTTAGCCTCTGTTTCAGTTTTCATATCAATTCAGTGCTGGTTTAATTATTTACACTTTATGATAGATTTTTATACAATATCGAATTGGTCGTACTTATTATATTGTTCTATCTCAATAGAGTTCTGAAAAGACGGGAAAAACTCAAAGGATTTTTTTCCCCGCAAAGTTTCTTCATTTTGAAATTATAATGATATTTTGTATGTTTCGATTATTATTATTGATATATAGGGGGTCTGCGTTTTGGTCTTTGGTCGTCCAATATCCCATCATTATTCAAACAACCATGCAGGGTAGGAGTCGTTCCACCCGGGTCACTTCATCCATTCAATATACATGTATATCATTATTTATTTATTCTAGGGAGGGGCGTTCGATCAAAGGGGGGGGGCAAAGGCAACTAATTCCCATTTTAGGCACCCTTTCCCTAAATTTTCGGTCGGAAATGCCTGGGTAAGTTTCTTTTTGTATTCCGATTCTGTGTAGGCTTCCTTGAAAAATGGTTCATATTGCTATCTCAACAAACCATAACCATATACCCTACTGATATTGAATTAATTACATGAAATATATACAATCTATGGGTAAACAAATCGTTATTTGGCATCTTAAAGACGGTTTCTTTAGAATTACAATGGCATTATGCATGTATTTTATCACTACAAATATTTATTAAGGTATTGTCTTGTTATAGTTCTGATTAAATCTATTTAATCACAGTAAAATCACTCAAAGTGGTCGTGTGTTAAAACAATGAAATAAAAATAAACAAAAAAACCAATCCATGGATCATACAAAAAACAATCGTAACTGCAGAATTATGAATGATGTAGACATTTTTCTTGATGTGATTCTATGGGGTTATATTTGGCTAAAAGAAATTGCAATGAAATGATATTGAAAAAAAGTATTAGACAATTCATTATAATGATTAAAAAAGATGATAAAGTACCTTTATCATGATAACAATATTTCATTGATATAACAGGATTTAATCATTTCAAAAGCACGGGACATTTTCGAGGAGAATTAAATAATATTGGATAAAACTAACACAATTTCTGTTAATGAAACGCGCGGTATAAAGTAAACATGTAATTTGGGCAAAAAACGCATTATACTATTGAAGCTTATTGGAAAGTAGTATAATGTTTATTTCCAAAGTTGATTAATAATTTAAAACTAATGTCAAAACAAAACAAAGCAAACATAAAAAAAGAATTGACATTACTTTAGATTAAATTCCATAAAAGGAACCCAATTTTAAATCTTCTCCCCGACAACGACAATAAAAATAATTCAGATTATTAATGTATGTTTGAAAAAGCTTAAATATCATTCCTCTCTAGACCTGTAAAAGAGAGCGACGAGATCGAGAGCTTCGAAAACAAAGGGCGGTTTGAAGACACCATAATAAGTTAGATCACCATAAGGGAAGATCTGCCAGTTCAGACCACCACCGTACACGACCGCTTTGTGGACGGGTGAGGAGCGCTTTTTCCGTCCTTACACAATCAAACCGTCTTTACAATGCCACTATACCGCCCGTACACCGGATCTCCATCGACCGAGGCCTGCGTTCATGCCCGGCGAAAATTTGAGCATGCTCAGTCATGCTCAAAATATCACCGGGCATGAACACGAGAGGGTAATCACTTAAACCTACCAGCCCCGTCGCGAAGCGAACGGGAACTGACGAACCAGTAGACATATTTGAGTTTTGAAAATATCTATACATGACCACCAAATTTCGTGGTCAAAAATACCTTATTTGATATCATAACTCACATTGAATCAAATCTTTGAAGTTTTTTCCTCGAATTGGTGACATCTGCGAATGTTTCACATTAAGTAATCAACTAATAATGTGAATCAAGGAAAATTGAGTCCATCAACGTATATTTCTCCGTGCGTGCGTTTCTTTCGCCAACGTCTTCGCACAGTAAAATGACGTCATAGAAAATGCAGCGATGGCACCAACACTATGAGAGAGACAATCCAACGGAAAAATTCAATTTGGTAAGTCAAGATCTCTTATAACTTTCATTTTTAGTCGTTGTTACGCGTGAAACATCAAAATGTTAAAAATAGATATTTAAACATGAGATTGATTAAAATTGGCCAGTATAATTTACTTGCGCTCATCATCACTGAAAGTTACTGACTAGGGTGGTTGAAGTACAGCCCGTCGCCTTCGGCAACGGGGCTGTGTTAGGTCATGATCCACCGTGTATTATCTCCGGGTATCCTCGTGTCCTGTCGTTCGTATCAACTTGTTTCGCACGGGTCGGAACGGTGGAAACTGAGTCACCCGGCGAAGAAAACAATTTGTTTTTCTTCGAGAGTCTAGGCGGCGGGCAAGCGGTAATCACACGGACAAAAGAAAGCGTGGACTATATATGAGGACGTCAGCCAGTACCAGGCTGGCTAGGACCTGGTATAGACCCGGTATAGACGATACAGACCCGGTATAGAACGACACCGACCCGGTGAAAATTAAGACAAAATGTAATGTGGCCGGTGCCGTTCTATTGCCGTGTTGAATTTGTTGTTTTCGGTGAACGGCGAAAACCCGTTCAAATACCCGGTAAATGTGACACCTCCTCACACAGTATGTATAGGGATCCCGAAGTAGTAAGCAGAATGACGATAGAGATAGTAGAGCAACAAGGCAGTAGAACAGGCCTCCTTACGCCGGGCGACGGAGGGTTGTGAAGAGAGTCTGATTGGCGATTGAAAGACATCAACATTATCTTTGATATTCATTGAAGACCTAAGTAACTCAGCATTAAAACATATAAATTTACGTCAACACACCATCTCCTGCACTGCCATGTCAATGTGTTCAATTTTTGGTATTATGGACATTATTCAAACTATCATTTCTCCAGATCGCTCGATATTGTCCAATACACGTCCTACTGCAGTCTCTACATCCCAAAATTCAATACTGATTATCATGATTTTGTTTTTTATATAATTAACTAATAAACATCTGATATATACAGATAATAGTTGTAGAAAAATACGGTCGTTAGGTGGGTGCATTGAAGGCTAATAAGCAATGTACCCACGTGACATCTACTTGTCAAATTGTAGTTATTATTGACAGTACATATCAACTTTCTGGTTTTTAGGAGCGGTCACGCATCGCTGCTTAATGAATCAAGGGAAGATTGATTTATCGATGCCTTAGCTGTGCTAAGCGCTAATGACCATGAAATGTGCGCACCTATAGCGCATAACAATTGGATACGCGGAGCAGCAAAATACGTCACAATAATCATTAATTTGCCCAAAAATTTATGCAAGTAAAGCTAGAGTAGGCAAGTCAAAGATCTAGGGGTCTACTTTACTATAATAAATAGAGGAACTCCATCTTGCACATTAACATGACTATAATGAAACTCACAAATAACTAAATATCCCTCGTGCAAACTATTTCCACCTATTCGGCGCCTGCGCGCTCGAGAAACAAATCTTGCGCTCGTCGAAATTATCTATTTGTCGTACTATATCCAGAATTAGGTATTGCGGCGATAGAGTACCACATATTAATAAATATAATATATAATATATATTATATTATAACTATAATTTTAAATATAAAATCTAATATCAATCAAACTTATATATTTATTAATATATATTATTTGTAGTCATCGTGACCTGCCCGATTTCCTCACCAAATGGCTCTTCCTTTCTTAATAGGCGACAAACTAGACTCTAATGGGTATTGGTTTTCTCAAGTTTTGAATTGTTTATGATTTCTGGAACGGAGGGTGCATACAAGAAGAAATCCCAATTCGTGCACATGATATTTCACTGCCCTAGATTCGTGAGGCCAGTACTCCCATTTTTAGAGATCACAATAGACAGAAAACAGCTGGTCACACAAGCCTACTAAATGCCGGTAAATCGAGGTTTCATTTGAGATTTTCACACAAAATACCTGAATCATGGCGAGGGTAGAGATTCGGTCATGTTTGAGCTAAAATGGAAAATAGCTTTGAAAAGGGCGGCAAAATGGTGAGAGGCGTAGACTAAAAATACAATGTTCGCTGGGGTGTGCAAGCGAAGTAACATAGAAGTAGTGCAAATTTAAAATTATGATAAAAATACATATATTTTGGAAAGTAATTTCAAACACTATGTTTTTGTTAATTCCATTTAAAAAAAATATTTATCGATTTTCTTCATAGTCTATTAGCTGGTGCATGAAGCGATTGAGGGTTAATGATTTGATTCCATTTGATTTCATTTACTTAAAGCTCAACTAAAGAATGTGGTAGAGAAAAATTGAATTTTATTCAAACTTGCTCAACGTCTCCTGATATTGTTCCAATGACATATGGGCAAAGGATATAATCATGTTCCATGCATGTTTTTCCATGATATGTTATAGTTAGCATGAACATGGGGAGATGTTCATCAAAATGAAGCCATACTTCATTCACTCTCACCCCAGAACTCTGGGCATGTAAAACCACTGCTGATTGGTATAGCGTGGGTGAATTCTGTGTGTATCAGTCTGTGTATCAATAGCATATACTTTGCACACAAAACGCTGCACGTTGCATTTTTTTTCTGTGAGATTATAGTCTAGGCATATGGCCCAGCAATAGATCGATTTACACAGTTTTGTTGGTAAATTCAGGTCTTAGAGTGGATTTCATAACAAATTCTTTTGTACACATGCATCAGTTAATTGAGGTATTAATTCATATCATTCTGCTATGGAAGTAAAACAAAAAATCTGTTCTCCCAAAACTATAGATGAGCTTTATAACTGTTGTCTATATCCATCCATTTTGCTTTTTGATAAAATGCCATATTTTGTGATAACCAGTTAGAACTGTTGTAGTAAGAGATAACATTTAAAAACAACATACTAGGCAGATTCGTGAAGAAAACTAATCCTTCTTTCCATTTTGGAGAAAAACAAAATATGTACGCTTTATTTTCTTTGGTTCAGTATCTCCCCTCAACTTAACTATACTTTTAAACAGTGCTTGATTCTTGTTCTTACTGGAAATGGTGATTTCCATAACGCCTTTATTCAACGAAAGAAATAAGTATAACAAGGAATGTTAATTATGACACTCAGAAACCAATTAATTAAAGCAAAATCTATTGAACGAATTAGGTATAATAGAGCGAGCGACTTTAATAAATGCTAAATTCTAATTGATACAGATATCACTTTGTTGATGTGTCATAAAAAGGTTTTTTAATCTGAATTCTAATCAATAAATTAAAAGAGTTTTTAGTTTCCTCCTTGCTGTCTGGATGTCCTTCTGAATGTACATAATTATCTTTGTAAAAATTATATACTGCACCAATGTGTTAATGAGATCTTGAATAAAAACGTTCTTGAATGGTTTAGCTCTCCATGATGAGGGCCGGTGCTTCATTGAACCAATTAACTAATCTGAATTCATCCATTACAGCTAGAGTCGATCACTCGGCTCTAATAGGACATGGGTTAATTATCTAATGTCATATTGTAATGTTAGTGCCTCAAAAAAAAAAAAAAAAAAAAAAAAAAAAAAAAAAAAAAAAAAAAAAAAAAATCTCTTCATTGAATCATTGAATTGTATTCATTTATTCATTTCACTGTAAGCAACATTGTTTAAAGAAGGCAGCTTGATATGAAAGTGATGGTTGACTCAATGGGAAGCTATCGGTTTCAGTGGCGGATTCAGGATTTCATTAGAGGGGGGCCCAAAATTGGAATTTCCGATTTTGGTACCCCTAATATTTTTTCCTCACAAAGGGCGAGCAAAAGGTACATTGAATTGTTTTCACGTGCGATAAGTGGTCGGGGGGGGGGGGGGGGGGTTGGGGGGGGGGAGGTGTTAAACAAAATTTCGGCCTTCGGCCATCAACAAGGTCATCATGTCAGTATCGGCCATAGGGGGTAGGTTTAGATTGGTCAATCGGTCGGCAATCCATTTTTTTTTTTTGCTGCGGTCGGGTGCTTGGGGTGGGGCCGCTGCCCCCCTGAATCCGCGCCTGGGTTTCATAATAAAAAAAACATAGATGTACGAGAATCCTTATTTCGTTTTAAAATAACATAGCAAAGATCTGATTGTGCATCGTAGTAAAAAAAAGAACAAAGAAACAACCAAACAGAAAACACGAAACAACATTGGAAATTCAGACTGATATGAAAGTATTAATGAATAGGTGGTATACCCGGGTGGTGTTGCACCAAGTCGTTCTTAGAATTACGAATGACTTTACGAACGACTGCAACGCGTTCTTATGTGGTATAATCGCACTCTCAATCATGTAGCATAAGAACTGATAAGAACGAATGAATTGGTGAAACACCACCCGGTATGATTTTAAGATCATTCACAAAGCGAGGAAGTCTACACTTCTCGAGGCCAAAAGTACCGTCTGAAATTTGGACTCCTGGAAAATATTTTCAATGAAAAGCGGGGTTCCGTTTTACTTTGATTTAATGCAGCTATACACAAATCCTGCAGGATAAAAGCCAATTGTTGTACTTTATGAGACAAATATTACAAATATCAAATGGAGAAAACTGTAGAAAATTATTAACAACGCGCGCTGTTATTGGACGGCTTTGCTACGCTCCGAATCCCACGTGGTGATTTTTTTTCTTTAATCAAATCAGGATGGAACATTATAGTAGACACGATGCATGTCTATCAAACACACGTTTTGTGCTATATATATAAATGATTTGTTTTATTACATCAAAATGAGGGAATACAGACGACTGAAATATAGATAAAATTGTCGTAAACGCCCTTCTAAATGATTTATATCGAAGACATTGCTATTTAATGAGTTAGAAAAAACGTGAGGAAGCGAATTTGCTCAATTTCCATGGACTTAGTGTGCCGCAAATAGAAGCTAATTCCTTGGCGCCTATATACCGAACCGCTTTATGCATCGGAGCATGAACGAAGGTGACAACTCGGCCCAAACCGTCACTTTTTAATTACCTGACCACTCATCAAAAATGGAATTCAATTAAAGAAAACTACCAATGTCTCTAATTTACGAATCCTGCTTTTGACATCAGTGACATTGAACGGTATCTAAAGTAGATGAGAAGTTAGTGCGAAAGAGAGCCTGGGAGAGAGAGACAGAGAGAGAGAGAGAGAGAGAGAGAGAGGGGGGGGGCATGGAGATAGAGAGAGAAAAGACAGGTGGGAATGTGGTGTAGATATGGGGAGGGCAGGGGAGAGAGGGGAGGAGAGGAGAGATTGAACGGCATCTAAATTAGATGAGAAGTTAGTGCGAAGAAAGAGAGAGAGAGAGAGAGAGAGAGGGAAAGAGGAGAGAGAGAGAAAGAGCGCACGACGGAGGGGATGGGAGTGTAGAATATTGTAAGAGAGAGAAAGAGGAGAAAGAGAGAGTGAGAGTGTGTTTGAAGGGGAGTGTTTGTATAGTTTATTCATGGAGGAGTTTTTCTATCCTTCATGGTATATTTTAGAAATAACTAACTAACCCTTTGTCCCGCTCTCTTAGGATCTTACATTACTATATACAGGGTTTATTTATTCTAGAGTGGATTCTCACTGAAGAATAGAGTTGATGTTATAGCCTTATGAGATTAGAATTTCATATTTCATTAACGAGGAAATTGAGCATGCACCGCCTTTTTTTTCAAGAAAAAGGATAATTCTATGAAAATATGCATTATTCAACAACCTTTCCAATATACAAACTACGGCTACAAATTTCCAAAGTCGTGGATATGAAAAAAAGAGTATAATGGCGCAACAATAATTATAAATGGATTAAACTAAAATGTTTATAAGATTTCCACATGTTGAAATAACAAAATACGCCACAATCACTATCGAAAACCTGGTTGAAATGTGTTTACAACAGACTAAACTATATAATTACATTCCTCCGAGAGTATAATAAGTCACAGCTACAGTTATTTAGGATAAATATGACTCGAAATTTTTATCCGGAGGGTATAACTTAGAAATAAATGACGTTTTGTCATAATTACTCCGAAAAAGATTTCCAATGCCATTCCATTGGACTGTTTTAGAGCTTTCTTCGGCAGATGTAAAATATCATTGTCTTAATCTTTGGGAATTAGGCAAAGCTTTGAGTTTCATGTCAGGCTTAAAATGTCCGCGTAAGAGGTAATACCAGGTGTATGCACCCGATAAAGTGTGCAACAAATACCGTTGCATTTGGTAGCCGTAGGGTAAACGTAATCTCGTCGTCTTTGACGACTTTTCCATATCTCTTCTTCTCTCGCTCCTTCACTCCCCCCATCCTACTTATCCCTTTTCTCTCATTCTCCCCTCTGTCTTTCTTCCCCATCTTCTTTCTGCCCCTCTATGGCTCACTTTGTCACTCTTCCTCCCTTCTGTCTCCCTCTATCTCCCTCGCTTATCCTTCCAAACTAAACATAATCGGATAAAATTACCCGATTTGCCATTATTGGTTACATTAAAACACTATTTCACAGAAATTAGCATTCTAATTATATCAATGCAGAGTCTGATACGCTATTATGAAAGGAAAAACGCAATTTTACAAAGCAAGATACACAATAAGTAAAAATAAGTTGAAATAAAATAAAATCGCGTATATTTTTGTTGTTATGTCCAAAGAGCCAATCGCGACGATGACGCAGGCGAGTTACGCAATTTTTTAAATGATATTGACAAAGTATGAAAAAATAAATTGTATCACATTGATCACACTGATATGTATTTATAATAACATCAACACCATTTTAAAAATGGACTTGAGCTTATAAAAATACTTCCATTTGAATTCACGCAACGTCTTAAAAGTCGCTACATGATTCGACAAAACCATCTTCAATGAATTCATGCCTATAAAAGAGTGTTGCTGATTCAGTCTCGACTGCACTTGGGCCTGATCAATTAACAGCGAGCATATCGTCCTTCCTTGACATTGAACATTTAAAGGATTCTATTTTGTTATCACGTATCCATGGCAACCAATTTTTTTTAAAAATCAATATTTCTCAAACTTTGAAAATTTGGAAAATGTCCGTCCGTGAAAAACTGATAAGGCTCATTCAGAGTTTCCTCTCTCGTTAATATCCCGCCCTCTTCAATTGGTTTTATCCATTATGCTATACCCCGGGTAACCATAATAAAGTTTTGTTTTCCTTGGCCCCCTTTCTTCATATCCATTAAATATATATTATATATATTATATATATATATATTATATATATATTATTATATAGATATATATATAATATAACATAAATCCGTTATATTATTATATCCATGTATTCTGTTTTGGAGGTTATTTAAACCGTCCTGGGATAACTCATCCCACAATTCTTAAGATTATTGTAGCGTATTGGTACATCTAGCTCTACGGAGACATATACGATATACCGAATTAACACCGTGAAATTTGCCAGTCATTTTGCCACACTAAACCCAGGTGAGATAATCGATTCCCTTGGTAAATACTTCCTTGAATACCGTGTACAGCGAAGTGGCGTACATTGAGTACCATATAAGATGTGCATGATCATTCACTATTTGGACACGAAACCCATCAAACAAGTATTATTCCTATTATTATGATCTGCCTTTTGCCAAGGTTGATGAATCTGGAGCAGCAGGCGTGCATGCGGGATTAAGACTATATCATCTACCCAGTTAAGGTGGTATCTCATTTTGCTGAGACTTCTCCGACACTCTGAGATTTTGAAAAGTATCAGAAAAGTATCTTTGAGACGTCTCCAGGATGGAAAATCGCATAGATAATATATGAACATGTTCGATTCTCCCGCGACTCTTGAGACGCCGCTACGACTCATGAGACGTCGCGGAAAATTAAGGGCCTGTCCCACAGGCGGCGATCGTTGTGGCGACAACTTAATAATTTCATAATTATAAGGAGTTCGTCTTTAAAAAGGCGATTATGACCCTACATCCGACTCTTTCTAAGCTGGCCCTGCTGGAAAGAACACACTCATTCACAATGTGAAACACAGTGTGATCACACTGTGTTTCACATTGTGAAGTCTGCTCCACAATGTTAAATTGGGGCGTTTTCACATTGTGAAATCAATTTCACACTGTGAGCTGGTATATTCACACTGTGAAATCAATTTTCACATTGTGAACAATGTGTAGTTTTCCACATTGTGGTGCTCCACAATGTTAAATTGGGGCGTTTTCACATTGTGAATTCAATTTCACAGTGTGAACTATGTTTTCACACTGTGTTCACAATGTGAATGAGTGTGTTCTTTCCAGCAGGGGGGCTACAACAACAACTTGCTACCACACTCACAACAGCAAGATCGCCAGTTGTCGCAACAACGATCGCCTCCAGTGGGACAGCCCCTTAAGGAGACGTCTCTAGGACGTCTCTAGGACGTCTTCGCGCGCGACTTGTTTCAAACTCTCTCAAATCCGTCTCAGACTAGTCCCAAATCCGTCATAAACCCGTCTCATGACAAGTGAGATACCACCATTAGCTTGAGGACCAGCTAAACAGTCATCAGTCATGTAAAATGCTTACGAGACCTTAAAAAAAGAGCCTACACAGTTAATGGCAATATATTTTTGCTCGCTTGCTGTAGATGCCCTGTCTGATTCAGACATAAGTGTTCAGGGCCAGAAATGTATCTACTTCTCAATCTGTCTCGGGAGGTGGGTGGGGGGGGGGGGGGGGGGGGTCAGGATTCATTTTATCTCAACTAATATTATTGTATGGTATTAGTCGAATTCCTCTAGCTCTAAATCATCGTTCGGTTAACAGGAATTCATAACTCACTTGCATTTCCCTCTTCGAATCAAGACCACTTTTCAGCTTCACAATATTTGCATAACCCAATTTTATCAGGTAAGAGAATTGTTGTGTTTCCAAAACCTGTATTAAACCAAAGAATATAAGAAGGAGAACATTAATCTTTTTTCTTTAAAAGCAAATGGACGGGAAAAACATGCGTTACATGAGAACGCTTTAACACGTTGAAAGCAGTGACGCATGCTATTGAATCAGATCAAATCGTCATTGGTGAAAGCTAGAACGTCATAAGTCTAACCAGATTTACATTAAATTAAGAGCCTTCTGTCACTGAGCTGATGAAATAGTGCATGAACTCTTTGCTAGTAATCAATTCATGTTTCCTTCGATAATCCTTTGTATCGGCTTCCATTAGGGCTTCCCCTTGGGTCTATTGCTCGGTTTAGCAGGCTTTCAGGATTTTAAAAAATAAGGGAAGAAAAGAAAAGAAAGAAAAAAAAAAAAAAAAGGGAGAAGAAACAGAAAAAAAAAAATAATTACCGAAGAGCCTTCACTTATAAAGGGCCTTTGGTGCAGAGAGAGAGAGAGAGATAGAGTGAGAGTGAGATAGAGTGGAGGGGGGGGGGTATTTACAAGAGTGAATTTTGCCTAATAATTATGTTTTTTTTGTTGTAATCTATTGACATAATCGTATAACTCCTCACATTTATGGGTTGCATTCAATGTGCTTTCATAATGGATGTTACGCATCAAGAGACCGATAGTTCCTTCTGCACTGAAATCTTTATGAAAAAAGACACATGCCACTACCGAGAATCGAACCCAGAGTCACCATACCACTAGGTCATATATAGTGGATGACCAACAGTACCCTTTTCCTTCAAGCTTTCTGTAAATTTCTTATTTACAAGTGCATAATAACGTTTTAGCATTTTCATCATTGTTTCTGTTAATCTAAGTGCTTCGGCCCATACCGATGGTTCTGCTATATCAATATTAATTTTAGCACGGCAAATGAGGGATTATTAAATCAAGCAAGTAATCAATTGCGTAGCCGCTGATGTGCTCTGTTAGGTTCCTCAAAAAGTTTTTAGACATGTGGTTAAGTTTAAAGTCAAGGACGATATCACACCTCTTTTTACTTAGCAGTTAATCTATATTCAATTTTGTTAAAGGAAATAATCAGGAATTTCATGAAAAAAATCAAAATAAATGACAAATTTAATGAAAATGAAATCCTCATCGGCATGTCCATTGTTGAAATGTAACTTTAAAAAAAAAAAAAAAAAAAAAAAACTGATGAAAAAAAAAGAAAGAAGTGAATTAAAAAAAGAGTGAATGTAGAGTTAAAATCGAGTGAATTTGGAGTGAACTTAGTGTGAAAATACACATTTCACCCAATTTTTACTCATTTTGAATGATCGTTAGAAATCTTCGGGTGACCCCTGAGGTCAATTCAAGATGATTGAAAATGGAGTGAAAGTTGTATTTTCACTCCGAGTTCATTCCAACTTTACTTTTCCTAAATTCATTTCTTTGAAAGTGAACATTGTCACTTTTTTTTTTAGAGGGTATTCCAAAAATAGCAATTGGCGTCAATATACAAACATGAAGGGGGTGTTACATTTAGAGTTTGTCGGACAGGGGACATGGGATTCGTCAAATAGAAAAGACATTTGCTGTGTTTAACGGAAGTAAGTACACTGGCAACCAAATGTACACACCAGACTTCAATGCCTAAATATTTTGCAACTGTTCTGTTTTAAAAGCTCAGTTTAAACAGCCTCTGAACAACCTATATATTTGCCCTTAGATATAATAAACCAAGTGATTTTTATAGCCCACTTTCTTGTGGTCATACCCAAAGTCTGTGTATACACTGATGTTGAATTGCCCTGATATACACCTTACCCGAAAATATCGGCAAAGATGTCTCATTTCATAAAGAAAAGGGAATTTTGAGATGTTCAAAACGTAAAAATTGGCGGTTCGCCCCTCAGATCCACGCCAAATGATAGCTCTATACTATAAGGATGTGGTATAAGATGAGTGCTAGTAATAAAGATTTATATGATTAAAATTCTCTTCAGGAAACACATACTATTCAAACATTTCTTTCTCTCTTGTCCCTTTCATTTACTTTCCTATGTTTCATCTATCCAAAATCTTTTCCCCAAACCCTACTCTCTTTCTCCCTCCTTCTTTTTCTGTTTGCCTCTCTTTATCTCTCTTCCCTCTCAATATTAACCATTTGCACCCTTTATCGGTACCCCTCCCTTTAGCTTGCGTTTCGTTCTGTTTTCTTCCTTCTATCTCTACATCATTTTTCCATCCTAATTCATCTCATTTTTATATTCATCGTTCTACCCGCACCCTCCCAGTCTCTCTATCCTGTCTCTCCTCTCTTTCTCTCTCTCTCTCTCTCTTTCTCTCCCTCTCTCTTGATCTCTCTCCCCTGTCTCTACTATCTCCTTCTCTTTGTCGAAACCGTTTTTTTCCCTATATCTACCGCTTGAGAAAGGTCTAAAGAAGAAAGGACGGGTGGTACGTATAATAGATACACCTGCTATGGCTTGGCATATTGATTATTGTTATCAAAAAAGTTTCTGCGTTAATGCTGCTGATGATGATCCCTTTTACCTCATCTCAAAGGTATTGAGTAAGAAGGGTTGTGAATTATAGGACTACACGTTAAGGACTGGTCTGGATGTGGTAGAGTATGTTATACAGACGTGTTTATGCAATACTCAGTATAATCCGAGCAACGAAATCTACCGGCTGCATTACATTCTATTTGACAAGTTGTACGAAAGTATCCGAGAAACAGGAACAAAATGATAGAGTTGTCCGATGATATTATAAGAAAAATGCGAATCCATCAAATAAAACATAATCTACCTTCAAATGATATCATTCATAGTTTTATCATCATTTATTCAAATTCGTTAAAAAGAATCATCAATTTGTTTTACGAGTTCCCTATAAATACAAATTTTTAAGTCAAACTTATACTGTCATGTTTAATTAACATTTTAAATCATAAATGAAATGTTTCCATATCTAAAGCTGATTTCAAAAGTACACTTCTTCTCATTATCTTTGTCACATGTATCTCGCAGTTTCTTAATTTGTCCAAAATAGTTGAAAACGAAAAGACGGAAACTTAAAGAAATACCGGAGTCAAAGTCCCAACATATTTCTCTTAACCATAACGAAAAAAAGAAAAAAAAAGAAAAGAAAAAAAAAAAATGCTTGAGGCGACAGTTGTGATGTACGAGGGACTTCAGGATATCAATTTGCAGTCGAGACGTGATCCACATATACTTCTAGTCTTATTGTCGTGGAAGTTTCTTTTTATCAATTCTGAAGAGATGCCAAGTTTGTAGAAGAGCTTGTAGATGGAATAAAGGCCAAAGCGACGATTTTGTGGTCTTGTAAGATTATCTTGATTTCTTTGGGGAAAGTGATCAGTAGTGGTGTCTTTTGAAAAGCCAGCAACATGAAGTAGTATTTTTGTACTTCTCTATTTCATCAGCAATGATTGTCTTTCCCTACCGGCGTCACAGGGAGTTCTTCATCTATTCTCTAATATTCTACTGTTTTTTTTTATTTCTAAAATATACGTCACTATTATCCGTCTAAAATAAGACAATTTCATCACTTCGTGAAAAGGCGTTGAAGGGAAATGCAGTTAGTGTAAAACATGCGGTGAACTCCAAAGACATTAAGAGATTTGAAAATGGTCATACATGGCTATCGCAACATAATAAAGACGAGGAGAATATCAATAGTTTACTTATACCACCCATGAACTCAAATTTCTCTTAAATGTAATTTAATACCATAACCATTTTATATTCAAGTGTGTATGCCTACCGCCCACACCCACGAGCTTAAACTTTACTAATCACGACTTCTTGTGCGGTAAGCACTTAAACAAAACCACAACGTCAGAAACACAGTTGAACAATTTTGCATTTAAACTGAAATGAGACATAAATAATTCGAATTAGCCATATCAGCGATCAGGATTGAGAACTGACTCGCCGTTTTTGATTGTTTCATTGCATGATATCCCACAAGGATGTACCCAAAACGAAAGTTTAAGACATCTTTAATTGCATAGTGGAACTGTTGGGAACATGTATAGAGTAGTAACGTAGTTATTATGCAATAATCAATGTAATCATTGGTGAAAGATGTGGGTGAATATTTTGGGTATTAAATTGATGGAACTACCGAGACTTAAATCCATTTCTAATTCCCAATGATCATGTGAAACAAAACGGATATAATCATGAAAATAATGATTGTGATTCTCTTTAAACAAAGGCGCAGCGGTAATGACACTTTATACATGATGTATGAATCGCCTGTAAAGTGACAAATATAAGAAATTAGGAAAGTTGGTGATGGTTTCGCAACTGGGAAAAAGGCATGACGATAGTTGTAACTTGTATTATTTTCCGCTTGTCTTCGATGATATGTCTTGGTTTGATTATTGTTATCAAGTTGGATCTTCATGGACTATAAGCTCTGTAGCCTCACGTAAACCTATAGATGAAAGTTTCTAAAAGATTTTGACCTTCGTTGAAATATTCAGAAAGACCTTATTGATACAGATTTGTACTTTTCAACATGTCTTTTGGGCAAGTTTGGGGAAGTGGTACAATAGTTACGGAAATTGAGTTCACCTTCAGCAGTGATCGCATACTACACAGTCTGTGTCAAGAAAAATGGTACAGTCGTGGAAAAAAATAATTAGGTGTGAAATATTTTCAAATACTGTGTGTATATGGGTACTAAATTAAAGCCAAAACTTCTGGAGCGCTGAATTCATGGCCATTATGCGAAACCTACACAAAGGCATGGGACGGCGTGCGGAAAAATTGATTTTTCTTGATTGTTTGTAGAAAACTGGTCATATCTAAACATTATAGCACCAAATGTGATGAAAAAGTCTGATTTTCCTGCTTTAATGAAATACCAAACAACCAGTTTGAGATTAATCTTCGTACTATATAAAAAAAAAAAATGTTTCCCACTTGAACATTTTATTTGACACAGACTGTAAATCGCCTATTTTGATTAATTATTGGTTTTGCTGATGGTTGATCACCACCACCAACCTGGCAATATTTGTTGGCTTTAATTTTGATTGGTCAATGACAAGGTCAAAATGGTGGTCTTCATTGTCCCATGGAACATATCCGATGACCTTTCATCGGGGTTACGAAGCTGCCTAGTGTATTTCCAAAAATAATGAGACAGAAATATCAGAGAACGATATTCCCATATTCATAAGTTACGTGGAATAAATATTGCTATAACACATCTTTGTTCCTCTTTATACCATTTTAGAATCTCCTCTAAATTGATTTCGTCGGAATTTGATATCACATAGCTGGATATAAACTCACCGTTTGTTATTAAAGTCACACCACTCCCCCGTTGACCATTCAAAAAAATATTGTCGGTATGTTTAGTGACGTAAAACCCAAATAGAATTCGGAATCCAGAAAACAATATTCATTTCTCAAAAGACTGGCGCATGGCATTGGATAAGACGTGATTCCGGAAAAAAAATGGAAATTGTATTTTGACCCGGAAGATGTGTCATCAGTTGGTGATGATTTTTCATACGTGATGTTACTTCATGCTCCGTAGCATTGTATGGCCTAGCTCCGCTAATAACCAGACTGTGGTACTATATTCGGTTTACCATTTGATCCTGGTACGCCCAGCCTCTAATTTAAACTACTTTTTTTCTTATTCATGTAAACAACCCGCGCGTCTCGCCTCAGACAATAATGATCAGTGATTTTTTTTTCATTTATTTTTTTTTAAATTTTCGTCGTCATAATTAAATAAATACCAACCCAGACTTTACTCAACGTGTTTGTCGCCATTTGTTCCCGAGTCTAAATAATTTAAATTAAAGTTAAATTATTTTCTTTAAAATAATCTAACTTAAAGTTAAATTATTTTCCAGGCAAGACTGTCCTTCTATCTGTCTATATAGAGGTACAAGTTTTTAGGTTACGTGGCGTAACAGTACAAACGAGTCTAAAAGCACGAAATATATTTGAGCGAGTAGACAAAATGGATTCTTAATTGCAATAATCATGGAATTTTCAAAATGTAGCCTATACTTCATTTCATGACGATTTGAATAAAAGAGAACATTCGATCACGCTATTGATATGTAGGTGGCGTAACAGAAACGGGGGCGAGTCAAAATGCACGAATCAGATTTGAGCGAGTAGACGAAATGCATTCTTAATAGCAACATATATTACGTTCTAAAAAACCTTTACTCTATAAAAACTGACGATGTGAATAAAAATGCGCTAGCACAAGATACATAATTGGTATAGCCGCATTGTAAACCATCTACATGTAGTTTAAATTTGCATGATACTGCGACAAGCGTGGGTGTAACACTTATAAATAAAGAGGAAAAAAAAGTTCACCTTCAAAAGTGCAATATTTATAAGGGAAACTTTAGTTATAAAGTATAATCCATCAATATGCATGTTATTATATGGATCATACATTATCAATCTGGGCTTATGGTAGGGCCCACGCTTCTTTTTTCTCGTTTAATACCATAATCCCTTAAAGACGACATCCGATTATTTCGCCATACACGCGTCGACTAATTCGACGTCATGTTCAAACATCAACCGATCATTTTGTGCTTATCCCTAGTCATAATTGAAACAACTTTCCCAGGCTGGATTATGTCTTTAACAGTTTTTGCCCTTTTCCCTTTTCTTTTTTCTTTTTCTTCCCCAGGTCTCTCGGCGGCGTAGCAGACGGTATATCGCCGGGGAATCAGAAGGACTGTACACTTGAAGCCGCTAGACGCCTTTAGCTAGCTCTACCAAGTGTATTTATATTTGGTCCTCCAGCGGCAACCGACATTTTACGCCAAGACTTTCTCCCGCATCATCATCTAAAATTAAGAGCTTGATGGTCTGTTTAACATCCCCCTGCTAAGAACCGTGAATTAAGGAGTGTGACGATATATTATTCAGGGAGTAATTATTCCACACCTTTGCGATAGGAATAGCTTTTGATGAATGCGGACAAGACAGTTTTGGATAAATTGAGCCGTATTGAATATATCATTATTCAAATTTCATGAAAACGGAAGAATCATTTTGATCGCAAAACTGTTGCAATTTTTACAATTAGAACATTCTTCACGTATCCCGGTATCATCTTAAAATATCAGTCTCTGTTTTATTCTATATGAGCACGCTTTTAATAGAAGATTCATTTGGGGTCATCAACACGTAAGGCCAACAGTTATAAAGATCATCTACCGTTGTGGGATTGTATAACCTAGCGGACCTGGGAAACATAAAATTATTGGAAATTTGAATGATTATCAAGTAAATGTTGAAGGTTGGGTGCCATGGAATCGATAAGTGATTCAACGAGTTTTTCGAGCGACAACGCGAGTAATGAGACCACCAAATGGACTGAATGGTGTGACGATGTGGATTATAGCTACCTTGCTAGTGTCATCATTATTTGCGGTATGATGTTCATGGGAATCATTGCCAACATTGGTCTTTTAGTCATCACTTGTCGTAACAAATCTTTGCGGACACCATCCAACATCTTCCTGATCAATGTGATTGTCGGGGACCTGATATATATCTTAATGCGTGGACCCGTCTACGTCAGAAAATTGCTCCTACCCCTTTGTTGGACCGCTGGACTTCTTGCTTGCAAGATGCACACGTATTTCGAAACCGTGGCTCAATACGTCTGTATCCTCTCTCTGACAGCATTAAGCATTGAGCGTTACATGGCGGTTGTCCGAGGTCTGGAATCCAGACAGATCAATAGCAAAACCGTAAAGGTCGTTGGTGTTCTTGTCACATGGATTCTGGCGCTCGTCCTATCGATTCCAATGGCTCTGTTCGCTTATATCGTCCCATTCATGCCAATATGCAGCACTGTCCGCCTGGGTCAGCTGCATGGACTACTCTTCGATCTTTACAGTTTCTTTACCATGTATTTCGTACCTTTACTGGTCATCAGCAGTCTCTATGCCTCTATAGCCATGACACTCTATAAGAGCAGTCATACCATGCTTAACAATACAAGGCAGGGTGCCAATAACAGACGGCAGACTTCCCAGCGACGTCGCCTAGCCATGATTTTTGTTCTAATCACCGTCTCCTTTGCCATATTCTGGATGCCCTACTTTGTCTATCGCCTCTACAAACAGGCCATGCATAGCGATGGTGTGGACAAGCCGAAAGCACAAAGCAAAATCCTGGATGAAATTTCTGCTATTGCGGCTCTCTTGAACGCGTGCCTGGACCCGTACATCGTCTTAGCCATGAGCACGGTATATCGCAAGCATATCTCTAAATGTTGCCATAACAAGAGCAGTTACTGCTGCGAGAAGAGTGAGAACGCGAACATGAACAACCACACCAGAGGCAACAATTATCATCGACCAAGTGTTACTTTGTTTACGTCGTTGAGGGCGCCACAGAGTACTTTTGTGGCACTGAGACGCAATTCCCCGTCGACGGTCAACTCAGATACCGCTCTGTAGCATCAAGGACACTGAAAAATGCAAGTTTATATCGGTTTCGAGGAAGCCTTAAGCCTATGGACAAACAGCAATGTAATTTCCACTTTTACTTTTGTAGCCTCGCGTGAAAGAGGGGCATAAGTCCTATCTCAACGAAGGAGACATCGCCGCGACTTGCTCGCAACTGGTATAATATGTAAAATATGAGCATGTTCGATTTCCCGTGACTCGGGAGAGGCATATCACAAGTTGACATAATACAAATTCAAGAAGTACTTTTAGGCAATTTTGGTTCTGACACTTGATTTTTTAACAAAGAGTGAAACTAACCAAATAATGTGAACAAAATAAGCAAAGAAAATGGGATTCCAACGGGAATCAAAGCCGAGACTTCCTGATTGCAAGACAGGCACTCTATCGTTGAGCTACGGCAAACCTTTATGTCTGTGTCCGTCCCTAAACCGTCCCTAATCTTATCCCTTACCCTGTGGGACGGAGTCTGACAAAAGGGTTTGTCATAGCTCAGTCGATAGACCGCCTGTCTAGCAATTAGGAAGTCTCGGGTTTGAATCCTAATGAGATCCCATCCCTGATTTTACTTAGGGCCATTTATTTTGTCAAAGGTAAGGGGGCAGTGTCCATCAACCTCCGAGATTCATGTTGAGGTGTAATGTTTTGTCATTGACGAAATATATTCCTCAACTGTTTTATCAGGTTTTTACATTACTGAATATCTCAAATTTGAGCCGAAAAGAATGTTCATTATGCTCTGATACCGTTCAACAAAATTTATGCTTGTATGTTTTTTTTTTGTTGTTGTAAATATATGGTTACATTTGCCACACAAAATTCGATTTATGGTTACAACGATGATTTACAAAAATATTATTGTATCATGGCTGTGTGTATTCATACGTATTGACAGTATATTTGAAATCTGTTCGTCTTTTCATAATTGTTTAATATTAACACAACACAAAAAGTAAGTTTGTCAAAAAAGATGCCACACGTGTGACCTAACATGCAAAATGAGTTCATGGTCAAATTTCACGGTTGAGTGAGCACTGTGTTAAAATTGCAAAACTGCAGTTTTTGTGAATTTTAAGTGGTATATTCGATCAAATATGATTGATTCCCTGTTTTGGAAGTGTATTTCAACTTTTGCTAACAATTCACGGTTAAATGAACACATGAAACAAACAAAAATAGGCCATTTTTTTTTTTATAATGATCAGACATTACAGTAATTTTAGTCACTTAAAATCATCTCAATAACATTTTTGGGGTTATGTTTAGAACTTTTGGACATTTGTTTATGATCCTAATGCACTTGTTTAAAAATTCATGCTTCAATGAGCACGTGCGACTAGAAAAACTATTTTGTCATGTATGGACTGAAATTTGAATTTTTCCTTTGATTAAACTGGTGCTGCTTTTGCAATATATATATAGATGCAATAGCATATTGCCATCAATATATCTTGGCCAAAGTTATGAGGAAAACAGTTTCTTAACAAATAATGTGAAAATTTATCATAAAACGATACCAGAAATGCATGGCAAGTTGTGCCCCAATGACATCACAGCTTTGTCACTGTGTTTCTAATTTGGTATAGCGATCAATTTTTTTGTGCATCGTAAATATATTCATAACTTTGTTATTATTAGTCCGATTTTCTTCAAACTTTTTTATTCTGTTTTTTTTTTATTTTTCTTCTTTTTATAAAAGCAACTCATTTTGGGTAGAGACCTTCCCTTGAAGATGGTCACAAACTAACGTCATCTCGATTCAAATTGCATATCTGGCGGTAAGTCACTGAACCGTGACGGAGCCCTAAACTTTCTTCTCATTTGCATGATTTTTTTGTATCTTGTGCCCGGTGAGGCGTGAAACATCGGGATTTTTGTGAAAATAAATTCTGAGGTACTCCCCTAAAACAATCGTGCTGTTTAATCAAAGTGAAAATTCAAATTTTAGTCCATACATGACAAAATACGTTTTCTAGTCTCACGTGCTCATTGAAGCATTGATTTGTAAATAAATGCCATAGGATCATTGACACGTGCCTAAAGAATATAAACACAACAAAAATACGTCATTGAGATTATTTTTAGTGCATAAAATTACTGAAATACCTCTTCGTAATTCTAAAATGGCCTATTTTTTGGTTGTTTGATGGGTTCATTCAACCGTGAAGGAA
>CALNVZ010002974.1:15166696-15187188 GCA_940671915.1 Paracentrotus lividus | reverse complement strand
GCCTCCCTGCCCTGAAATCACAAAGAACCAGAATACATTATTATTATTTTTTTAGTACTCACAAAACCCACACTAACGTCTGGCATCAACACAATGATGTTTGAAATAAATAAAAAATCTCTCCGATTGATTTTGGCTGTCATCTCTTAACAAACATCTACCTCTCTCTAAATTAGGGATTGAATTGGAAAATTACGAATGGCATTAATATCTAATGGGAGGACCGTGGTTAGATGTTGAATAAGGAACACGTCTCTCGTCTAACATTGCAACAATGAGAATATGACTCGACTGCATGTCTAATTGATGTAATCAGTAGAATTAATGGTCCAGTCACATCGAGACATGCAGACTCCAAACCAGGCATAGGACTAAACATACAGTTAGGGTTCGCTTTCGAGTTTGATTTAAGGGGGTTTTACCGGAGTGACGGAGGTATAAACTTTGTACACCCCTATACTTACCTCTTCCTTTCAAAATTTACACGTCCAACCATACAATTATCATGTCAGACTACATTCAGATCACTTTTTGCCAACCCCAAGCTTTGTCGAGCGATTGCGAATCGTCATTTAGGTTACAAATTATCTTCTTCATTCACCACCGTGGCACTACGGTATAATTTTTTCCCCCATGAGAGATTGAATGTGAACCACACTACCCGATCGCCAAGAAGGGATCCCCAGTTCACTTTACAATATCACAGAAAAAAAGGCAGAACTTGGATGGTTAGTCAATGTTCGAAGTGAAGACAAATCATTCATGAAAGTTTGTCATTTTATAGTTAATTCTGTCCCTTTTCTTTTGATACCCAATACAATGAAAAAAATATACAACAAAAATAAACGCATTTGTGATTACGAAGAGTTTAATGCAAAAATGAAATTTCGCAGACACAAACAGCTACAATGGAAGCTTACAACTTGATTCACAATCATTGATAGATTTGATGAAATAGGGTAGATGTAGGGAATACCGGCCACTTAAGCTCATTTGCTTAATTAGGACATGAAAACAATAAAATCACAAAAGAAAAAGATTTCTCATTGGCTTGGCTTTTACATCATTCCAACTTTATTTTCCAAAAAAATTGAGGTAGATCAAATATTTGTGAGGTTAGGTTATATGCAAATAATGACGTCATCGGTAAATTGTCCGGCATTACCCTACAGCTGTAGGAAATACCGCGACAGTATGTTTTACCCTTTTTTTGGATATAAAGATCTGGTCTTTATGGAAGCACTGATTGAATGTAAACCATTCAACTTAACATGTTTGTATTGATTTTTTATAACATTATTCATTTTTTAGAAGATATATGCATTTTACTACAAAATTTTCAAAACACCAGAATAACTTTATATCTCATGTAGGATCATGACCATATCACAAAATAAATAAAGAAAATAGACATTTCAAAATAGTTCAAACAATTTAATAAATTAAAATATAATACATTATATATGCAATACTATTTATCTACATGCTCAGGCAACTCAACCCGGAAGTAAAACAAACAACCGTCAATGTGGTGTCCGGTATTCCCTACACAAAAATATGACTGACTAGCAACTTTTCAACACACTGCCACCCCAATATTACACAGGCTTTGTTACAGTGCAAACACTCCATAACACGTTGGCCCACCCTTCCACACATGTCCATGATGCATGATATAGAGCGTCATAGCGCCCCAATTCTATTTTATACCATCACATTCTTCTAAAATGTCAATTTTTACATTCAGGCCATTTTTCAGGCTGCAAATTTTTCCTACCTTGACAGGATTTTGGTATTTTCTCGGAGATTTTTCACTTGTTGTTGTCGAATACAGCATTCAAACCTTCCTAGACAGACCACCTGAACCCAATAGATGCAGGTATTTCAACTCAGTGATCTCTATTTGGCAGCTAGGGCTGCGACATGTGGTGACCGTCGATATTCCCTACTGTTCCGCTATTCCCTACATTCTACCCTAAACCTAATATTTCTGCAAATTGCATTTTCAACACAAAGAATTGTTGACATAGTAATAAAACGTGAGCCTACCAGAAAACATCGTCAAACTCAATATATATTTTGCCCATTTGCAAGCATTTTTTTCCCTCCCTATTACACTTTTAATTATTTGTCTTTAAGTATGAAATCAAGCTCAAAACATGAGTTGCGTCACATACCGACTAACGACTCTAGGGTGTTCACTAAGACAGTTGTTCGTTAAGCTACGATTGACTTATGCATCTACTAGTGTTCAGTTATTGTGCTAAATGATTAAAGCTTTGCGTGAATAGTTTTTGCGAATAGGAAAAAATTAATTTGGATCACAGTTTAGATAATATGCAAAAAATTATATTCTGTAAACTATACTAAAAAGGAAAGTTATAGAAAATCGTTTTAATATATTTATCACATATAAGGTATAAAACGTGGAAAGTCGGGCGACCCGACACCAACTTAGCGTTTATCGCGTGGAAAACAATGGGATTCTTCTTGTGTGGTGAACACACAATCGTTAATCTATTGTATTTGTTCATGCCGGTAAGCTCCGGCGAGCGGGTATCGCAGCAAAGGTCTCAAAAACAAACGTACATTATGTTTCTTTCAAACATTTTTCACTGAAATTCACCGGGAAATCATGAAATCAACTCGTACAACATGAGACTAATTTGATCGGTTTTATACGATTCCTTTTTGTACCAAAACTATACACCCGGCTTTAAGCATATGTGATAGTATAGTAGCACCCAAGAATTATGTTCCAGTCGTTCGTAAAATAATCTTAGCTCTACGAACGACCTTGCGTGGAAACACCACCCTGATCGGTATAAACTGAGGTTATATGGTATAACATAATGTATTGAAATTGAATTTGAAACAGAATACGATTCTACCAAGGACCTGCATCTATCATTAAAACTTACACTTCATATGAATATGCCGCATTAGTCGAGCCTTCCAAGACAGATCATTCAATTTAAGCAATGTACGAGATTGCGTAGAATTCGATACAATGAACAATGCGTAAATGTCTTCCCTTCGGAAACTTTTGCCTTTGAAGACTTCGGACCCGTGACCTGGAGAGGTGATGTTAACGCAATACTGTGGGATCGACTCCAAGCAATGGGACGACCGCAATATTTATTTCTGCTTATATGACACTAGTGCTGTAGGTTTGGCGTCGGTATACCACAGAGTTCTATCGTGTGGTCTGACTGAGCTATTCATTACCATTAGCTTACCAGCTGCGGTAATTTTCGGTGTTGCCGAACTTCTTTACTGGGTTTATGAATCTGGCACCCAGAGCGCATCCATCTTCTTACAAACATTAATCAAAACTAATATCAAGCTAAAGTGGACGATGTTACCATTGAAAATCGAACCTGTAAACATGAACAAATCATATCATTTTGGGCCTGCGTATCAGTCAGTGCTATTCTTACGTCTTTCTAAAGAAACAATATAACTTGTATGAAAGATGGCTCTTGTAAGAAGCGGGAAAGAAGGAGGTTAAAACTAAAACAGTAATCTTGTAAAGACTGTTTTGTAATGACGCACTTTATTAATATTTTTTCTGTGTTTTCAGTTTTGGGGATGGGCGGTAAAATATTGCTGCTTATTATACTCTAATTTTTATTGTTATCCAATTAAGTATGATACATGAAACACACAAACACAAAAAAATAGTTAAAGTTGAAAGCACCAAAATAACAAACCCCAAAGTGACACCAAGAGAACTAAAATTGCTGGCTTCTATTATATTTGCGTTCAGATGCCATAAAAAGTAGCAATTGTTGGAAAGCAATTGCTTCAAGCAAAAGCAATTGCAAACCAAGCGAAAGGATTTCAGCCAAAGCCATTGCTAAATTTCGTACTGCATAACCTTTGCTAGTGCTCAAACCCTGCTTGCCTTTAATACCCCCGTCACCACTGAGCTCGCTTCCTACTACGTCCTTGCAAATTTTGCCGAACGCGGCATAGTCTGTGTGTTAAACATGAGTGGACGTAGTTAAATACTTCTTACGATCTGTTTACGAACTTCATGGACTAGCTCGGTCGATTTCCAAAAAAGTGTTCAAAAAAATCGGGCGCCCATTCTCGTCCTAAAATTTAACGGGGGGCCAACGCCTGAAATGAGATGGACGTACTACAAACGGAAATTGCCGTACTTAAATCGTTCTAAGATGTGCTAGGGACGTTTCATACAAACGAGCATTGTATATCAATTATTCAAGTTCTAAAATTAAACGTAGTGACAACGTTCCTTTAAACGGTGTAGGACTATACTTCTGCAACGAGAAGGACGTACTACGAACATACGTTTTCAATTTTTTAAATAGAACGGCATGTCATAATTCCCGTCACACTGAGCTAGTTCTCACTGCGTTCTAGGTAGTTCTTGTGAACGGCTCAATCTGTTTACACACCGCCGACTTGAACGTAGGGCAGACCTTTTAGAATCTTAGTACAGACCGTACAATCTGTTTACGGAACTGGCAACGCGGCCGAACGAGAGAACGGAAAGGCATTCCGATTTTTTTGAACATGCTTAAAAAAATCGTACTGGCTTCAAAGTTCTTAAAATAAAACGTAGTGACAACCGTTCCTTAAACGGGTAGGACGTCTACGAACGGTGGTACCTAAACTTTTATCATGCTGCGCATAGGCACTTTTAGTGACCGTTTGTTACGTGCTACGAACGGTATAGAGTGAAACGCAGCAGTTACCTCGCTTCTGAACTTGGATAACAACGTTATTGCGACGCGAAAAGACGGAATTGAACGTAACGAGAACTATTTATGAACTGCCTAGCATCGTATTCAAGAATTATTTTTCAAAGTTATAAGTTCCAACCCGCACCAATTAGGGGCCGTCACACTGAAGGTCGTTCTATAACGTTCTTGCCCGCTTTTTTGCCCGCTTAAAAAAAAAAAAAATGCTGAACGGGGCTTTGGCGGGTTGGAACTTATAACTTTGAAAAATAATTTTCTTTTGCAATACGATGCCTAGGCAGTTCATAAATAGTTCTCGTTACGTAAATTCCGTCTTTTATCGCGTCCGCAATACGTTGTATCCAGTCAGAACGAGTTAACTGCTCGTTTCACTCTATACCGTCGTAGCCACGTCCAAACGGTCACTAAAAGTGCCTATGCGCAGCATGTAAAAGTTAGGTACCACGTTCGTAGTACGTCCTTCTCGTTCAGCAGTAAGTCCTTACCCGTTTAAGGAACGTTGTCATACGTTTAATTTTAGAACTTTTTGAGCCCCATAGCGATTTTTGAACATCGTTAAAAAAAATCGGAATGCCTTTCCGTTCTCTCTCGTTCGGCCGTTCCCACACGTTCAGATAACAGGATGTAAACGGTAATGTACTAATTCTCTAAAAGAGTAACAATGCACTACAAGTTCAGTCCCGTGAGTTAACAAACCAGTATCTTGAGCCTTCGTCTTCCTACACAAGAGACTACCGTAAAGTAGACGGCCCAGTTGAGAACTAGCTCATATGGAATCAGTGAAGGTGTGAATTGAAAAATTTGAGTTGGACTGGGAATTATGACATGTCTCGTTCCTGTTTAAAAAATTTAGGAACGATAATGTTCGTGAGTACGTCCTTCCGTTAACAGTTGAAGCTAACGGTCTACCCGGGTAATTGTCAAGGGAAACGTTGTCACTACGTTTAAAGTAATGTGCTAGAATCACTTGGAATAAGTTAATTTATAAACAGTGCTTGATAATTGGTATGAGGTCCAAATAGCACATTCTTTTAAAGAACTATTTATAGAAGTACAGGGTCAAATTTCGTTATTGTCAGGTACGTTATCCCATTTCTGTTTCCAGGTACGTTGCTCCACCCTCTGTTAATTTCTAGGACGAGAATATGGGGCAAGTGAACCGCCCTGCATTTGTTTTTGAACACTTTTGTCCTGGAATAAACGAACCGTGAGACTAGTCCATGTATAAAAGTTCTGCTAACAGAACCTTCGTAAGAACCTATATTTTACTACCGTCCACACAGAATTTACACACATACTATGCCGTAAATTCGGCAATTAGATTTGCAAAAAGGTGAGACAGCGGTTAGACGGGAAGAGATCGCTCTCAGGTGTGGAGCGGGGTGTTCCGAAGTATAAGCCGAGCAATTGGATTAGCGGATTATCAACAATTAGCGTACTGTCACGCTGAGTTTGCTCGAACCACGACTTACAAAACAAAGCGAGACTGCGATAATGCAAAGGAAGGTGGAGATGAATTTCGTGGATAAGAGATACTGAAAAATATGGACAATCTCCACTTTTTTGCATATTCTTCATAAAGTTATATGAAAAGACAATATAACCAAAAATAGGTTTACCCTAATTATTGGTTGATTAACCATGTTAACCGTTAACAAAAGTGATTAAAAATAAACGCGACTGAAATACACAGAGAGCCACTGCTTTTCAGGAAATTTCTAAATTCAGGAAAAATCTTTGCTACAATTCTTAATCTCGGGTGAATAGTGTTAATCTATCCTCTCACCAGAACTAAATGTTTCCGCGCGTCCATTCGTCGCATTTATTAGTCTGACTAATTACAAAATATTATTCACATTGGTACCTATGTCGAGAAACTAGTTCTAGCTGGCTTATCCCCAACACTCCAAATCCGCACTGATGCTTGGAATCTCCGGGCGTTGTGCCGCCACGTAAAATTGTAAGTACGCAGCGAACACGAGCGGTGATTTATGAGCCATCTTCCTCCGCCTAGTTTTCATAAATGTGTTCAATGTGGTAATGAACCTACTGTAAGCCATTCATTTTAACTCACATATTCATTGTGTTATCGAAACGAAAAAAAAATTGACCTCAGATCCTCCTGGAAGTAATTTCGTTGTCTTCGATTTAATTCTTTGTTTACCCTGTGCACCTCTTAGATTAATAATTAATGTGCTTCCAACAATGGACATCAATACAATGACTTGAATTAAAACTGACCATGCCCTCTTTTGATCACAGCAAACGCATCAAGCTGCTATGAAGGAGCTTGTGAACAAAGCGAGCTGGCAGCAAATCGCCTAAGCGCACTAGCCAAAATGTGCTTATGCCATACACCTTTAACATTCTTAGCAGTTTGCTATACTCGATCAAAGCAAGTAGCATAGCATTGCAAGTCCAGCTCAAGTTGCTTGGACGATAATAGCAAACCGAGCTTTTTAGCTTGTAAGCAATTGCTCCATTTCCTTTATGCATACGGAAGATCAAGTCTAAGCCTAGTGAATAAAGCCATATGTGCTATTTTTATGGCATCTGACCCATTTGCCGATTGCAATTTAAGTAATAAAAATAAGTATAAAGATACGCAAAAAATTGTCCAATTAATTCAAGTTTATGTATATTCTAATAGTTTATATTGCAAGGTATGCGTATCCACAAAGTATAATGATACCGCGATGATTCATGCGGGATTCTACCATTGCGTGATGGGGTAACATTTCTTTATACAATAGAGCACAACCCGGACTTAGGAAATGCTGAAGTGTTTCGAAAGGGATGGCGGGCAGAGCCCCTAACCTTAATTGTAAAAAATTGCCCCAAAATAGGAAATTGGACAAATGCCCCCCCCCCCTCCGCATTGCGAAAACCTAAGAATAGTACTAAGTTAGAACTAAATTCGTGACCGCGAATGAAGGGACTCCACACATTGGATGTAATTTTTGAACCTGAGGCATAACTAACCTTGGTAAGTCGCGAAAAAAATATCCACCCCGCCCAAATATCCAATAAACTAAAAACAATAATTTTTTTCATTTCACAAATAAATGACGCAAAAAAAGCACCATGACAAATATCACAAGTCCGAGGAAGAGTAATTTTGTTCGTTTAAAAATTTAGACCTTACAGCCCTTATATAAAGAAGCTCTCCTTCCCATCTTTCATGTAATTGCCTTTTGAGGCTAGTCAGTCTTTCTATGACTATATTAACCTGTCCTTTCTACCAATGACCTATTTCTCTAAACGCTAACCGGTGTAAAGTCGAATTACCCAACCAAAATGGTAATGTATTGCGCGTGCCGAGTGTTTGAAAAGTGTCCAGATCCGCGAGCCACACAGTATAATATTGAGGTTTTAGGAGAACATTTCTAAAACTGACATTTATGCATGCTCGATAGAATTTAATGCACCGGACAATCAAAACGTAGGCGCTTGGAACGAATTTTCTAAACTCGAGTAAAGAAAGGACATACATATCAGCTAGCTGAAATTTTGGTTATATTCCAATTGCGGTTATGTAACTTGCTTAACTCAGAAAGTTTCGCGTCTGTATATCTCTGTCCCCACAATATTTAACCACAATCGCTCCATATCCGTGCTTTGTGGTCTTGTGTAGGTGGCAAAACCATTACACATAATCCATCCTAAAGCTTAAGGTTAACTTTCATAGGAGATTACCAATTCTCATAATCACAATATTGAGATTAAGTGTCTTTCCCGTTCATTGTCTGTACGCAATCTGAGAATATATAAATAGGTATGAATTTCGATTTAAATTTTTGCAGATACCCACAATTAATTGTATCAACAATGGGTTCAGATTTGAAGAATTAATAAAAATAACAATAGGTAGTATTTATATCAATACCATTTAGTGCTTAATCAGGTTACCTGTATTTATACATAATCTATAAGATTATATTTCATATCCTTTCTAATAAAGCGAAGAATGACGGCGTAGCGTGTCCAAGTCTTGAAACCCACTGGTAGTAATGCCTCTAAATTCGTTAATATAACTTAAAAGAAACACGGTCTTGTTGATAAAATATCTAGGCGAAGCTGACAGAGAGCATTCTAGTTCGTGTAGGATTGCTAAAAACAGTAAGACGAAATGGTAGTTCCATAAGGATTATTTCAACTTTCATTAGAAGGAAGCTCATGATCACAAACTGAGACTAATCCGCTCCCAGAAAACGAAAATTGCGGTGTAATATATAATTATATAATCGAAAACATCATCATCGTCTAAGAGATCAGCATGTTTAAATATTTAATAAACAGAAGATAGTTAGATTAATAGAGGAAAAGATGAAACAATAAATATGGATGTTATGCATGTTTTCCCCAATCACGTAAAAATTTTGACCTAACCTTCTCCACTTTCGGTCACATATTAAAGAATGAATACACGCTCCAATAACCGTCTTGTTGTCCATACGAAGTATAATTATAGTTTTCCGGCCATTACTCTCGAATAACAATTTTAACGAATTGCATAATTAGAGGCATTCATTTTCCGGAAAAAAACGCTGATGCATTCGAAATGGTGCGAGTCAAAATCGTATTCAACTATTAAAATTACACGACTTTTGTGATTCGACATTAACGGCGTATCCTTAGCGTTCCCTCATAACGACTACATAAGATATACATCCTTCAACGTGGCCTTAAGATCTAGCAAATAACAATTCGAGATAATCGATAACTATACGATATCCTCAATGTCGGATTATTTCTATCACGAATACGTAATAACTCAAATAAATCTACGCATAATTGTTAATGTCACGAACAAATAATTTATAATATATATAAATAAATCCTGTTAAATCATCCAAACCCCTTATCATCCCACGGAATATATTCTTAAGAAACTTTGCAACCATTACTTTGTGTGCCTAAAACGAATGATATAAGTAATGGTGACCGGTTGATGATCCACACCGAATTGTATTGAACTTAATAAGAATTCAGTAAACTGTGTTGCTATCAAACAAACTTAACGTTATTTTGAATACACATTAAATGAAAACGCGGATCGGGACAAAAGTATAGACTATTTGTGCCCAGACAAGGAACCATCACTAAAATAAATTAAAGTGTTCGATTTCTCTCAAGAGGACTTACTCACGGTTGATGTTTCTAAATATATAATATACAAGATCGGAAACTAATCCGTGTTAGTCTTCTTGTTCGTCCTATGCATAATCACACTTCGGTTCATGTACGGTTCTTCCTTACAAGCAAGTGTGTTTTAGGAACGGGGAGTATAATTGCATCAAGATTTTGACATTTATTTAGAGCCTCATGACGAAGCACTCCGAATCTTATCCACCAAATGGATCACATTTCAAGTGTGAAAGACCCCAATTTAAACCCTCCCAGTTCGACCCTCCAGCTAATCGTCTGGATGTTGTTATTCCTTGAACCGTTTTAACGCCACTGTCACAACATTGTTACCGTTACATTGAGCCCAACCTTACAGAAAATATACAAAGCTCTGGCGGAATACCTTGATGATTTGCAATGAGTTGAGAAAGGGGTGCTCACTCCGCACCCTGCACGCTGATAATTATTCCTGATTTCTTTAGACAACTGCCCAGCGACATTCGAGCAGGGGCTCGGGTTTCAAATCATATTTCGGCTAAAGGGGTGCGGTCACCAACATCAGACACCTCTCGGCCGTGGTGTATTCAACTCACAGAGAAAAAATGCCAATGTTTACAATCTGCACTGCTTTTAATCCTTGTGATGCTGGTAATGCGAGCAATCGATTGCCGATTTTTTATATCTGTGGAATATCTTGAAGTACCGTAGATATTGTCTCAAGTGTTCATGAATAATCCTGTTCTTATCAGCGTTTGGTGTGTTGACGTTCATTTGTTCGTATGTGTAACTCGTATCAGAATTGGGTAATATCGGACGTTTTTGTGCGTTTAAATTCTCGAGACCTGTATTAAAGTGCCTGGATTGCTTTTGCAAACTGGAAGTAATTACCTTTCGTCGAATTAAATTCGCTAGACGAAACGGATTAAGCCATAAATCATTTAGTTTCATAGCCTCATGTTTTTCCCGTCTCCCCGTAAGACCCTGTTTCTTCGATTCAAATTAATGGAGAATTCGTTTCAATGAATTATCGAACCAATCACGGTACACAAATACAACACTCTGCTATAACCTTCACTAAGTAATTACACAATAAATGTCGTAAACAATATAGAATCGTCACTGAGTCGATGGCTGCATTAAGCTGTGTTGTCTAGCATGAAACTTGAAAACGCTGTAGAGTCGTATGTCATTCTAAATAAAAAAATTAGCTACTAGGCTAATGAAGGCGAATCAGAGTAATTTGAAAGGTGGGCATTGTAAACGTGTTGTGTCCTGGATAAGAGGGGCTAATCGCAATACACTTATTGTATGCTTAAGGGGAGAAATAAAGCTTAAAGAGAGAGAGAAGAGAGAGAGAAAGAAGATAGATAAACCAGAGAGAGAGAGAGAGAGGAGGCGGCGGGGGGGGAAAGGATGCGGTATATAAAACTGCTAGGTTTTTTTAAACCGATCATTTTCCTCTCAAACTGTTAAGTTTTTTTAACTGAAAAAGATAATGGGCCGATTCCAAATCGATCGGTGCGCACAATGTGCTTTATAATGCACATAGGCGCATCATTAAAAAAAAAAAGCCCCAAAGAATTACGTTGTATAATGTTTAAAAAAATACAAAAACAAAAATCAGAAAAACAAAGAACTCGCAAAAGAATACCAATATAGACAATCAAATCAAATATAACCAAGGGAGGAAAGAAGCGCAGAGAACAGCGGAGAGTGTAGAGAACAGATTCTAGGATTGAAAAAGTAGGAAGAATCAGAATACGCAGAGGTTGGTATTGTCTTGAGTTCCGAATGTATATTGAAAGTCAATAAAGGACGCAGACCGCCATTTTCCTGGCGGAAACTGTTCAATAGTTCATTGCAATATTTTGTAGTTCAGAAAGGACGGCCGGAAGGGTTGGTGGGAGGTCGTACTCAAAGTTGGGTTCGCATGCCCTTTGATCAGAATGTCAGGCCCCGTCTAACTTCTAAAACTACTACCTGTTAAACATACAAGAAGCCAAAGTAATAAGCGTCTGCATACCAATTGTTGTTTTGAAACATTCGTAAAATAGATTCATGTTGGAACACACAAATAATCTATCAAATTTAATTAAGTGACGTCTATAGATTCTAGTTACATAGAGCAAGATTAATTGAATTGAGAGTGACACCGTTTATAACAGGACCCTACAGAACGTCCATGTTTGAACTAATTCTATGTAACGAGATCTATGTTGTTACCTCGCTCACACTTGCCATACGAATTAAAATTCATCTCGTAATTACCAGAACCGATTAAGAAACGGCTCCTACGCTTTATGCATTCCATTCAGATGTTATTAGACAAATCTATTGCTCGAAATACTCAAGTTGACTAAAGCAATTATCTGTTGACATACTTGCCCAAGATACTACAGTGAAACTGTAAATATGGTCTGAAACAGTGTTTTAAATTTCGTAGTGGTGCTTGATGCAGAACATAGCTCTGAATACTTTCATCTTGTCTCAGGCATTATCCCTATAATAACATCATATTTAGTAGAGTAAGTAAAGCGAACTTCGGCCTGTCACTGTGAAAGCGTCCTCCTATTTCCTTTTGTTTTTTATTCGGGTTCTGTCTTGCATCACTCAGTGCCTGGTGAATCTGACTGAGAACACACAAAGGCCACTATCCTTAATGTAAGTCGGTTTTTCTCCACAAGCCGACTATCCAAAACATTCCCTCCTGACAGTTAATTAAGTAATTTTATGGATGAAATTGAACAACCCTGAATATAATACACTGGCATGCATCACACAAAGCACAAGATTTAGTCAGCGATTAAAAAAAAAATAAACATTGCCAATATTATACAATTATGTAGTATCACAATTGACAAAATATAATAAACCCAAAACACACAAAATTTCATATAGCTCTAGTATTTCTAGTTTCGCATTTACTACAATCTCATTTGTCATCAATAAGATTTATCCCTTTTGGTTCTTCGCATAATTATCTGAAATGATGTGTCTTAAAAAATTTCTAATTGTATGTGTGTGGTTTAAATCAACACTGATGACTTAGTTATATTTGTATAAAGTCTATGACACAGGTGACCCGCTTCGCAGCACAGACACACAAAAGTGAATACACAAATCTGATCCCTGAGGCGCGAAGTGCTCCAAATTAAATACAAAATTTGGACTACATTTTCTTGCAGCTACAGACTGTCGATGGTGCACCGCGGCTAATATGATTGCCCAGGGTCGATACATACGTTGAATAATGTACATGTGTAGGACGAGTTCTATGTGAAATAAGGTTCGTGACTCCCGTGTCTGAGATGACGACAATTATCACATAGAGTGTAAAGTTTGTAGGCTGTAGTTAAAGAATCCCTTAAGAACGTCTGTTTGAGATAGCGAAATATGAATAGGCTTGCATTTGTGACTGTGTGTGGTAGTGTTTCCTGTGCGCTCAACTCTCTAGCAGTATTAGGACCAGGGACGCACTAAACGCGATCAGAATGCAAGTATATTAGTGATATATATTTCCTATATATTTTAATGAGCTTCCATTCGCTGAAATGTCATAGCTATGTATATCCAACAAAGTGTGAAATCAGTTTGAGGTTTTAATCTCAAATCAAGAGTGCTCTAATGCCGTTTAAGGCAGAGTCATCAATAAGGCCAAATTCGTATTCTCTGTGATGTCATGTATATTATTTAGCTATATATATATATTATAATATATAAGTAATATTATTATATTATTTTAATTGTATATTATTAAAATAAGTATTAAATTTTATGTATCTACCAGTTATTATATATTCTGGCCAAATACTTTTTTTTCAATTTAATATTAAGTTTTTTCCTATGGCTTCTTATTTGATTGAGAGCAAATACTGCAAGCTGCAAGCGATTTCATAATTTATGTCTTAAAATAATAAAGTGAATATGGACAAATTTCTAAGGATCATTTCATTCATCTAATCGCTTATTTGAGTGCGAATGACAGGTGACCACGAACTCTCTCACTCACTCAATGCCACCGTAATACATTGCTCCGCACCCCATGAGTTACTCTATTCATGCATTATAAAGCGTGATCAGTGTTCCTCACATTGATACTATTTTGATGTCCATGTTCTGGAGCTATCCATGCATCTATAATACGAACATTTACACTAAAGCTAGATTATTTGGAGACAATATTATAAATTCCTCTACCTAATTGTCCTTTATACCTTCTCCATAATCCTACAGGGTATCCTGGTTCATTGTGCCTTGTTCGATGCCTGCCTCTGCTGATCATAACCATGTTGTTTACTACACACCATTTGACATACATTGCCTTGTCTGTCCATGTTATCTCTACTCCTCTATCTTCGTGAATATCTCATACTTTCTAGTCCTCGTTAGGTAAGAAACCCTTTTCACTCTCTTAGTCCCAACCGCCCAGTCTGTAAGATGAAACTTACAAAAATAAGTAATTTATGATCTTATGTATCATTTTTTCGTTCTTCTGCGTTGAAACAAAACTCGCGTTACAGACGTTCACTTTCGGTTTTATTGTTCTTCTGACCATAATAGTAAGAAACGTTGCGCTTTAGCGTTACTATCTTCCAAAGTAGAAACTCATTTTTTTAATGGGGAGAGTAGAATTCACCTAAGGAGACTTGTGTGCAGTTACGAGATAGTTCACAAACAAAGATATTGAGAAATAACACCTAATAATTCGGTTATAAAGCTACTAGAGTGTTTGTCATAATACGAGGACTAAGATTGCTCGGTGGACATACGCGGTTGGGTTCGTGCAATCTCACAGTCGACCCGAGATATTAGTCAAGAGGACAGTTAAAGAATGTTAACAGTTTTATTTGTGATTCCTATTTATCCTGTAATGCGTAATCGACCTGGGAGTGCTCAGGCATGTCAGGTTTATTTATTCACTGAAGCAGAGAGAACACGCAGCCACGCACATCTAAGCACAGTAAAAGTGAAATGGCCTTCTCAATATTATTTTTTGTGTACCACAAGCTTGCTTAATAGCAACAAGTTTTCACCCTTTCCGTAAAGGTCCATGGGCGCCAACCCATAGCAAATATTTGAAAGTAATGGGGACTCAATGAAAAAAATTCATCAAAAATACACTTCAACAATCAACAATTACAGCTATTATTCCAATTTTACTAGGCACCAATCCTCAACCTTCAACAAGATTTGCTTATATATGACGGCAAGCAATTGTGTTCTCAGAATTTTTATGCAATCAATATAACCAATCAATCGATTCGATTGTTAATCCGCACTTGTAGCGTCTGGCATAGCTTCTTGTATCGTGAACAAGTACATTATGGATATATAAATTTTGCTTCAATATATGCCGAACCCTCAAATCACGACCGTTTTATTAATATAATTATAGCGATATTATCATACTATAATGAAAACACGACTCATTCTTCATATTTAGCAAGACATAGTTCCTGAATCCATGTTAGCTTATCCCATATTGCATTGCAGTGCATTTGAAAAGTTTGTTGCGCATACTGTGTGCGTCTTTTATCGGCTCAAGGTTAACCCTATATAATTATGTCTACAAATAATATAGGTGTTTTTCTTTTTGGTTTATTCGTTTTTTTCATACAATTCCTAAATTGTTTCTAGTGTGTTGGTGAGCTCAATTGCTCGCACTTAATTGAAGACCGCCCAAATCTCCGGACTTATGTGGTCACTATTGGCGCCCTCTTCTTACTTTTATAATATGGTCGATTTTAGCGCCCTTTAAAGACATTTGCGCAGCTCAAGCTACTCTAACGTTGCCTCCATAAATTATCAGACACACCCTTGTATGAGGTAGCGTGACTTGGAATGGGTCCCAGGCCCTGATTGCCCCCAGTAATAATGTGTTGCACTTATGATTGATTTAAAGGGACAAGAGAATAACGTTGGAAATATCTAGGAGAGATATAGTATCACGTCGAACTGCTAAGAGACATATACATATTTTTATAACTCGCTGGCATTCGTAAGGCTCTTCAATTGTTACTTAATCTCTACGTGTGGCAGGCCCACAGGAGTGAAGCGACTGCCTCATAAACACACAAGGCCTAGTGACCATGTTAATGCATCCCAATGCCTAGCTGTATCTATATAGGTGGTTAACCACTATAAACTGTACAAATAAAACTCAGTTTAATAAGCATTTTTAGATAAATAAGACAGCTAGAAGAGAGAGGGCGAATATGAGACTAAAGAATATAGTATTGCCAATCATAAACTTATAAAAAATTAGCGAGCAAGCCATAACATATTCTGCTTAAGTATAACCTATTTTAGTTGCATAAATTGATATTAACATTGTCACCCGGTTAATCAAGTCGAAGGAAATTAGACCAATATGTTGCCGGTAATGAAATGAAAGCGGTTAGAGATTTATTGTTCACATTAGGCGCTATATATAGATCGTAACATTATTATTATTACAGGTTTTTCCGGTCAATTTTTTAAACCCTCATACCCTCATGAATTTAGCGAATATCAGTAAACACAATCGTTTTTCATTTCTGTAGGTAACTTGTCCCTGTATAGGCTTATTCCATTTATATGCAATGCAAAGAGGTTGCTTGTACTTTTTCGCTGTTCGGCTCAAAAATAACTATTTATTTCGTTTTATAATATAGCGTTTTCCCTGATCATTTTAAACTCTTTGCAATCAAATTCGTTTTATGCTCATTCAATTTAAACGATACCTTCATGGAGCGGAGCTATCAGTCAATTGAATTAACGTTTAGATTTTAATCGGATCACATTTCGGACGAAAGTTCTTTTTTTCCGTGTAAGAAAATATCAAATTGATCGGAAGATAGTTGAAACTTCACCGGAAAACCTATAGTTGTTTTACCCAACAAACTTCCAAAAAAATATTCAGAGTTAGAATTGCATGGATACTGAACATGTCAACGTTTGGTAAATCTACAACATAATTCGTGGGCTACAACCAGAACTGTGTAAGTCCATTTGAAGTCCATTGAAATTTCTCTATATCTCATTGACATAGTCTGCTTACACTGCATATATCCTCACTATACATGGATAGCCAGAACTGTCTATGTCCTGTAAGGACACAACAGTTCTTTGCGCACACATACACACATGAATAACAAGAATTTGGTGGACTGAATTTTGACCAAAAATGGCATAAACCGCTTCTGATTTTAAGCCTTCGATATGAGCCTCCATTTAAACTTTCTCATAAGCATGTTGAAATTTACTAACGCATAGTTTGAAATCATCGCACACATTTTCAATTCGAGCGTTTACAATTCGACAACAAAGTGTTATGGAAGTCTGTCAGCGGTCAGAGCTAGGGAAGGAGGGATGGGGGAGGGGAGGTTAGAATATTGGGCACGTCAAAAATGCAAAGAAGATTGTTTCAACCATGGTTCCCAGGGATGTATTCCTGCTTCAGGCTTCTTGTAGATTTTAAACCAACTAAGGAATCTATGGTTTGGAAAACCTCCTCCATCAATGCCCTATATCAGTTTAGGGTTATTTAAAAGATAATGCTATCAGAAATATGATATTCTATGTGGTTTGTAAGTAAATACTCAGATTCAAGGGTTTGTGGTTCTCGCCTCGATCTATTTTACTTACAGTTCGGAAAAGAAGAATATGAAAAATACTTGAAATTCAAGCAGCGTACGTATTACTAATTGAATGACTATTCTTAGTAAACGAAAAGTAAAGAAGGTTCTAGGATATATTGAAATTCTTTTTTTTTTGTTATCATTGTTTATTATTTCCTCTTCAAGCGACTCGCGTCTGAATATGAGAAAAAAGTAACACTTCAGGAATTTCATGTTCAAGTCGTTATTTAAGTCGTGCGTAAAATTTTTCGACACTACTAGTTCTTGATTGGTGAAAGGACCACTAGTTCATTGCAAATGTTATAATTTTGATTTGTATGCGACATTAAAATTTGTGCATGTCTGTCTTAAATCGTTTAAAAAGACTGATAATGATGATATTCTTTTAGAAGAAGAATTTCTACGTCAAATTTATGCCATAAATTTCCTAATCTTTAAAAATAGCAAATGTGTATTATCTGTTTCGTTCTCCTGCACTCAAATATACTTGTGATGTGTGTAAGACAATATCGATAATAAATCCAGCCGTGTTCTCGTAGGTCTAATGGGTGCGGCGGTTCAAGGAAAAACTCGATTAAGTTATGTAATCTTGAAATGAAACAAGGATAAAAAATAAAGAAAAAACTCTTAATTCTTTGAAAAGTAATAGATGGCTTTGATTACATTATTTCATAATTTACGTTAAACACATTTTTTTTGACAAGTAGTTTTTTTAGCCATTTCATTGTTTATTCTTAAAAGTTTTTTTTAGTCGTAATTAAGGTTATTTTAGGGTGATGCATGTTTTATAGCAATTTGTTATTGTTAATGGGGGGGGGGGGAAACTTCATGGACTGGTGTATTAGCCCCCCCCCCTTTCATCTAGGTCCAAAACACTCACGGAATATTGATCTCTAGAGCGGACAGAGCGCTAAAAAGTACATTCATTAGCAAGACAGAACATAGTATCCTTGACAAAACAAAACACATGAAGGTTACTCAGATCAAATAAGAACACTACAAATCGAAAGAGTGCTAAAGCCGAGTGGCTTCCGCATTCATGTAATTTATTTACATGAATAATATTATTGTTTCATTCAAACTGACCATTAAATACGCATAACCTGTATAGTAACATTCATCGATAGCTGGTTTAATTCTACATCTACGTTCATTAATTAAGCAAAGGTGTTCTCTTTAAAGATAATTTTACATAATACGAAAATTTACGGTTTTTATTTAACAATCTATATAAGATCTTGTTATGTTTAAACATTAAACTGAATACTATTTCTAATTCAAAACTCAGTTTTGTTTTTCTGGTTCAATCAACCGCTATACACAGTTTGTCTCTGGATCCATGCAAATGATTTTCAACATATAGTAATAGCTTGTCCGTTATGATCATCGTTGGGTTCAAATTGGAGACCGACCGAGACTATACTTACTAATGTTACAAAGATCTTTTAAAGATAACTTATTTCAGTTATATTTAACGCCATTACATAAGTAATTGAAATATCAGCCAGACAATGTTATCATAAATATAAATTATATGTTATTTTTCCTTTTGCTCTGTGCTGGGATAAATATAAGAGTGCTGATCTTCTGTCTTGCATTCATTCAGTACATATGTCCTGAGCTGCGTATTATTATACCGAGGAAGGTAAAAAAAAACCAACTGTTTCAATTGTGACTTACGTTTTTTTTAACCGTTACGATGTTTTAAGGTTATTGCGCTAATTAGTCTCTTTCTACTCTTTAGTTTTATTGTGTTGTATACTTTATTTGAAGAAAATTAGAATGAGAACAATTGAACTTTCATTAAAGCTAGTGTAAATTAATGCCTATAAGAAACTTCTGCGTTGCATATTGAGGTCTAATCGAGTGTGAATATCTTATATCAAAATATGTCGAGCACTGGTTTGTTAAAACCAAGTTCATTTTCGCACAATCTCCATTACTAGCAATCCGACACCATTCTTTCTCAATTATCTGCATTATCGTAACAATGTAATTTTTTACACCTGGTTGCGTTGGATACTGATTTTAAGCAGCGAAGAATTTGATTGGAACAGCATGCCTTGTCCTTTCTCTTGTTCAATATTGATGGCCGACCTGTAAATTAAGAACGGTTGAACGGTGAGGGTCAAGATAATGGAAGTCTTTTTGATCACCTTTAATAATTAATGGGGGCTTCTCCCATCGCGGAATGAGAGGGTGTTTTAAAACTAATTATAATGTGAGAGTAAATTTCTTCCTCGGTTTCTCGTTCTGTGGTGTCTCTCTAGTGGATTTTGACTGGTTTGGAACTGAGAGACGTATGAGCATTTTTCAGTACGCCCTTCTTCTTTAACTTGGCTTCACCAGAACCATTAACATGACTCAGAACGAGCATCGCGCATGAAGAATCCACCAATTATCATTAGGATTATTTGACAAAAGCTTCCATTTGTTACTTCCAACCATTCTTCAGGTGTCACTTCTACAAAATTCGAAATATATAACTCAAATTTCTTATCATTCAAAACATGGTCAGAAACTGTAGAATGTGTAATCTTCGCTGTCGACTAATACTATCTAATATAATCAGATCTGGCGTAAAGCCAGAAAGTCGATCTGCGTTTGACAGTAGGAAAAGTGATAATTAACCGACCCTTCCTGATACCCTATCATAAGAATTTGCTTTTAGGAAGATTTGTATGGGGTCGATAGGATGATTTACATTATTTGCCGGGAAGGGAAGGAGGTGGGGAGAAAATCTATAGATTATCATTAATTTGTACATTGTGTATAAGTTCGGGAATGATAATAATGTGTACAAGAAGGAACAGGAGTAAAAATTATTATCAAAATACTAAGCAATCAATTACAATGATTCACATAAGCCAAAAAAGATGACAATTTTTTTCCTCCAGGACTGAATAGTAAACTTATGAGGCGATTAACCTTGGAAATGGCCAGAAGGTGCCTGCATATGGAAATAGGTAGAATGTTTGCCAGCATCAAGATATCTTGAGGATTTAAAAGAAGGACC
>CALNVZ010002974.1:15149684-15162902 GCA_940671915.1 Paracentrotus lividus | reverse complement strand
CCTGATCATCGTGTTATCATATCCTCGATATAGGCCCAGTAGCACTTCTCCAATTCTCTCTGGAACGACGTTTAAGATCCCGTAGTTCTAGAAGCAGTTCTCTACTAGGTTGGATGTTGGATTTTCTTCTGGTTACGGCATTCTCCTGCTTAGTCTATTCCGTTCTACTGAGGAGTGATTTGATCCTGCGATGATCCAGGGTAGATTATCACGAGGTTTGCTCATCTTTGTTGTATATAGTTCTTAATACCTGTTTCAATGTTTTTGGCAAAGACTTCCCACCATTTCATTGGCGGACAAAACGTCACGATGAGAATAGATTTGGTCGCCGACTTCTTCCATATGTAGAGCGAAACGATCCCAGTTGGCTTTCCCATACAGCAGATACGCCGTGGCGGGACTGGTCTCTCTTTTGCTGACCCTGGTATTGATTTGGACCAAGGACAATCATGGTCCGAGATGCCTTGGGACAACGATATCTCTGTGAAGAGCGTTAGATTGTTGGTGATAACCAAGTTTAGGATGTTTTCTTGACGTGTTGGCTCTCAACGAGGTTGTGTGAGACCTTTATCATCTAACATTTCTCCAAAATGCTGATGAAGGACTGGATAGCCGCAGTTGGCGATTTCTCTTTCTACCCATTTCCATCCTGGGAAGTTGAATCCCCGCTAGGAGAATTGTATGGTTCATGCTAAGACGTGCAAGGGAAACTTCAAGCTCTGCAAGGACTGTTTGCATCATTTTCATGAGGTCTGTAGTAGGCTCCAATCATTAAGGTCTTGCTTGATGCGAGCGCCAGGCTACACCACAGAACTTCACAATTAGTCTCCAGAGTTTCTTCTCCGTGCAAGATGAGGTCATTTTTTTGGTGCTATAAAGACTCCTCCACCATGAGCATTTCACCTCTGTCTCTGCGGAAAACATTGTAGTGGTCTGTTGGAAGCATTCATTTGTTAGTGTGCTTGTCTGTAAGCCAAGATTCCGTTCCTATAATGATGTCTTGGCTGTGCTGCCTTTGTCAAACACAGGAAGGTTTCTCTCTTAGCTGGTAAACTTTGACAGTTAACATTCAAAACTTTCAGGCTACTACGCAAGGGTTTTCGGGAAGGCCGCATATTTCTTTGAGCTACGGGTGTCTTACGCTTAGGTGTGGAGGTATATATAGGCTGGTTCCTAAGAAGATTGGGCGTCAGAGGATGTGGCGTTCCACGTACTGATATGCGGTCACTGGTCGCACTGGAATCGAATGAGTCACTGGTACTTAGTGGTTCAAAGGAGTTTGTCAGCGAGATGTCTGGTCACAGTAGTGATGTTCGGCTGATGTTAGAGAGGTCACAGCGGTTGCAGATCCACACTGTAGATGAATTTCCAAGTTCTTGGTATTCCTTAGATTCCATTCCAATACACCTTGTGTGAAACCAGATATCACATCCGTCGCACTGGATTCCATGTGACTTCCATGTAACTGCTTTGTCGCATGAGCCACAGGGGAATTTGGGTTGTCTAGGTCTTGGGTTTGCTTCAACATCTCCTGACTTGAGTAATATCAGATTGAAGACAAATAATGAGCAAAAGGTTTATTACCACTCGACAATATAAGCCTATAGACGCATTATTATGAACTCATAATACTCTCCACTATTCCATGTCTCAATAATTACATCTAAATAGACGCATTCAGCACTTATTATTGGGAGCCTAATGGGGGTATCTCACTTCGCGGAAACTACTTCGAGACGGTTTTGGGACGTAGGCTACTTTGAGACGGTTTTGAAACTGCTTGGAGACGGGTTTGAAACTTGTAGCAGAGACGTCTCCTCAGTCCCCGCGACGTTTCATGAGTCTCGGAAACTACTTTGAGACGGTTCTTTGAAACTGTTTGGAGACAGTTATTGAAAATTGTCGCGGAGACGTCTCAGAGACGTCTCCGCGACGGAATAAAGTATCGGAGACGTCTCTAATATTTTTTATCCGTCGCAGAGACGTCTTCGCGAAGTGAGATACCACCAAAAGTCTTATGAAGAATTTCCCATTCACTACTGCATTGAATTTGGATCCCATTGGGATATTCATGGCGTATGAGCTCTATACACGCATGATGGTTATACAAGTGGTATTATATGTTTCGGTCCTTCTCTTCACACAACATGCACAAGTTGTGATTTAGACACGAATCAGAGGCGGATTCAGGATTTGAGAGTAGGGGGGGGGGGGGGGGTGCACCCGGTAAAATTATTTATTTGAATATAGAAATAATCGAATAATATCTACTAGAAAATATTCCAATTTCAATACTACTATGGAAGTTCTGTTCATTTTTAACTTGGTATTTTTTAAAAAAGTATATCAAGATGACCTGCTTTCAACAAATAACTACCGTATTTAGATTTTTTTCTTCATTTTTCCTATTCATTTGGGTTGCTATTTTAAAGGGCCAAGGTCGCTTCATGCATGCTTTATGTACAATTTTCTTGGTTTCATGCACATTAAGTCATGCACAGCAACGCAACAATGCTTTGTTTCGGTGTAGAAAATGGACTATATGAATATAAATTAATATACTGCCAAAGTTTCGGTCTGTATCTTTAATATGATTTTATAGGCTATAGAGAGAGAGACAGAGTCTTACCGTAGACACCATGAATACAGAGAGGCGAATGACATGGGAAGAGGCGTCAAAATAAACATTATGTATCATGATTTCAGCAAAGATTGCGTAGAATCCTAAAGTATACAGAAGTCAAATTATGCTAAAATAATATATTGGGCTGTGTATATTTTAGCATATTAATAATTGTAGGCCTAAGTTATCGTGATAACTCACACACACACACACACACACACACAAAAAAAATAAAAAATAAAGAACGGTATTTACTTCTTTTTAATTTTTTTTTTTTTATTATGGAGTGGTAGTGGTTCCGAGCGTACATAATGTGTCAGGAATGGGCTGATAATTACATATCTATTTGGGCTAGAGGAAGTGTTACTGGAAACTTTTTCATTACGATCATGGACGTATAACTTTTGATAAAAGTTATACGTCCATGCTATGATATAGTCTTTCTATCAGTATAATATATTTACATAACGGGGAAAAAAAAAACAAAAAAAAAAACCTACCAATGTGTCTGTAATTTAGAAATATTCTTTAACGCTGTTATTGAAATGTTTATGTACCATCACATCATTAATTTTGATTTTGATGCAGTATAACCGCGGACGTGACTTCTTCTGAGTTTATACCTATCGATATGATAAACTTTTGGCTTCTCGTCAAGTTTGTTTGCCTTTGAAATTTCACACCATGTTGCAGCTTTGATAATATTTCAGTGTTCTAGTTCTTGAACGAGTGACGTCATTCTTGAAGACAAGCTCAATATCATTGCATTCGATCTACCGTCACGTGTTTCTCAAAATAGACTTTAAAAAGAAAAAGAAACTTGACATTCATAATCTGAAATAGTGCAGGGTTGATTAAAGTGCTGCTGTTAAAAATTCATAATAATTTAAATGAATGGGAACTCTACTGTAATTCTGATTTGCGACGCTTCCCTGTATGTCTAAATGTTGGCATATATTAATTATCATGTTTTGACTAGAGGCTTATTTTACATATTTGCTTTCTATGTCTCATTAATTAAAAAAGCAAACAAACAAACAAACAAACAGCAAGAACAGAAAAAAGAAAACAAAACAAAAACATAAAAACACACGCAGCAAACTAATGTGACTGTTTTTTCAATTCGCTTTCTCTTTCTTTTCAAATTAACAACAAGTCTGTCTTGCATGACCAAACGAGTATTTTTTTAACATTTTGATAAAGTCATTAAATGATGATTATAAAGTATTGCACTTGTCTTCCAGCAAATTGACTGAGAGAGTATCGCTATTAAGCCTCACCGATGGCAGACGTACGCGGAGACGACCCCGTGATTGATGACGATCTTCAAGGGGATTCGAATCATAGCCCACCAAAACTAAATCATTCCGACATCGGCGAAAACCAAACGATGGGAGAGAACCATGGCGAACGTGATGAGCTAAACGAAGGAAAGCAAGGTGATGTCCCTAAATTGAACAGGAACGAAGACGTAGTCGAAGAGGACGTAGAGGAGGAGAAGGAGACACAGTGTGGTATTTGGGGATGGCATCCCAGGCGCTTGCAGGTATAATATTGGAATTAATTTATATCCAAGTATATCAGTGAATGATAAAACATGCAGGCTGATAGTTGGATTTCATGACCATCAGGAACACAGTTATTACAAAATGGGAATGGTAACAGTGAATTTTTGTAAGTTTTTTTTTTTTTTAATTTATTTGATATATATCTCGAGTAAAGTTTTGATGGAGCGAGATCAATCGAAACCCATTTTTTTTTTAAGACAGGGTCCCTGTATCACTTATCATATATAAATTTTGATTAGGGGGCCTATGATAGTTCTGTTATAAAAAGATATAGAAATAAAAATTTCTCAATTACCTGGGCCGTGTTTCACAAAGTTATTCGTAAATTACGAATGACTTTACGAACAACTGGTGATCAGTTCTTGTGTTAAAGGATTAAGCATGTAATTAGGACGATACACAAGAACATGTTCCGGTCGTTCGTAATGTCATTTGTAACTGTACGAACGAAAAACACCCCCAGGACAGAGAAGAAACAGCTATCCATCAAAAACCGAGAGTCCAGTATGATTTTGTGTGTCGGTTTTCTATTTTTTTTTTTTCACTGTTACTTCCTTATTTGATCTATGCCCTCTTTCTCAAAACTAGATTACTTGGTGTTCAGAAATAATTTCAAACACCACTATACTGCCATTCTGTTGTTGTTGTTTGTGTGTGTGTGTGTGTGTGTGTGTGTGTGTGTGTGTGTCACTTCTAATTTCTTTTCTTTCCAATGATTATGACTTTTTAACTTTTTATCTCCCTTTTCACCAAGCTCTGTAACAGTCCCATCGGTTTCCTCATCTGCCTGTGTTTCATGGGCTTCACCCAAGGAATGACTGTCAATGGAATCGTGTATGTAGTGACGACCACGCTCGAACGCCGATTCAACCTCCCCAGCGTTCAGAGCGGTTTCATCTCCAGCGCCTACGACTTCGGGGTTCTCCTCGTTGTCGTATTCGTGACGTATTTCGGGGAGAAAGCTCACAAGCCGAGATGGTTGGGGATAGGGGCGCTGGGTTTCGCGTTCAGCTCGTTCCTCTTTTCTTTGCCACATTTTACAACTGGCCGATACGAGTATCAGGTAAGTCTAAGCCTTATTGATGGCATGTCTCGAGGGGCGAACTTTTTCCCTACCACTTGTTTTCTGTTCTTAAAACACAGAGTTCAGCTATACATGTATTCACTTTTGTGAATAAGGGCCTGAAGGTTTATGTCTCATCTAACATGTCTAATACTGTTATTGCTATCTTTTTTTTTTAAAGAAAGAAAGAAAAATTCCATCAATCTATATCTTTTCAGCTCCATCGTTAATTTTGCAATGACCTCTTTATACACACACACACAAAAAGATAATCTTAGCTTTTCAAATTCAAATATATTTCGTCTTTTCAGGACAACTACCCCCTGGGCAATTACCCCTAGGACAAATACCCGACAGAAATAGGGTTAGGGTTAGGTATAGAGTTAAGGGGCCTGTCCCACAGGAGGCGATCGTTGTGGCGACAACCTATGCATGTTAGAACCTGCCAGAATCGTGTCAGAATCGTAGGTGACCGAAGATCATATACGTATCTACGACTCTGTCTACGATAGGCTACGACAACGAATTGCTTCCACGCAAACAATAGACTAACAATAGCTTGTATCCGATAATACAATAGCCTCGACCTACGCGCGTCTCGCGGCTCGACTCCTCTTGTCGCAGCTTAAAATCAACCAAAATATGAACTGGCGCACTGTGGCGATCCTTGCAACTGACACATATCGAGTGTTTTTTACCTGATCGCGGCTTGTCGCATTTAGGTTCGTGATTGTCCTCTCAGTCGCGCATTATAATTTGGGTCGTGAGTGATTTTTGAAAATTTCACAAATTTGCTGGGGCCGAGCAGTATCTGAATGGGAGGCCGATCCTGATTTCGGTGAATGTAGTTGGCGACAAAGGCCGTAGCGGCTTAAATTTCACTGGCCGTTTGGTTCAGCGATACGTGCAACGTACGCTGTAGCGCGGCAACCTACAACTGGCCGCCGTTCTGCTCTGCTAAACATGTTCTATCTGGCGACAATCTACGATAACAAATTGTCGTGACAAGAGAAGACAGGCTACGGTCATTGACGTCAACCTATAATTCACGATTTTAAAGGCGATCATTGGACCTGTGAATGGTGGCGACAGGTAGTTCGTAGGTTGTCACCACAACGAACGCTTTCTGTGGGACAGGCCCTACAGGGCCTGTCCCACAGGTGGCGATCGTTGTGGCGACAACCTACGAACTACTTTTTAGTACCCATCGCCACCATGCGCAGGTCCAATCGCCTATAAGATCATGAATAAGATCATGATCATGAATCGCGTCTGTCGCCAACAAATACGTAGCTAAATTCTGTTCGCCGCTGATTTCTCAACAAGTTAAACAATAGCCGGCGTCAATTGAGTTGACATCAATGACCGTAGCCTGTCTTTTCTTGTCGCGACAATGTGCTATCGTAGATTGTCGCCAGATAGAACATGTTTAGCAGAGCGGGACGGCGGCCAGTTGTAGGTTGCCGCGGTCCAGCGTACGTTGCACGCATCGCTGAACCGAACGGTCAGTGAAATTTAAGCTGCTACGGCCTTTGTCGCCACGTACATTCACCAAAATCAGGATTGGCCTCCCATTCAGATACTGTACAGTCGCCGCTGATTTTTGAAATTTTCAAAAATCACTCACGACCCAAATTAAAATGCGCGACTGAGAGGACTATCACTTTTTCAATTTTTCAATTCAATTCAGTTCGGTTTTATTTGGTACAAAGCCAACGCAAAGCGTTACTCCAAGGACTAATGATGCAATGCTTTACAAACAGAATAATACAGTATACAATATAAAATCAACATATAACAACATGTATAAAACAATTTATAAAATATTACTAAGAATTTTATGGAAACATTTCAAAAAGTGAATTAAGCACATTTTGAGGCCATTATTAATTTGATAACATGTTGATTATAACGAAATCCTAAAGATTTAATTATGTAATTGGTTCTGGTCACAAATTTTCATAATGGGAATAATGTAGAGGGTTGAAATTATTTAACTATTTAACGTTGAAAAGTGAAACGTAAACTTTATATTATGTGAAACTCAGGATATAACATTTTGAATTGTATTGAAAGGATAAAATAAAAGAATAAACCAGCTATGATTGCAACGACTTTGAATTAATAATAAGAACAAGAATCGTGTTTAACATTATCATTAGTATTGACAGTTCATATTTCGGAGTCAACGGTTATACACCGAATGAACAGGAGTTGGTCGGTTTCGAATCAAGTTTGCGTTGTGAATGAGGTCTGTATATATCCCTATCAGGACAACTACCCCCCATCCGAAAAGCGGATAGGCTTAGATGTAGAGTCAGGGTAGATTTTATAATAATAATAATAGTTGCATTTATATAGCGCTTAATACGATATCCACCTTAGTGTTTCTAAGCGCTTATAGTGTTAACTAATTATTACCCGGCTGGGCTACCCCGAAAGGCGCTCACAGCATTGAAGGAATATTGCTTCCTACCGGTACCCATTCACCTCACTTGGGTCAAGTGGGGGTAGTTGTCCGGAGGTAATTGTCCAGAGAATATAGTTATCCTAGAACCGAACATCATTATCTCTCACTGCACTGATTAAGTCGGCAGATAGAGACACCTGCTCCCTGGAGACCAATGCAACACTGGATGATAGGGAGTGCACAGCGGGCTCTGGAGGACTCAGTCAATACATTGGTGTGTTCATACTGGCTCAACTTCTTCATGGGTTCAGTGCTTCTGGTATCTACACACTCGGTGTGACGTACATTGATGAGAACGTGCCCACCAAAAAATCTCCTCTTTATATCGGTATGTACATAGGATAATTTTTTCTTTAAAAAGCCTACATTAAAAGGCTTTTGATGTATCTTTTTCTCCCATCTGAACGAAGTTCTGGCAAAGATCTAGTAATTGCTTTCCCCGTTGGTCTCTTAGTCTGTTGTTCCCTGACAAATATGTATATTTAAAAAAAAAAAAAATCTTTATTTCTGCACCAATTGTGTTCAAACCTGGTACAAATGATACTTGTGCAATACCTCATATTTGAGGATGAGGTAGATGAGGTTAAAGTTCATCTAGGGATTAAAAGGTCACATTGCATGTTTTATTAATCACGTAATCAGGTGAGACCCTTGGTTCCTGAAGAACTCATTTGTGGCAGGCACGTAACTAGGATTTTTATGGGAGGGTTCGAAATCTGGAAAAGTGGACCAAGAAGGTAATCAACAATTTTTTACGTTTACGCCGGGCGAGCAAAAAGGTACATTAAATTTTTTGACGTCACGCTGGCCGCACGATAGAAGCGCGGGGGGGGGGGGTGGGGGGGGGGGGGGGGGGGGGGGGGGGGGGTAGGTGTTCACAAATTTTTCGGCCTTCGGCCTCAAGAAGAGTACTATATATTAGCTATAGGGGTAGGCTAAGGTCGTTCGATCGACCCTAAGAAATTGATAAGCAAAAGCAAAAAAAAAAAAAAAATCCATTTCATTAATTTTTTTGTTACGGGCCTGATTTGTGGGACTGTGCATATTCACTCACCATGGAATTATTTGTAAAGATATTTTTGAAAATGTATTTATAGATCAGGGGGGCATTTCATTAAAGGACTTGTCAGATATTTTATCCGAAAAGTTTGCTCTCAGCCAATCAGATGCAAGCATTTCAGTAGCTTGTCACAGTTTGTCGGACAAAATTTCTGACAGGTCCTTTGATGAAATGCCCCCCAGATGTTCGATGATTATTGTTCTTTTTTTTTCTCCTCACAGGATTGTTTCAAGGCATGTCAACACTAGGACCAGCTTTAGGTTACCTAATTGGAGGACTGTTTCTCAATCGATATACTGATGTTACCATTGATCAACAAAGGTAGATTTCATATAAGATATTTTCAGCTAAGAGCCAGCTCAAGGGTGGTCACTCTTTTGAATTGTTTTAGAAATTAATGTCCTTATAGCTCCAAGGACTATAGATATTTCCTCTATCATTGCATGGCTTGATTCATACTCATCATTCTATCCGAGATGAAACAGTTCTGAATTATTTGGGTGTAGGATTTTGAGTCAACAATGAAAATTCATGTACTTATGGTTCTCGCGAAAGATGCCCGGATAATCGTCCAATACGCTACAGTATACATGTATACCCGGACCGTGTAATACTTTTTTTTTCCCATTAACGTATAAATATAAAATAGTCGTCGTAAATTGTTATTGTCATAAAGTGTAATAAAAAGTGACCTTCCATAATAATATATCGAATAGTTTTTCTTATGTGTTACATAAGGGTGTATCGAAAATGGTCCAACATTTATTTCTTCTGTATGCCTTTTATTTCTTACTCCCTACTGAGCAATATGATAGTTGAATTTAAAGAAACGTTGCTTATTCTACAGCATCTTTACCCTATATTTTACTATCCATCCCTTCTATTACTAAATACGTTCATTGGCCTAATTCTCAGAAAGGCTCTCACAAGTCACCTAAAATTATTATAAGAAGAATGTCAAGTTTTCTACTTGAGACCAAATGAAAGTACAAGACGTTGACTCACAAAACAGTTATCAACAACTTTTACAAGACCCTTGAATCGTTTCCTGTTGCCCTTTAACGTGAATCATAAAGTTGAAGAGCTCCAAGAATAGTAGCAAAACACGTGCAAGACGATATAGATATTCATTTCCTCTGGTATAGATGAGACACTGTATTACAACACAAGCAGTAAACTAAGATGACTTGTGTCAAAGAGTCTTCTTTGTTGAGGGCATCCTTATAGAAAGCACACAATTGATTCGTTTTTATTTTGTTGTGTATGTCCGAATGAAACTAAATTTAACAAGTGAATAAACTTAATATTACTAAATATAATAAAAGCTACATAGAGGCCTAATATGTACATGAACGTTGCTGACTGATTAGTCTTAACAATAATTATTACACTGATTATAGTTTTCAATGATAATTAGCGTTGACCTTCACAATTTTTGTCTGACAACTTCCGGTGTGGGTAGTTTTTATGAGGCCAAACGCCCACGCCACTAAGGCCATTTAATATGGCCGTGATTGAATTGAACCACTGATCTATATACTAACTGTTATATGGTTAGTAAATACAGATCAGTGATTTGAACCGATCAAAACATGATACATATTTCAGTTTATGTAAAATGCAATTGTTCACATCATAAATAACTTAATCATCGATCCTTCAATTATATTAGGCGCTATCGTCGCTGTTAAAAAAAAAAAAAAAAAAAAATGACTTTTTAAAATTTAATTTAATTTTATTTGTTTTACTGTAAACCCAATTATATTGCATTGAACATTATTATTGAAATTGTAGGTACCAACTAGTTAGTTAGCTTTAGGCCTAAGTCTTTTATTTTGATGTTTTTTTTTTCTCTATGCAGCTTGACTATATCATCGGACAGTCCTCTATGGGTCGGTGCTTGGTGGCTAGGTTTTATATTGACCGGGTGTATGGCACTTACTATCGCCTTCCCTTTCCTCATGTTTCCAAGATCAATGCCTGGTAAGTCAACTGCAGATAGATAGGTAAATGGCAGTAGCGGACCGAGCCTTACGTTACACAATTAAAAGTATCAGCCAATGCCCAAACATAATAGAGCCGCTATTGTCTCCAGACAACTGGGCCTGTACGATCTTTATAAATTGAAAATCCTATCCACGCTTTAAATATGGGAGAGATGGATATTGATATCGCATCTGTCAGGTCAACTCAAAACTGCATGAGTCCAAGCGGACCACAAAATTGGATATCCATTTGGACTTTGTTACACTGAAGAAAAAAAAAAAAAAAAAAAAAAAAAAAAAAAAAAAAAAAAAAAAAACATACACACACATTTCCTTGATAAATTATCACAGACTATACATTTACAAGGTCAAAGTGAAATCCGCGTATGACACAAATGGACCCGAAATGAAGTCAATTCGACCCTTCATTCTTTTTCCCCTACTGCGTACTGTAATGTACTGACTTATCGCTGATAAATGAATACTGGAAAGAAAATTCATACTAATTATTTTTATATATACACTTATTAAAAATATATATTTGTTTCTTCTAATCTTCTTTTGTATTAAGAAATTAATCGTTTATACGCATAGCATTACAATATTAATACAAGAATACTTTTAGAACAAAGAAGCAAAAAGAACAAGAAGATATTTTTCTGAAATACTATGTGAACACGTTCATTATGATGGCATATGGACCATCGGAATCGATGCCCTTTTATTACTGCGTGGTATACAATTATTATGTGTGTTCTATTTATAAAGAATTCATTGAAAAAAAAATCTTCTTTTAGGTTCCAAAGAGCTAGCAAAGAAGAGGGTTTCACAAGCGCAGAAGGGTTCTGAGTATGCTGCCCGAGCAGGCTTCGGTAACGCAATGAAAGACTTTCCACAAGCTTTACTTAACCTCATAAGGAACCTTCCTTTCATGTGTGTAAACGGGGCCGCAATCACCGAGTGGTTTATCATATCGTCAATGGCAACTTTTGGACCGAAATTCATGGAGACACAGTTCAACATATCAGCAAGTGATGCAGCGCTAAAAACAGGTGAACTCACGTTCCATTCATATTTTGTAATGAAGACTGGTCAGTGGGATGATGTTGATGATGGTGGTGATGATGGTCATGATGATGATCAGTGTGATGAGGATGTAGTGATGATGATCGTGATGATCATGATGATGATAATGATCAGTGTGGTGATGAAAATGATGGTGATGATGATGGTGATAACGATGGTGATGATCACTATGATGATCAGTATAATGATGATGGTGGTGGTGGTGATGATGATCATGATGATGATCACCATTGGCGGCGATCCAGGGCAAACGGGGGGGGGGGGAACGTGTCTTACCTCGATTTTTTCTGGGGGGATCGTCCCCCCTCAATTTTTAAAGCTTAACACATTTTTTTTTGTAGTGATTAGCTTGTGAAGCTAAAAAAGAGGTAAAATGTATGTCAAATACAATGCTAAATGTTATTATAAGGCAAAATTTTCTGCTCGCGCTTCGCGCTGGCAAACATTTTCATTAGTTTCTGCATAAGGTGCGAAGTATGCGAATTTTTAGTGTATTATTTTTTCACTTTCGGCCTTCGGGTGTTTCCGTCCCCCCCCCCAGTTGTGACATGAAATCGCCGCGCTTGATGATCACTATGATGATCAGTATAATGATGATGGTGATGATGGTGGTGGTGGTGATGGTGATGATGGTGATGGTGATGATGATGATGATGGTGACGATGGTGATGATGGTGATGATGATGATGATGATGATGATGTTGGTGATAATATAATCCAATCAGAGACGCTAAAAGCGTTTGCCCCCTATTTTTAGCACCAACTCATTTTCAAATTTCTAGTCTCTGCTGCATATATCTTGTTGACAGTAAGGAGGTGAAGAGGATGCAGAAAAGAATTGTTAGTATTTTTCTGATAACAATACTAATTATACACAAGTTCAAAACGTACAAAATCATTTTGCCTCTGAGGGTATAGTCATTAAATTTTTTCTTAAAAGAAATTGCAACCTCCATCAATACCATCCTAGTCTTTAATTTTGCGCCATACGCTATATACCAGAAAAAAAAAAGTAAACCCGATTTTGAGAACCTCGTATGTAAATTGTATATATGACATTATTTTTTAATTCATGTTAAAGAGTAACTCATATTCTATCCAGTGAAAATAAATGTCGCATAAGATGTACAATTTTAATAAGAGGCTCTCTAAGTTGGGGGTTTACTTTTTTTCTGGGACGCACTGTAGTAAGACTAGGGTTTTATCCTCCTGTCTTTCAGGGTTTCTAGTGATACCTGCTAGTCTCCTGGGAGCACTGGTAGGAGGTTGGATCGTTACCTACTTCAACTTTCAGTACCGTGGTATGATTCGCTTCTGTCTTGGTAGTCTCCTGTTCGCCTTTAGTATGATCCCAGCCTTTGCC
>CALNVZ010002974.1:15121505-15148451 GCA_940671915.1 Paracentrotus lividus | reverse complement strand
GGATAGAGAGATGGTAAGTATTGTAATCAGCTCCTAGGCACTTTTCTCAGCCCTTGTCCTCCAGCTATGGCCATCATAAGGTATGATGTAACAGCTCCTAGGCACTTTCCAGCCCTTGTCCCCTCCACATGGCATGAATAAGGTGTGTATTGTAACAGCTCCGTAGGCACTTTCTAGCCCTTAAGTCCCCTCTACACTATGGCAGATAAGATGTGTATTGTAATCAGATACTAGGCACTTCCAGCTCCTTGTCTCCCTCGTGAATAATAGAGTGATATGTAATACTCCTAGGCATTCTAGATATGTAAATTCCACTATGGATGCGGTGTGTTGTATCACTCCATGTATTATTATTAGTATAATGGCTTCAATTATGTAATCAGCTCCAGGCAATTTAATATATGTACCTCCACTGGTCCAGAGGATAAGGTGTGTATTGGGTAAATCGACATCCTAGGCATCTTTCGCTATATTTTACCATGGATCTATAAGGTGATAATCATCAGCCTAAGGCACTTTCCCTAGCCCTTCGTTCCCATCCACCATTGGCATAAATAAGGTGGTTTATAGCATCCTAGCCTATTCCTAGCCTTGTCTCATATGATAAGGTTGATTGTATTCAGCTCCAGCACTTTCCTAGCCTTGTCCCCCCACTATGGATACATAGCAGTGTATTGACATCACAGGACTTTTCCTAGCTATGTCCCCTCCACTATGGCATCAAAGTTATAGCATTGTAGAGCAGCTCTAGGCACTTTCTAGCCCTTGTACCGCTCACTGGCATCATATGAGAATGTAATGTATCAATTTGGAATGAGGGTGCCCACCTTACAATTTTCTCTCCTATACTTAATCATGTAAGGTTAAATGAGTGTCCCTCCCCCCCCCCACCCCTTGAAAAATAGGGGGAGTGCGCACGCCTGTTGTGTAGTCTGCAAGCACGCACAGACTCAATTTGACACTTAAACAAATTTCAGTCAAGAGTGGAGGCTAGCCTCCGTACTCACTGTCTGTGTCAAATAAGAGAGAAGCTGCAGTACAGTAGTGAGTTCTTTACTTCAGACCCTAGTAAGCGAACAGCATGGGTTTGTACCTGCAAACTACCTGTTGTGCCACGTGGATCCGCCACTTGTAATTATGTTACACATGACTATGTTTAGAAAAATAAAGTTTGTACATTAGTACTTTAATACTGTATCGTTAATTTTATGTCATTTTTATATAAATCCTTGATTAAAGCCATATTGGTTTTAAGTACACAAGTAGTTTTGGGAATGGTATATTGTGCGTAGTAGCAGAGATATATTGTAAGAATAATATTCAGCAGAAAACGTTATTATCATTTTTATCATCTTTATCATCATTGTTAACATAAATTTAACATGAAAACGAAATAATATATTGAACAGATTATGTAAATATTCTTTTTAAATAATTGAATGCTTATTTTTTCCCTCTTTTAGATGTGTATCTCACGACCAGCGTTCATTTGCACTTGGTATTCAGTCTCTTTGCTTCAGAGCATTTGGTAATTATGATTCTTTCTTATCGTTTCCAAATAATATACTAGTAGATATATATATCGATGATAATGGAATATCGAATATGAAATTATTATTATTATGCCGTATCAGGACAGCTTCTCCGGAGGTCAACTCACCCGGGGACAAATACTATCTGATAAGACCCTGGTTGCTCGTGGGCAAGTCAAGGGGGGGGGGGTCCCTTGGAGGATTGGTAACGGAGGACACTCTCCAAGAGTTCACCCAGAGGACAACTCTCACAGAGGACAACTCATGAAGACAACTTTCCCATCCTCTATTGGAGGTTTCCTCTTGGGAGTTGCCCACCAGGGGATTTGTCTTTTGGGGAGCTATTCTCTGGGAAAGTTGTCCTCTGGGGGAGTTGCCTTCTTGGTGAGAAGTCCTCCCGGAACTTGGCCATCGTGGGACTTGTCCCCCAGGGGTCCTTGCCCTATCGACAGGGGATTTGTCCTTCGGGGGAGCAGTCCTTGGGGTACCTTTCACGAGTGATTCAGTCCGGGTAACCATATAGTGTCTTTGCTCGTAATAATCATCATAATACATGTATTTTCAAAAAGGTTATAATGTGTATTTTTTTTTAATTATTTACATATTAATTTGGAAACAGGAACAATACCGGGGCCAGTTGTATTTGGCGCACTTATCGACAGGGTATGTGTGCTTTGGCAAGACTCGTGCGATGGTTCTGCCTGTCTGCTGTACGACAACAAAAGGTTCGGACTCACCGCGTTATTACTCATAATGATGCTGAGACTGTTATCCATTTTCTCCTTTATTGGAGCATTGTTCTTCTATAAACCCAGCGAGAATGAAAGGATAAGACAGGTGCATGTAGATGGAAATGTTGAAGATAATGCTGAAGAGATGGCTCAAAAAGACGATGTCGCATGATCCAGGGTTATATTATGAAATTTTCTTTTTTAATAAAATTGTTATTTTTTCCCGCTTCAATCCGACACCGTGAGATGCTTGAAGAAGGATTCGCGAAGGGAACAATATTTTTGTATTTTGGGTAAAGTCGACTTGTTTATATTATTTGTATTGAAAGTCGTTTTCTTTTATTTCTTGTTATTTTTGGTATATCGACTGGCCTATACAGTGTGTCCCAGAAAAAAAGTATACCCAACTTCGAGAGCCTCATATTAAAATATTATAGCTTGTGTGACCTTGAAATATATATCATGATAAAGAGCAATTCATATTCTTTTCAATGATACCAAACTTATGCCTGTGTTGTGATGGATGACTGAGCAGTTGGGCTTTAAAAAAACAAGCGTAAAAAGTGTCCTGTCCCAAGTTTGAACAAAAGCAGTCCCTGCATTTCAATAGATCAGGTAATCCTTTGTGCCTAATGAATGGACTCAGGAAGGCTGACCTCAAACAAACAATGAATTATCAGAAAGCCAGGGCTGCTTCTCAGACAACTTGGTACAGATCACTTTTGACCAATGTTTTTAAACACTCGAGTGTTCAGTTATCCATGACAGTATCTGTATGATTTTGGTATCATTAAACAGAATATGAGTTACTCTTTGTCATGAAATTAAAATTAATTACACATAAGTTATACAATTTTTATATGAGGCTCTCAAAGTTGGGTATACTTTTATCTGGGACGCACTGTAGAAGAACTTCCACATCTCAGGATAAAAAGACACGGTATCATTTGGGTGGCAATGTGCTGTATAGAAATAATGGAAACCATCCACATTAAACAGGGGCTACTTTTCTACCTGAAAGTTGAAGGAAGTGAATAGGTAACATATTTGAACATTGAAGCACTGAAATAAGAATTAAAGAGGCTGCAATAAAAGAATTTGTCATGATAATGTACTCTTATTTAAATGCCTTTTTTATTGTTAAGAATATTATACATTATGTACTAATATGTTCTTATTGTTCTTCGTGCTTCTGTTCTTAATGCTTGTTGTGAAAATATCCGTTCTCTTAAACTACTGGTACATAATTATATACATGTTGTTTGTTGTGTTTCTTTTAAATATCATGATTGACACCGTCATTGTTTGCAATATCATGATGTCTGACTATAAGGATAAACAGGGTTCATTGCGCTCAGTAAGGTGTGGTATAACACTTCGCGGAAACTACATTGAATTCAAATTTGAGACGGATTCGAAACAACTTTGAGACGGATTTAAAACAACTTTGAGACGGATCCGAGACATTTCATGAGTTGCGAAAACTACTTTGAGACAGTTTTTGAAAATTGTCGCGGAGACGTCTCCGAGACGTCTCCGAGACGTCTCCTATTAAAGTTTTGGAGACGTCTCTAATACTTTTTATCCGTCGCGGAGACGTCTCCGCGAAGTGAGATACCACCCTAACATTAAGAACAAGGTGTATGAATAAAGTGTAACAATACTTATAAAAAGTTATTTTCAACTCTTATGTACTTTTGATTAAAGGTAAGTTTAAAAAATAAATTATCTGAATATGTATTACATTTATAAATAATTATCATCAATACATAATTGTCCCCCTTGAAGACCCAAAATTGCCAGACTCTACATTAATTTTTGGGGAAAAGTATACACAACCGACAATATTTGATAAGATAATGCATTTGATAGGTAGGCCCTAGAACAATTTGATACATGACCAGCTCGCCATTTGATATAATAAGTTCATAACTTATTCTGACGATTAACAATAATGTCCTTTATTATAACTCCCACGTCATTCATATTTCATACATGCATTTGGTATTCTTTGTCTCTCTGATACCACTTCCAAATGAAATCAACCTCCGTGAAACTTTAACGAAATTTATGAGGAAACTGACATTTTTCTGATTTCATTCAATCATACTTTTTTTAAACCATGTATTACGATGTTGTACTGAATATCTCTATCTCTATTCCTATCTTTGTTATCTTTCATGCTATTTTTAATTTCCTTAAAGGAGATATTGACATGCGCTATATAAAAGGGATGTATTGTTATTATTATTACCATGTTGGCCTTGGCAATAAAAAAAAATGTATTCTTGAGATAGTGAGCTGTGTATTGTTCTTTTTATCGTCTCTTCTCTTAATCTTACGGTATGTTATTTCATTATTATTATTATTGATATTTTGTGTTCAATATTTTATATTATATATTAAAAAAAGTAAGTAGCCTATTATGAGCATAATTTGACCGTAATCCAATTGCATATATCATTCATAAGTATTGCAATATTATGTGCATTTTACAGTTTACAAACATTTCTGTATAATATAATATTGTTTTTCTCCCGTTCATATAATTTGTTGTCGGCCATTTTTTGTATGTGCCTACTCTGACAGGGAAAATTTTTCTCTTTTCATTCACGAAGGCCGTGACCAGACAAGGGTTATAGTTTTGGTAACAAACAAAAAAAAAAAAAAAAAAAAAAAAAAAAAAAAAAAAAAAAAAAAAAAAAAAAAAAAAAAAAAAAAAAGAAAGAAAGAAAGAAAGAAAGAAAAGAAATGTCGTAAAACCGATCAAATATGGTCTCATGTTGTACACATTGCACTAAAAGGTTTTCCACGTGAACGCTGAGTTGACTCCCGCAAAAGCGAAAAAGGGTGTCCCCTGACTTTCCACGTTTTATACTTATATTGTGAAATAAAGACACTAAAACGAGATTTCAAGTATTATAATTTTCTTTATAATAGTATAGGATTCAATCTTTTATATTATCTAACTGTGAATCCAAATTAAAATGTTTCCCTCTTCCAAAACTTTACACCAGCTTTAAAGAAAAGGGTAGAAAAAATAAACAAAAAACGAAGGCCCCTATAAAATTGAATTTTTGTGGGGATTATCATATTATTTTGTATTAATATACCAACACAAAGTTAGCTGAACATGAAATGGCAAAAGTGCACCCAGGGAAAATTTTATTTGTGTCGTTGCGCTCCCAATATCTGAGGTGATAATCCAGCAAAATAATTTTATGAAAAATTCACTTATATAGGCCTACTGCAGTAAATTAGAATATATTCACCAACAAATATTAAATCATCAAACAACACAGGACTAAATCCTCCATTGCAAAAATAATTTTTTTTCTTTTTTTTTTTTTTTTTCTCTCTGGGTGTTGCAGTTCTTTTCTAAAGTTAATCAACCAAAGACTTTCACATTAACGACGTCCCCGGTCACAACAATACTCAAATTAATTTTCAAACAGCGCAGAAGAGATGAAGAAAAAAAAAAGAGAGAAAGAATGAGCATAGATAAGTTTCCAAATAATTCTAGTAACATTCACCAGTTAACATTCTTTTATGATTCCTTCATCTAATTTTGCAAAAATTCTATTCGAAAATGCGGAGGTGAAATAGTCCTCTCATAGTCCGTCCTAAAACAACTCTTTCTTTGTACACCATATCAGAACAATACGATTGTTCTCTTTGCTGCACGCACGCCAATATACAAACACACTCGCAAATATAATATACCATACATCGCGTATTTTTCAACACACTCAAATATATTCCTGCATGCATTCGCGAACACAGTATATTTATACACGCCATGGTATGATCAGCTGGTGTTCCACTTTGGTGCGTTTCATTTCTCCGCGAGCAAGACAAAGACAACTGCCAAAATCAAGGTATTTATCTCATGTAGGGTGTGGATGTAGCTAATCTATTTGACTTTATGTTATTTCTCATCTTACTAGAATACATGTATATTTATCGCTTTCAATTTAATATTAATTAAAATTTAGCTCCAGTTGTTGACAACAACTGACCTCGATCATTTGGGCACCACTCCCCCTTGATTAATTCCACCTTGCACTGTACAATTTTGCAAATTTAATATGCACTAGAACAGAAAACATCATGATTTATGGAGCTTGTGCTTAGAAATATTTATGTGTCTATCCTGACTAGTGTATTCAGGAGGACTATATTGCAATGCAATTGATTTTATAGATAAAAAATTCATTTTGTGTTTGCATATATCTCTCTTCGACTCTCATGAAGACTAGTTTCGTTTCTCGACTCTCTTGAGGTTTTGACAAATATCTTCAACGTCTGTTTCAGTGTTCATAGTAATGTGTATATCTTTTACTTTTACTTTTTTTTTATAATACCTTTTTCTTGTTTGATACTTAATTGTAGCGTTTGTATACGTGTTGCTCATTGCTTTTTTAAAATGGAATAACAAAGGGTCTCTGTTCAAAGACTATCCGCTTGTTATTTGTACAAGTGAGCGGTGCGCGCACTCGTAGTTTCTAGTGTAATATACGCTCCCTATGTGGCGTGGTCAGCCTCCGTGGCCTAATGGATAAGGCATCGGTCTCCTAAACCGGGGATTGTGGGTTCGAGTCCCACCGGAGGTGTAATTTTTTCATTTTTTATTTGGCCACGTCCCTCACTCCCTTTAATTTTCTTGAAAAATAAATTTACAATAATGGTATTTGTAACACAAATAATTAACATATACTTTGAACTAAATTATATTGTATTTACTGTGTATAGGGCCAATTCATCACTGGTTTATGAAGAAGTTTTCTTTGGTATGATATGAATTGGATCAATAAATGAATTTAGAACAAATAAAGATAATAGAGTGAAATTACCCCCACCCCCCCCAAAAAAAAAATAATAACAAAATAATAAAATTAATAATTTTTTGTTTTTGTTTTGAATTTAGGATCTTCCACAGTTATTCACCGCTAGCTAAGAGATTTATGTTAATATTGTTAATGAGGTAGATTGCTGGGATGTTTCGTTGGTAATATTGCATTTAGCGACTTACATGACTATAAATTTGGTTGAAGGACGTCAGTGCATGTTGCTCTTTTGTATTACCTGTGTTTGTTTGTTGTTTTTTGTTTCCTTTTTAAATATTTGTTTAAAAAAATTAAAAAAAATTTCTATGGGAATTTTACTTTTCGGGACCCTGGCTATATGTTGAACATTCCCCAAACCCTTCATTTGGATTTTTGTCCAAAAAAGTTTTGTCAACCTCCATTATGCCCATTTTTGTAATTTTTTCTCATTTTGGGGCCCCTTTTTGTTTACCCGGCTGATGAAGCCCCCCCCCCCTCAGTCCTACCAAGAGGAAACGCCTCTGAGATGAATTGTTTATGTTGGTTTTTAAGTTAAATCTAGATTTATGGGGAAGGGCTTAGGTCTCTTGTCTAGGGGAAGGATTGAAATAAAAATTGTGATTGGTGAAAATTCTGAATATTTTATTCCACCTTTATACTAAAAAACAAAAGAAATAAAAAACAACCTTTAACCCTTAATTATTATAATTTCCCCCTAATTTTCTTTTTAGCCTTGATGACAAGGTTGTAAATGGTAACTATTGATAATTTTTTTTTTTTTTGATATATGTTTGGCTAATATTTTATAATAAAATTTAGGAAAGATAGAAATTTCCATGGTGTAAAAATTAATAAAATCAATGCTGAGCCCCAATCAAGATACATTTTGACCCCTCCCCTAGACAAACGAGTCGAGCCTGTAACCATATAACTAGATTTAAGGTAAAGAACAATAACAACTCTACACCTCAGACGTGTTTTCGTGGGGTAGGACTGAGGGCGCCTTGGTGGGTCGCGTAAACAAAAAAGGGCCCCCAAAAGAAGAAAAAAATGACGAAAATTGCCCTCTTCGGGGGGTGGCGAACTTTTTGGAAGAAAAATCCCCGGAAAGGGCTGAGGGAACGTCCAAGATATAGCCATGATCCCGGTAGGTGAAAGTGGTGACCAACACATTCAAGAAATTAAAGCCGGAGCAACATAACGTCTCTGGACCCAGAAAAAAAATATTCCACCTTTATGACGAAGAGAGCTTCACTCTCGAAGCGACTTTGACAAATTTCAGTTGAATGACTACTGTTTATTTAACTCAAAGTCCGCTGTTCATGTTGAATAGAACTTACAATGTCACTTACCTCAGCTTCTGTTTTGTTTTTAATTTTCGGATAATGTAGGCTATGTCGTCATCGGATCGAAAATAGCGATCACGAGAATGAAAGTTTGGAATGCCAGAAAACGATATATAAAAATGAATTAACCTGGGATGTTGACGGGTTTAATCTCAAAATCCCGAGTTGACTTCAGAAAGAGAGAAACACGGGTCAATGATGTTTGATTTCTTTTTTCATGGTGGAAAGATAATATAGGTAGGTCTAAGTTTACGGTGAAACACCATGTAATAGTCCTGCGAGATTAATTGGTAGCTATAAAAAGAACGTTTCTTTCCAAAGAACGGGTCATTTACTATTTTTGTTCTGAAAGGTGTACCTTTCTGGCCGAATCAATCCCATACGAATGAGTCTTTTCTATTTCAAAAAGAGCAAGGAATACGGTGTTATGACGGGTCGATGAGCTTGATGAGTAACCTATTTTGAGGGGGGTTCCGTCTTATTGTTACCCCCTCGCATCCCGGCCCAGAACAGTCCACTGGCCCGTCGACCATTATTGAGCGTCATGAAAAACGAGCTTATACTATTGTCCTTTCGAGTTGACTTGAAAGATATCCAACACAATGGACAAGTCTGATCCCCATTATCGTTTTTCGTCACGTGGGGCTCTCTATACATAGAACCTTGTCTGATAAAAGCAAACTATAGCCAAAGAGCAGAAGAAGATATGGTTACTCAGACGTATATTGCTTACAACGCAGGTGTGATTGCATATAGGACGGGACAGACAGATCAGTTGGTACACAAGAGCGTGAAATCCGATTTCAACATCTCCAGATAAACAACAACCTCTAGACATCCCCATTGGGATATACCTGGGCTATTTCACACATTTTATTGGTGCTGAGTGTGATATCTGATATAACGTCTCTTTGTAAACAACCAGCAGATCACTTTGGAAATAAAGAAAAACACGAGCTATATGTAGGACATTGTTGCAGAAGCTAGAAGACAGTATTACCTATAAATCGCCACGAATGATAAACAACCAACTAGTAGATAATTAGTACACACTTCAGGAGTTTCACTTTGAGGCTGTCATCTTTTCTTTTGGAAGTAACTCTGTACCTCTTGGTAACATCATTTTCGGAAAAAAAAATCTCCAAATTGCATTTGCAGTTTCAACATCATCCAGGAAAAAAAGGAATTGCTGATCGGTGCTCTTGAAGATCGCCCAACAACCAATTATTAATTCATCTATTTTTACATCTGTCTTTGGTTTCAGAATACAATAATTAAAACTATTGTCGAGAGCTCATCAAAGCTTGAGCTATAGTGTTGTTTATTTTGATTGCAAGATTGAGGAAGTACTTTTAGTTTTATTTCTCATCTGAAACAAGAAATTTGGAATACTGCCTAAAACTGAACAATTCATCTCTGCACGGATAAGTTATTATCAACCAGCAGGTTTCCGCGCAAAATAGTTTGTTTGAATACAGGGAGACGTTGGCAGATTATGCTGGTATTCTTTCATCGGAATTGCACAGGGGATATTCTTGGATTTATACCAGTTGGTAAGACGAAGCATAACTTCAAACTTTTTTTGATAACTTTAAAATTGATATATCTTTGTACAGGCATTGACAATGGATTAGTTGAGGTTATTTTCATTATAATAAACAAGGGCAATATGATATTGCCCTTGTTTGTTTTTAATTTGTAATTATGATATTGTATTATCTTCTTTTAATCTTGACAATTTAACATGATTTAATGTGAAGAGTACGATAATAATACTCATAGCTGACAAGAAGTTAGACCTGGAAGCACGACTGCTACTCTGGATCTGGAGTTAAGCACCGGATCAAGTTGTTAAACCTTTATATAATAAAGCTTCTAAAATTTTGTTGACAACCTTCATTTGCTCAGAATAGATTACTATGAATACATAAATTACAGGGATATTATAATCATTTCATTTGATTACAACGTATGAAGGTGAGCGCATTTTAAAATGATACACGATTACGCACCGGTACTTGCATGGATGACGTTTCTCGCAAAGACGTATTTTGACATTAGATGCCCGACCCGGTGTATGTTTCTGTTTACTAGACATTGTGACATTGTATCAAAACAATCAACACATTACATTATCATCTCAGTTTCATAAACTAATGGTGGTATCTCAATTGCCATGATGCGGATTTGAGACTATTTTGGAACGGGTATGAGACAATTTTGAGACAGTCGCGGAGGCGTCTCGGAAACGTCTCCGCGAACTTTCATGAGTAGCTGGAAAATCAAAGATGCTACACTCTAAAAACTGAAGTGCTAATTTCTGGGTGCTCGTATAGTGACTGCACTTGAAGTGCTAAATCAGCACCTGAAGTGCTGTTTTAGCACTTACCCACGTGCTAATTCATCAACAAAAAATGTTCATGGTCGGTATGTGATTCGAACCGGGTTCACCTAGACATGGAAGAGTACCGCTGACGTTACCAATAGACCAACTGCGATCTCGCTAACTGGCTTTAATTATGACAGCATAGTAGATGGTTATGGCAAATTTGAAGAAAGTTCATCATGCAACAATATGATCTGCTTGCAACCGTGAGATGTGAAGTGGTCTAACGTGCTCGTCAGCGCTTCTCATGCAGGGGACCCATGTTCGAATCCCAACGACGTCACGCCGCTTTTGCCCATTTTTGCTGAAATTTCAGCTCACGTGAAAGTGCTAAAACAGCACTTTGAGTGCAGTTAAACAGCACTTTGAGTGCAGTCACTATGCAAGCACTTAAAACGTGCTGATTTCAGCCCTTGAAGAGCTAAAAACAGCACTTCAGTTTTTAGAGTGTATGATTTTTTTTTTCAGTCGCGGAGACATCTCCGAGACGTCTCCGCGACGGTAAAAATTTATCGGAGACGTCTCTGAAAGTCTGCGTCACAGGACGTCTATGTCAAGTGAGATACCACCTTTCCATCTACCATGTCTACCAGAGGTCATTCTTCCCGGACTCTTGTCAGGTTATTGAACTCGATGTTTGAAGAACTTGTCAACTCCACTCTGCTTGTTACATAATACAACCAAAATATGAGAGATGCACAAAGTCCAGCTCCGATAAACGAAAATTCATGTAATTTTAACTAAAGAATTTTTGTTGTTGTTGTTGACGATTTTTTTAATAAAAGAAAGGCACTGTAGCCTACACACTGTACATCCACCATGCACCATGTGCACACACGACCTTCCTAATGGTACGATATCATACACCTGATTCTGGTCTGATGTAGTACATGTCTGATGTGCCTGACTCTTAAAGAAGAAGGAAAAAAGAGGACAATTCATATTTGATATTTATTATAGTGGCAATATTTCAACAAAAAAAAAAAAAAAAAAAAAAATGCAAGGTATATTTCATTCCATGTCTGTTATTGTACAAGCGTTTACTACATAGGACATAAACCATTTCCCAACGCACACTAGATTATTATTATTGGCACAATGTATTATCGACTTGTATACTGTGTTAGCGGCTAAACATCGATCAGTCGACCTTTACAGCAAACGTTACACTTTTTTTCCTCATCGATTTTCTAGTCTGGCTCCCAGTTCAATTCCATCTTGTATAGGCCTACTCGTCTATATGGTATATTGTTCATATGGGCAATTCCACAGAAATCCGGACAAGGGTGCCAGAAATTCAAAGTGATATTTGGTTAAAATAATTTTGATTTTCAAAATATCACGAGTTCAGTTTTAGAACAATTAAAATTTTTAACCGGATGGGCGGGCCATGTATTACGCTTCTAAACGCAATGCGAAGTATTCCCACGATGGTTTTTTGGTATAGAAAAGGTATTATTTACAAAATAACTCATTTTTCATTTTTCCAACTAAACTTTCTGTTCCGATAATCTTCACATGGAGCAAGTAGTTTGAAAGAGCACTTTATTCAACTGTATTTTCAAGAAAATTGGTTCAGTTGTGATTTGGATAAAAACTTGACATTTAATTACGCCTCATTTTGGGATGTAACGTCAAGTTACCGAAAACATGAACTTGTTATTTTTTTCCACAACGAAGAAAGTATCAACTATGGCAAATAAAGATTTCTAATGTATGACTGCATCTCATATTATCAATACCCAAAACCACTATGGATATTCATCATACTCAAGTAAAAAATTGACCAGCTGATTTGTGTAACGTCATTACCATGACCTATGTGTAACGTCAGTTACCTGATTGCATAGTTATCGTTGTTTTTAGAAACATATAATTTGGATCATGTATGTATCTGAATAATTCCCAATTGATTAAACTGATCATCTAGCGTTAAAAAGAACTGTATGTGTTATGGTAACTTTTCTTTGAATGAATTTAAGAGTTGGAAAAGCCCATGTAGTGTACATGTTCATGGAGGCCCTAAGCCCCTCCAAATCGTACTTTAGATTTTCTAGTAATTATCTATTGATGTGATCAGGAATTCATTGCTATAATATCCTGTAATTTGGAATATGAGCCAACAAGTTTGTAGTGTTAGTAAAAGTAAATACAATTTTAAGGTTGTTATTAAAAAACACTTCTCGCTGCATTTTATAATACAAAAAAAAAAGAAAAGAAGTATGATAAAGTCCATACATGTATGGTCTGTTGATCTGCTGAGATGTACGCGATTGTGATGAGAACAAAGCACAGACCAAAACACTTTACTGTTTGACAGGCTTTCGATTCATTTGATGGCCAAAGACTTAACAGCAATTTTCATCAAAATTTCAAATACCCAGCTTTGAAATTCAAGCATTTCAGATACTACTGTGATTCATAACTTTATTGTACAAATGACGTTAGAGATGGAAATACTGTTTCATTACATGTACATTAAGTTTGGAATGAGGAAATGTAAACTGGTTTAAAATGATTTTCAAAAGTACTTGAATAACAATTCACGTAAGAATGTTGTAGCGTGAGGTATTTAGAATTCAACAAATGCATATAGTGAACCCAATTCTGCAAGATCAACAAGTGCATGACCACACAAAATATCATGTGTGGGACATCCTACGTAATTTATCATTCGAGAAAAACTAATTTTAAGAGTTTCTGATATCTTAATACTAACATATTCCAATATTTATGTAATGGAATATGTAGTGAGAAATAAAATTTTCAAAATATTCTGTTACAACCGCTATAGGAAATGTATGTGTACAACTGTCATGTTCGCAGTAAAGTTTTAGCAGAATAATAGGAAAATGATTACATTACTTCTTATTTGGCCAATCTTTGCCTAGAACATAGGTAACGGTATGATATCAAACAATAATTCTCAAAAGCCAGGAAAAAAAATATTTGGATCCAATTCAAAGTTGGGATTTTACACATGTAAAGACTATGGAAGATGTAAGGGTAACGTCAGTTACGGTAACGTCAGTTACCAGACATGTCTTCACAAAAGTTTCCGCAGCATAACAAAAATTATGAAAATCTCTTCTTATTTTGCAAATCTGTTCATAAAGACTAGGTATGATGTCATACAAGACTTATCATTATAACACGTCGTGGACATGAGATATTGAGATTTGATCAAATCACCTCTGATTTTGCATGTCGTTTTCTGTAACGTCAGTTACCAGCCACGTTTTTTCGCTTGGCGTTTCAATGGAATTGATGTTTGGGTGGAATTTTTTTATACAATGCCTTGCTCTACACTTACTTCTTTAGGTATGTTAATTGAAGAACCATTATCTATATTTATGTAACTACAACACGAAGAATGTAGAAAATTCTGGTTGTGTGTAACGTCAGTTACCGTGGAATTGCCCATATAAGCAAAATATTCTCGTCTAGGTTATATTTTTTTCATTAAAAAAAATAAAAAAATAGAAAGCATGGAAACAAAGCTGTCAATGCACTGAATACTATATTAATAGAGAATATAAAATGAAGTAATGATATGAAAAGTCCATGAATTTGATAACAAAAGCGCGTCTTTTTTAAAATACATAATAGGGGAGACCGGGGATGGAAGTTACACGAGTCAGTTGTTACAGTTCTCAGTGTGCTAAAGCTGGAACAAGGGAGGATGTGCCAACTGGCATCTATATACAACCTACACATAGCTGTGAGGAACTGCCGGTCGTGAGGTTTCTCCGTTGTTTTTATTAAAAAGTAAATCAACAAAAAACATTTTTTACAGTTCAAAGTAAATTTTTGACAAAAATTGACCTTTGTAATAGCTGTTATAACTGACGGCACATGATTATAGTCTGGTATTGTAAATATATATATGCATGTCACTAATATACCCCCTAGCCATGCCCTGTAATTCTGCCTAATGGCTGTGCTACAGTTGATTTTGTGTGTAAAATCACCCATGGGGTAGGTTGTTACAACAACCTACCCCGTGTCGATGTAACAACTTACCACAATTACATTACATAATATGTAAAATTACACTTTGTCTCAATTTTCAGGTGTTAATATTTGTATGTTTCTATTATTACTTTTGTCTATTCTAGAGCTCTACTTGATCTACTGTTAACGATGCCAAGAAACTAGAAAGTTGAAACAAATGTGTGGTATAAGAGATTTACACATTGTCAACTTACCCCGTATGTTTACATATTGTAACAATTTACCCCGTATATGGTGTAACAACTTACCCCGTATACGGGGTAGGTTGTTACAAAAATTTGAGACATTGATTACATCCATATTGCCAAGGGTCACAGAGTTAGCGTCCTTTGAAGGTGAAAGGTACAAAACCCACTTTTTCCAAGTTTTTCGTTTGTAGGATACGACACAAACTTTTGGTAATATTTTGGTTTCATCGTTTTTTTTTGTTTTTTTTTTGTTCACACCAAATTCATTTCCCAAAGAACCTATCTTACTGGCAATGAGATGGGTTCACCATTAAGTGTCTCTTGAGTCGTGGAGACATCGTGGAGACGTCTCCTGAAACTTCAGGGCGTCTTGGGTAAATCGAACAAAAGTCTAAAAAATGGTCAAACCTGTTTGATAACATTTCATTGAAACTTGCTGAAAAAGACTTAACGACTTTAAAGAGGTTTGTTTCATACCCGACAAACCAAAACTCGGAAAAATGGGTTTTGTACCTATTACCTTCAAAGGACCCTAACTCTTTGACCCATGACAGTTTGGGCGTCAGCAGTGTCTCAAATTAAAGCTGATGAGTTACTTAGTATTTTAGTAAACAAATTTCAAGAATAAAACATGAATTTTTTAAATGACTAATAACTTCGGTTACCTTTTATTTAGGAACACACTGCATATCGGCATATAGCCTGGGCAACGGTGGGGGTGATTATGGTTCTAAAATATTGTGTATAGACGTTGTACAAGGATATCATGGCGTATAGAAAGTAGGTCTTCAATGCATGACATGAGCTTCGTAAATGTCTGCTCATACCATCAAGTCTTCCATACCTAGCTCATAATACATCCGATCTAGGGTTATACATGCAGGGAAAATAATTTCTTTATTTTCATATCATTTCTCAAACTCACTTTGGGGATGTAAAGTTCATGTTTACAAATGTACTTCAACTTTGATCTCTATGACATTCGGGGAATGCTGTCCGTGTCATCACGAATCCATGGATACCATGGAAACCTTCCGATTCCAACCCAATCCATTCCATTATGATTTTTTTAGAGAGAGCATCGAGATATATAAAGCAATGACAAGGATGTAGAAAATAATGTAGTATGAATCAACACATATTGTAGTCCTATTTTTTGACACGTTGAATTTCCTTTTCTAAACTCGGCAATAGACATTGCTAACATAATGTACACAATTAATATATTTAATATTTTATTCAGGGATATATCCAACAAGTTCTTGACCACTCGAGCATTTAATACCTTTTAATAAAATTAAATAATAGCTTCTGACCACTCGAGCAATGAAAAGTTAACGAGTTTCAAGGACGTATATGACATCGATAGAGTCTCATCTCCGAATCCCAATGGGATCCAATTTCTTTTCTCATTTTCCATAGTTATGTTTCTGGACATTTTACTTCGTTCTCCAAATTTAAATCTGAATAGAAAAAGGTTAATGAAAATTCTTTGGTCATCAGCGATGTGACTTATATACATTGAACTTACACCAGTAGCAGTTTCTATATTTTGCACTTTAGACTGCACTGATCAAACCTCCGATTTAATACAGTAGCTTTATACATCATACATCATCATCCATTATAAATATCAAGTAGATATTCTATTCTTGTACAATTCCAAAGCTCACTTGTATTTCATAATTCCCTTCTCCCATTTTGCGAACGTTTGCAGCTTTTGAAGCGAGCCCCGTCGCGTTATTGAAAGAAAAGTTATATGGCCATATTCGAACTTTGAACAGAGTATAATGCCACTCTTTGTCATTCGCCTGAGAGCTCCTATTCCATTTTGGGATAAACAACATTTGCATACAATAATATTGAGAGAAAAACCTTACGCATTATGCACACGAATGATCGAGGGCAACTCAGGTACACTGTAAAAAATTTCACCGTTTTTTAACAGGAAATTTCCTGGCAGTCGGGATGCCAGGAGTGCCCGTTTTTCCACAGCTTCCAGTAGTTATTTTACAGATAATGTAAATTTACAGGTTCACGTTATTGACCACCTTGTAAATTTACAACCCTGTAAATTTACAGTTTTTTCCTGTTTTTATCACATAATAATATTTTTGAAACAAAAAGAACATGATCCAACATCATATGGGATTGACCATTCATGCCTAATCATGTCCCTAATCCTAAATCTTAATCCTAAATCCTACACCTAATCTTTGACAACTTCAATAAAAGTTGTTAGCCTTATATACCCAACCCTATGTAAGGTGACATTTTTCATGGTTAGTGCAACGATCCACGGTTGAAGCACTTCCAGTCACATTAATGAATATTCATGAGCCACATAATGAACTATAAAATAAGACAAAGGTTGTAAATTAACAGGAACATCGTTGCAGGATACAAGAAAACTGATTTGTAGTAGTTCTGTTTCTTCTTCCTTTGTTGAACAAAGAAAATTGTCTTTTTGACAGGAAAACTCTTGTAATGATTTCAGAACTATACACGTCTAGGAACAAGGAAGCTCGTTGATATACGAGAAACTTGTTTATTAAGAGTAATATTTGTTTTGGAAAGAACTTGCTGTTTTTGACAAGAAAATTCTGGTTACGGAAACTGAAATTACGGGAATAATTCGTAAACGAGCAGGAAAGGTTGTATGAATATGCCATTTCTGTTTATTGACAGTTGCATGAGCTGGTAACTGTAAAATCAAGTCGACTTTCTAGAAAATTACAAATTATCTATCATTTTACGAGAAAAATATCGTAATATTAATAAAACAACCAAAAGCTGTATTATCACAAGCCAAAAAACATGTTTATTTACAGTAATTTTTTACAGTGTACATTGTACAATGTAGAATGTTATTGAAGATTTTAGAGTGTCACATACTTTTGCAGGTACAATGTACACTTACATGTATGAACTATATTTTGATGATGCATTTCATTTTAAAGGCATACAGTACAATGTTTTGATACATATACGGGTTTGATTTAGAAAATAACCCCCAAAACCTTTACATGTTGCAAGATTTCGAAATTAAGGAATATTTTAAGTTAACATAATAATAATTGTCTTATTCATATGCAAATTATATTAAAGGGAAGTCATGAAATAATCACCGATGACATTACGATCCATGGTAGAAGGCGTATCAGCTATATCCCCTGGACAATTACCCACCCCTCCCCCTCCCTCCTCAGAAATAGGGTTAGGGTTTGGTGTAAAGTTAGAAGGTATATTTTTGGGAAGAGTAGCGCCAGGGGAGTAGCGGTCCAGGGGTATTTGTCCAGGGGTAGTTGTACTAGAACCGTAGATGAGAATACGGTTCCCCTTCAGTGCGATAGGCTATGTCCTTTAAACGACTCGAACCTCGTTGTATAATTCGTATTCACCTGTTCATAGACAATAACCCATTATGTTGGTCCTTTGAAGAATGGCTCGGTTTATTGCTCTGTTGACCTGGAGCACACAATCTAAAGCAATATACCTCAGAACAAGTAGAACATGCACCTTGATCCTTCCACATAAATTCAGTTTGCATTGTGCTAACACGTCTTGAAACTTACGACACTTCACTGAGTGCTGAGTGGGATATACAGTGTGTCCCAAAAAGAACTATACACTTTTGAAATGGCTACCAAATAAAAAATGTAAGATTCTTGGATAAAAGGTTTGTATGTATATAAGACTCATATCCTCAACTATCATTATGACACCAAAAATTCCGAAAATAACGCATGCTTCAGTGAGTAATGCCCACTTTTGTAAAGGACACAAAAATTAGCCTGCGCAGGAATTCACTATTCATTTTGCACCTGGTTATGGAACGCCAAGAATGAGTCAAAATTAACGATGGAATAAATCAGCAAACAGAGTCAAAGATAAACCAAAAGTCAGAAGAAAAAAAATTAATATTATACAAAAATCTTATGTTTCACCATTTGTTTTCATATCATTGATTTATGCTTTGACTTCAATTTATTTTTGTCTTTGTTGGCCGATCGATTCCATCATTAATTTTTACTCTTTCATGGCGTTCCATAACCAGGTGCAAAATGAATAGTGAATTCCTGCGCAGGCTAATTTTTATGTCCTTTACAAAAGTGGGCATTACTCACTGAAGCATGGGTTATTTTCGGAATGTTTTGTATCATAATGATAGTTGAGGATATGAGCCTTATATACATATAAATCTTTCCCCCAAGAATCATATATTTTTCTATTTAGTAGCTATTTAAAAAGTGTATAGTTCTTTTTGGGACGCACTGTAGTTCAGGTTGTATTGCGTTGGGAACATTCGGCATGACTGTGACGAGCCATTCCTAAATCTGTCAAAAGTGAACTTCTAAAAGTATCAATAAAGGTATGTTTTGTCGTGAAATATTAATAATTAATCACACCGTAGTCACCGAGTAGGGTAGATAGAGGTAGAAGCAGAGATATATAGAAAGAAATAAGGAGTGCAGGAGGGGATATATCCTTTCTATGTAGAGAATATATTAATATGGTTGAAAACAACCATAATAGCAAACTGTATCTTTTTATTTTGTTATTACTATAGTGATAATGTATATCATAATTATAATGATATAATGATAATGTATATCTATTCTGTGACTTCTTAAACACTCTATTTTACACTCTGATTTACACTCTGCATTCTGTCGCTTATGGGTACATAATAATAGATCAATCTATTTGTGGACACGGAAGAAAATATATGTACCGTGTAAATTTCACCTACATGTAAGCTACGGAAACGGAAACAGCACTTGTTTCTTGTTTGTCTGCGCTGCATGTGACATAAAAACGGCTAAAAAAATACTGTATTATTTTAGTGCAATATTGAAAACGAAATTATTTGAGTCATCCCCTCCTCTTATTTTCGTTGCCAGACCCATTCTACCGAGTGAGTAAAAAAAAACTTTACACCTAGAAAAATGTCAATAAAAAGAAAACCAATTTATAAACCCTAAATTATTTTACATATTTTGAAAGAGTAACTCCTCCCGCATCTTCTGCTACCATTTTTGTGTGGTATGTCTTTACGCTTGGATGAACACGACGCATTGTTTGCAAACATGCATATTTCGAATTGTGCCAGGGTGGGGATGAAATTGAAACAACTAAAGCTGACAAAAAAGCAACTCCATCATGAATAAAATAGCATAACTTTTTAACGAAAATGTTTTCCGCTTAATAACTTGGCAGGGGTGTTGTTACACATATTGACTACATTTTGTATGAAAATGAGATAAATCTGTAGAGTCAGGCATGAGTGAGCACACGTCAAAGACAAAATAATCTCTTTTCAAAAGTATTAGGAGGCCTTTTTAGGTCTGTCAGGGGCAATTTACTCTTTGATGTGTACTCATTCGTGCATTACTTGACGAGTCAATTAAATTTTCATACAAAGTGTAGTCAATATGTGTAACAACAACTCTGCCAAGTTATTAAGCATATTAAGACATTTTCGTTAAAAGTTACGCTATTTTATTCATGATGGAGTTGCTTTTTTTATCAGCTTTTGTTGTTTCAATTTCATCCCCACCCTGGCACAATTCGAAATTTGCATGTTCGCAAACAATGCGATCGTGTTCATCCAAGCGTAAGACATCCACACAAAAATGGACACAGAGATGCGGAAGAGTTACTCTTTCAGAATATGAAAAATAATTAGGGTTTATAGATTTGGTTTTCTTTTTTTTGACATTTTCTAGGTGTAAAGTTTTTTTTGAGTCACTCGGTATACTAAATGAAACTTGCCACTTGTGATCCAAGATTGTTTGAATTTGAGTAAACATAATAATAACATCATTGATTAAATAATAATACCATAATTACATTTATAAGGGCTCCATATTATGTTTCTAGTCTGTCTTATAATACGTTAAAAACAACAACAGGCCTACAACCAAAACAGAAAATAGAGAATGCATGTATTGAGTTAATGATAGGCTACAGTAAAAATATATATATATTTCCTGATATTTATGTAAAGTAGGCCATTGCACTATTGGGTGTCTTTTTTTCTTCCCATTGTCTGGAATACATCAACATAACTAAGAAGCATCTTTTCCATTGCTTTGTTAGGCAAGCAGTTAAGTTCGAAAAATGCGCCATGTTGATACCTCCTAAACGGACTTGGCCGAATTCTCTCGATATTCGAGACTGAACTGAGATCACTCTTCTTTGTGATAGCAAGTAATAATCTTCATCTTATTTACAAATTTTCTCTTGTTTCTCTCTTTGTAAAAAAATCACAGATGCGCCTAAACGTAAGCAGTCCGTGTCCCCTCCGTGGATTAGCATCCATCACTGACATCTTTGATTTCTTCGTGTTATGTCTACTTCAACTCGATTCACAATCATGGATTCTGACCCAGATTACAGCTCGACAAACGAACTCAGTGACGAAGAGGAGGCTAATACCCTCCTCGACCGCATCCCACCTCCTCCATGACAAGATCACAAGGCTCGGAAGGTAGTCGAGTCATCAAACCAAAGGAACGAAGACATCTCCTCATCGTCTCATAACGATAATCTCTTCACCACACAAGTTCGCCTGTAGGGATACCTGACAGGGGTTCTCTTAACCATACAACACAGCCTAGATATATCCCAGGCGAAGCATGGCTCATAGACGTCGCCTTCGATTCGGAGTCATCCTCGGTATCATGCGTTGCTTTCATTCAAACGATTTGTCAATCGACCGCGCTGCGTCGCCGCAGGGTCGTTCTTCTAGGCGTTGGTCTCTTCGTCTCATCCGTTCCGTACTCATGCTTCACCCATCACCACAGTGGTTGTCATCCCCGGTCTTCTCTGACCTTCCTCAGTATGAACTCTGTGACATCGACGCAGTACCGGATGAAGACGCCATTGAAGCTACTGAAGCTCCAATTCCAGATTACATCATGAGTCTGAGTGGGAAGGAGATAGCCATTATATGCGGCATGTTGGTCGCTGGTTTAGGGGCAGCACCGCAGTGGGTTTGTGGATTCACCTATCTACAAGATCGTACTCAGAAGCATCCTATCGTAGTTGTCAGTAAGTAGCCAGGAGCAAAGTCGGGACTTTCTGCTAATATGGTTTATAACGTGCTTCCTCTTATAAAATGTCCCATGATCATGTTTTCTTGACCTTGACAATTACAATGTTGTCTCCCGATAGCATAAATATCCAACTGTCAGGGTTACTTTTACATGACATTAAGCCGAAAATGTTACGGTCGTCAAACAATTCAAAAGATGGTATCTCACCTGAGGAGACATCTTCTAGACTCGGAGACGTCTCCGAGACGGGAAATATCTCATTCATTTAACAGGTATGATTTCCCCACTACTCAAGACACGTTGTGGAGACTCGGAAGACGTATCCGAGACATCACCGAGATAGAGTCACAAACTAGTTCCAAACCCATCTTAAACCTGTCTCATGAGAGGAGAGATACCACCATTAATACGACATCCTCATTCCTGCACGTATAACTAAAAGAATACTAAGTATTACATCTGAAGATTTTCAAACATGCTGCATCTGTTGTATTTACCTTTGTATAATTCTTTATTGTTTTGTATTTTAGCTTTATACATGATGGGATCAATCATGGGTCGTTGGACTGGAAGTCTCTTATCATACATCATTGAGCATAAAACAGAACCCATGAGCACGTATGGTGCTGTATCAAGATGGTGGCTTGGGTTTCTCCTGTTGGGTAAGTAGCAGATAGGAATATTAGATTGGTCATTGGAATTCAGAAATCATTCTTTTTTTTGTCCAAGTAGTCTGTTGCAAATCTAAGAACTCCTTCTTTCCATGACAGTTATGCCGCTTTGAACATACAAGGAACGCTGTTTAGTTCTATCTGGCGCGCCATGTTTTGTTTTACTGTAGATAAATGAATGAGAAAATGATTAGTTGATTTAGTTGATACTAAAGAAAGTTCATATTATGGTCTTAGCCATGATTAACGTCTCATTAATGAGTCTGCCTTCGAAGCAATAGAGAAGTGTCACTGACGGAGAAAATCATCTGTTGACTGGCTTCGTACCTAACAAGACCTTGTCATTACCGATCTGCTTTCGTTCTGTCTATTGCCTGTGTCACTTTATGTGTTACACTTCTGTCTGTTGTCTCTTGTCCACAGGTTTGAACTTCTTCCTATCCGCTCTCATTCTCGTCATGTACAACGACGTACCCGAGGGAGGGGGAACGAAGGCAAGCAAGAACGGACAACGCACCCGACTCGGTAGCGAGTCTTCAACCGTGGGGAACAATGACACATCTTCTGCTATTGGGTCACCGATGGGGGCGCCTGATCAGACCGACAGTTTCTACTACATGCGTCTCGACGACGGTGGCAACATGCCTACAAGCACAAGAAATTGTAAGAGCATGTTGCAAAATTTCCAAAAATTTTCATGTTCTTAATTTTTTATAAAAATTTATTTCAATGGTACAAACAACATATCTTATTTTTGATAAAAATGAATTTTTGATATAAAATATAAACGAGTTCATTCGAGAGGTAGTGCCATTAAAATAAGTCACCCTTGCTTGAAAACCGTAGGACCTACGTTCTTACAGTTCATATTGTTCGATCTAGTTGTACAGGGAGAATAATCTGTTCATGTAGTAGACGTTATTTTATTTCTAATCAAAGATGTCATAAATTCTCGAGAATATTGTCCTATAACTTGGTCACAAACTATCTTTATATAGCTCACATCGCTGAAGCATGTTGCACAGTATACAGACAGAGCAACCTGGTCTTGTTGTGCATAGCAACCAGTTTTGAGGCAGCCATTTTGACGGGTTTCTTTGTCTTTCAGCCAAGGTTTTATGGCATCGTATCGGGCATCGGTATTTTTAACGCAGAGTTCTACTTCTGTAAGTACGATTACACGGTGTTGTCTGATGAAATACTATGCATACTTTGTATGATTACGTATTGGAATAAGAGAGTACTATGTACTTGATTATGAATTTGTGTCAGGATGTATTTTCGTATCAATGTCAATTCATGAAGAAGATGGAATCAAAAGAAAACTTTGTGTATATTAATTTATTACCGATCAGGGGAGAGTTTTCGGAATGTAGTTCTGGTTTTATGATGAAAAAGTAAATAAAAGCGTCATTACGGACTGGGTAGAAGTATATAGAACATTAATTTTAATTAATGAACCTAGATGATGTTTCCCCTTATATTTGAACACTGTACTCCATGGGAAATGGGGAATATAATAGTAATACTCGAAAGTAAAAACAGTTGAATTGCCTCAGTCTGTGTTTCATCACGACTTTTGTTACGTTCTTTGCGCTTTGGAGGAATGTCCAAAACAATCAAATATGGACAAACATTTCATAAAGAAATGGTTATTAAAGGACTAGTAGGCCTATTTCGTATCTTTCCCGAAGTCAAAACAAGCTATATTTTCGTACCCAATTAGAGAGAGAGAGAGAGAGATATAGATATATATATATAGAGAGAGAGAGAGAGAGAGAGAGAGAGCGAGAGAGGGAGAGAGAGAGAGAACGAGACAAAGAGAAAGCATTCATTATTCACTACAGTTTTTAATTTTTTTTTTTAATGTTGTTGTTTTGTTTTGTTTTGCAGCGAGTGCAGTTTTGATGGGTCTCGTGGTCGGTGTCATCATTGGAATCATTGCCCTGGTCGTCATGAGGCCCTCTATAGTTCACATGTGGAGAATGACATGGATTATGTGTTTGGTAACCATGGGTATCACATGGGTGTTGTTCCTGTACAGCTGTGACGAGGCACCGGTTGATGCTTACAGGGAGAGTCCCGGGGAACAAACAAAGTGAGTATACATCCTGGCAAATGGACAAATTAAAATTTAAATGAATTTTAGAACAAACAGAGTACATACAATCTCTTCTCCCCCCCCCCGCAAGATCCATGTTGTTGTTATTTGCAAATAAGAGTTGCCTGGTATTACATCAAACCAATAATGAATTGTATCATTTTGTCTAGATTCCACACTGTGTATCACTTTTTTAAGTACTCTTTATTACAACTATGTTTCTCATTTTATGTTTTGTTCTGCTTCTCTGCCCCCCCTCTCTCTCTCTCTCTCTATATATATATATATCTCTCTCTCTCTCCCCCCCCTCTCTCTCTCTCTCTATATATATATATCTCTGTCTTTCTCTATCTCTCTCTATCTCTCTCTCCCTCTCTATCCGTCTATCTCTCTTGCTCTCCCACTCACTTAACTTCTCTTTCTCCCCTCATCCTAACCCCCTCCCCCTCTCGCTTCTCTTTTTCGTCTCTTGCTTTTTGCATGGTCTCTCTCTCTCTGTCTCTTTATAGAGCCGATGATCTCTCAAAGTGGGTCGACCTAAACCAGACGTATTCCGAAAAGTGTAACTGTCCTAACCATGTGTGGCATCCTGTCTGCGGATCCGATCATGTGACTTACATATCCCCGTGTCTGGCCGGCTGCGAATCACTCACCGGGACATATAATTTTGTAAGTAATACGATTCGAAAATTTTCACCGTCATTATTATTGATATGTCTAAAGTTGTATCTTCTTATCCATAAAACATCACCAAAATAATTGTGTCTTCGTTATTATTTGAATCTTGCCCCATCTCATTCATTGTCCCTAAGGTTCAAAAGTTGCAATTTTGGACTTATTATTGACATGGTTACAGTTCATTGTTCTGAAGGTTCATTTGTCCGAAGGTTGTTGTTCCAAAGGTTCGATTTTCCGAACACGTAAATTTCATATACCTGGATGTTAATTTGTCCAAAAATGAAATAAGGTTCGTTCTTCGGAACATTTGTTGCATTACTTAGGAACAACGAGCTGCACCCATTAAAAATGACCCACCGTGAAAATTTAAGAAACTATACTCCGAATACAAGTTGAGCCATTAAGCGTCCTGTCAATATTCGACTCGTCCACACTTGCAAATATGTCATAATATTGAGACTTTCTTCCATCATCCAAAACACCTTTTGGGATTTCTGTGTTTCTTTCCCTGATCCTAAATGAGTATTTCACGAAATAAACTCCAAATTATAGTGACCTACCATATAGAGAATTGCACTTGTCCATCAATAAAAAAAAAGGAGAGAGATTGGTACTGGTTTAATGAGTATTTACATTGTACCGATAGGAAGCGTTTTTTTTATACCATAGGCATATACCACAGAACATATCGGACTATACCATATGCAATTACCACAGAGGACATTCAGAAAATACAAGAATACGCACGGGACAATTTTTGTCAAGGGAGGGCCCAGATCGTAGAAGAAATCGAGGGTAATTAGGCCTACAGGTCGTTTCTGATTTGTTGTTGTCCCTTACAACTCCTGATTACACTAACCTAAAACGTGAACCCTTGTCCCAATCCTAGGTCTAAACCTTATCGTAAATGTGAGACTGTTAAAATTGTGTCGGAAAGATGGAGAGACCGAAAAACACCAAATACTTAAAAATTTAGTTAGCGGAGTTATCTCTTCACTTTGGTGATGTACTAATCTCCAGTCGCACGGAAATGCCTGTTGAAACTTATAGGCCTAATCACTAATTATAATGCATAAAAGGGACAGAAGGCGGAATCGGGGGGGGCGGGGCGGTCAGCGCGCCCGCCGCACCCCTGCAAAAAAAAAAAAAAAAAAAAAAATCTGAAATATTAATTTTGCCACCCTTAAATGAAATTCTGGATCCTGAAAAAATTTACTTGCCACAACTGTTCTCAGACGCTCTCTCGAGAAACAAATCAACTAATTGCTTAGTTTTAATGCGAACGGCGTTCGAAGAAATATTTCTTCTAGTATCATGTACTGTTGATGGTTACTCAGTTGAACAGTTCAGGACGTAAATATCTTTAATTTATCTAGCTTTTCTTTTTTTTCAGAACGGTGAAGATACAAAAG
>CALNVZ010002974.1:15092979-15104770 GCA_940671915.1 Paracentrotus lividus | reverse complement strand
GGCAATTTGAGGAGACACCTTGCAATTTTTGTCATGCCCCGGGAAGCTTTTTCCAAAGTGTTTTACATCTGGTGCTTATTGAAGAAGCTTTTAAGTGTTACATCAGGGATCAAATGCAGAAAGTGTGGGTAGAGTGTTTATTTTATTCAAACAACATCGATATGAATGTTCCTAAGTGAAAAATTCAAATTCCGAAAATCATCAGAAAGGGGTCCTGGCGCTATAAAGACTCACATGATGGCTCAAAGACCGTGCAACCTGACTCAGCCTGGAGGTTTTCCATAGGACACGTGGGACAGACCCTACAGAAGCCATAAAGATAGGCTATGGAATCTTGCAAAAACTATTTGAGATGGTTATTTGAAGAAAAATATTTATATTAGTGGTTATATGATAAGAAATTGGACCGGGTACCCCTGGGGTATGAATAATTATGAACATGGTGTTTTTCATAAATCTGTCAATAAAATACCCCTGGAATACCATATTTGTGCAAATTTCACATTTTATCCATTGTTCAGTTCATGGTAGCATACTGGTAGCATATATACATGTATATGTATATATATATATTTTGTTTACTCTATTACCAAATCTATATCCCAGCTGTAAGGAATAACGGCGAAGGACGTTTTGACAATTACTAGTTCGGTGTGACAAAGGCTTAAAGAGTTTCTGGGCCAGTGCCACACTCCTCTTGTAGTGAAGAATAACCCAAATAAAATTTGTTAGGTTGTGATTAAACTTAGAAAGCACAAAAGGATTTTTTTTTTTCATCAGTGTTAATTACCCATTAAATCTAAATACCCACCTCCTCCGCCCCACGATGTATGATTGATAATCACGAAATGTGCTTGTAACCTCCCTTTTCCATACGGCGAGTCAGACAAAACGTAAGTAAAGAAAAAAGGGTCGCCATGACTAGCATTTTAATGTAAATATGAGTTCTATGGATATGAAAAAATAAAGTTGAATTGAATTGAATTTACACGTTTATGATCTGTTTTACTCTATGACTTACAATTATGAAGGGCATATATATTTTGAAATAAACAAATTTGGAAATCTTTTTTGCCTATTTTACCAGTTGTGTTCTTTAATTCATTTGACTAAATGGAATTTAAAAAAAAAAAAAGAAAAGAAGATATTATTATATGAACTTAGCAAGATGAGTATTGCCAAATTTAGGGGTAGTAGGATTTTTTTTTCTGCCATCGGCCTTCAAGGAGGTCATCATGTATTGGTCATAGGGGTAGGGTGAGGTCATTCATCCTTCCACAACTTTTCCCCCTTACCCTTCCCCCCGGATGCGGATCCGCGCCTGGTTTCCAAAAACTCCAAAACGCGGGGTTATAATCTAAGAATGCGGAACAATATACGCTGACGATGACGGATGGGGTCCTCCACGAAGCCACCCCTTCTCGTTTCCGGCTGCGCCCCTCCCTAGTCTCCCTCGACCCTTCAGCAACACTCTTTGTACAACTTTCACAGGTTTGTTTTTGTAGACTACAGTCATGTTATTGTCCGTCCACGTTGCACGCTTTGCGGTGTTGCATCATCGCCTCCGATTTCCAGTTTTGCTGACATTGTCACTGGCGCGCCTTTTATAATTTTAGGCTTGACGGACATATATTTCACCAGTATTTCCTCAAAACGGGTAATCATCATGTCGATCGGAACCATAGGATTTTTAGGAGCTGGAAATGTAGCATTAACGCTTACAAAAGGTCTCCTTTCCGCAAGTAAGTTCATGTTTTTTTGTTTGCATTAATTGTATTGTGTAGTCCCATACATTAGTTTTCGTGTTATTTAATATAATTCAATAAATGAGTCATTCATTTCCGTTTTCTTTACGGTCACAATTACTGTTAAGTAACCTTTGCGGGGAATCTGATTGATTAATGGTTTATTTGCTAATAATTTAGATAGTCAAAAAGATGGGAGAAGATAGAGTGTGACTGTGAGTGAGATGTGATGTCTGACTAATCTAATGTAATGATAATCAGGGCTTTCACTTTCAGGCGCAGATCCAGAGACGGACTTTACTTAACGTTAGCTTGGTGCGAAAAGGTAGATCTACCTTAAAATTTTTTCACGTTATGCTGGACAACCAAAAACGTACATGAAAATTTTGGAGCTAGTGCAGTTTAGCATCCCGCCGCGAGGGATTGCGGGACGTGAAGGGATAGGGTTGACGGCGACCCCCACGCACGAGGGTACTAAGGCCGTAAGGGTAGAGTGGTGGGGTAGGGTGGTGTGTACTAGTGGATGCCAAACTGCACTAGCGCCAACATTTTTTCATGTGACGCTGGCAGCGTTGATAAGGGCGGGGGTAGGTGTTGAAATTTTTGTGCGTCCGCACCCCCCCCCCCCTGGATCCGGTGCCTGATGATGAGACAATTTCAAAATTCCCATGGATTGAGACCTCTCGCACAAGTTGACGTGACTGATCCATACGTAGTGCAAGTCAATTTTTACTCTATATTTAAGCCCTGATATATTTCTATAGATGAAATTGAATTTATCAGAGTTTTCAATATAGTCTATAGATTTTTCTCTCATTATCATGAAAAAAAAATAGATCTAGATATGACAAACAATAATTACATCGTAAAATTTATGCATGGTTTTGCTGCTAGTGTTAAGGAGATAAAATTAGTTCATTCAGCTTTCACCGTAGTCCTGACTAGATTGTTTCTTTTTTTCTTGTGATTATGTAGGTGCTGTTGGAGCTGAGAGAATAATGGCTAGTGCACCGTCAAAGAGGAATCTTCAAGTTTTAGAGGTACATAAGAATAAGATCATTTCTAATTGCCTATCTTGATGGTACAAGTATGGTTTTGATGAAAATTGAAATTACAGGAACCATGTTTGCTTAATATATTTCATTAAATTATACTCTAAATGTAAACAAAGCAGATACCATGAATAATCATCTTCCTAAAATTGAATGATGTAAAGTGTTTTGAAATTTTGGTAAAAACCTTAGTTATCTATTTCCACACTAGGTGTGACCTCAACTGTGCATGTATGTTTGTATGTGAGTATTCCATTGCTAAAACTACTAAAATAATAAATGAATGAATAAATAATTTAATGTCAATCATTGCCCCAATTATTCTTCATTGTAATGTTAGCCGTTTTGGTGAAACCATTTGGATACTGAAAACATGTAAAGTGAAATGCATATATGAGGAACATCAGTAATTTTATGTAACTTTCTATCTATTTTGTCATCGTCTGGTATAGGATCTTGGAGCAAAGACAACGAGTAGCAACAGAAAGATTTTGGAGACGGCAAACACAGTCTTCTTGGCCATCAAGCCTAACCTAGCCGGCGCTGTCATCAAGGAAGTAGCTCCTTTTGTCACCAGAGATCACCTCTTCATATCCCTTGCTGCCGGAATCTCACTGGACTATCTTGAAAGTGTAAGATTTTAAATTTACTCTATGGTCTGGAACATAAGAATGATAGAAATGTATCAGAGAATGGTAAAAACAAGCAATGATAACAATCCATGTAGCCTTTATCACATAGATACCTTGGTCACATGCTTTTTCTCCTTTCCATGAAATAGATCTATTTATTTTCAACATGTGAATGGGGTAATATGTAAAAAAAGAAAAAAAAAAAAAAAAAAAAAAAAAAAAAAAAAGAAGTTTCCTCCTTTAAAAAAAGATTTGTAAGCTGTCTGATTTCTTTCATGCAATTATTCTGTCTATTTCAAATCTATTACTGTAATCGTGGAAATATTCGCGGTACATTAATTTTCGCGGATTTCGCGCGAAGATCGGCAGGCGCGAATTTAAAAACGTGCGAATATATGAGCATGCTTTTTTATGCATGTTTTGGGTTCATTCAATTGCGTGCTTACTGAAATGCAGCGCGAATTCAAGAACCTGTGAACATTCTTTGAGGCCGCTCAGCGCGAAGAATTAATCGTGCGAAAATAACAGTGAATACAGTATCTTCTGTTTTTCCACAGAGAAATGAATATACAGGTTACTGCCAAAATACCTAATCATCAGTTAATCATATGGCAATAGATGATGCCTATACCAAAACTGTATTTTTATCTAGCATGAATTTATGCTATATGAATGATGAATTATTATACTTGATTTATTATACTTGATTATTATTTAGAATTTGCCAGAGAAGTCAAGAGTAATTCGAGCAATGCCCAACACACCGTCCATTATCCAGCAAGGGGCTACTGTGTTTTCCTGTGGGTCTCATATCAAAGAAGGCGACGGTCGTCTGATCCATTCGCTCTTCTCTAAGCTAGGAATCTGCATTGAGGGAGATGAGAGTACGATCGATGCAGCTATGGCCGTCAGTGGCTGTGGACCTGCTTATGTGAGTTCATAGCAATCCTGTGATTTTGTTCAAAGATAATCTTCTCTAGTGGGAAAGATGAAGAAAATTATTGTAAGCTTTCAAATTATTTCCATGTTATTTAAGTAGAATATTACAGTAAAAAGGTCCACTGCAAAGAATATCTTTTCAAATCCCCTCATAGTCATAATGTGAAAAGAAAACAAAGTACAATTAAAATGTTTGGGCCAAACATTTGTGTGTTGTCCCATACATGTATTTCTGTGTGCAGTCTTTCGACTCACAGTAGAAGTGAGTTGATTTCTAATGTGGTAATTCCACAACCTTATCAAATACAACCCTTAAATAAATTTATTGGCTAAATTTTTTATTTTTTAACCCCCTTGTCCTTATCCAGGCCTATGTTGCTATTGATGCATTGGCAGATGGTGGAGTTAAGATGGGTCTACCAAGGGACATTGCTATCAAGCTAGCAGCACAAACATTATTAGTAAGTATGATGCTTTCTTTTAAAACCTTGTTATTACAAACTTCTCAGGGCTTTGAAAATGACTTTAAGTAAAACTTTTGATGTTTTATCCGACCTTAAAGACGCTAAAAGACTTGCACCTTAGAATTGTAAAGTTGATCTTTTTCATAAAGTGCCATGCAATAAGTAGCAGCAGGTCTTACGAATAAATATGACTTATTACAAATCAATATGAACACTATTACTCAATTGAACAATATCCTTTTGCTACTTAGTGAGCAGTCATGTGTTCATATCAAAGCAGGTGTCGGAGTAATGGTGTCATATATATATATATCTGCATATCACCTACCACCAAATCCTTAACTAAAGACCCATTTATTCAATTTGAAAAACCTATCTAGAGAGGTAGAGGTTCAGTTGTTTATTGTGAATACTTGATTAGTGCACGTTTAGCACAAGCTTTTTGAATAAGCCGTAAGCACCATGAGCAACCAAGCTGGCAACTCTTACAAGACGTCATTAGCAGTATTAAATTCCCCCCTTCAGGAATTTTTTATTATGTACCAGAAGGTAAGACCCATTCTTTTATTTTCTCATCTTGTTTCTCTTAGGGGTCAGCCAAGATGGTGCTCCAGGGCGGCAAACATCCATCTGAGCTGAAGGATGATGTGTGTTCTCCGGGAGGAACAACCATTGATGCTATCCATGAACTAGAGAGAGGTGGATTCAGGAGATGTCTGATCGAGGCCGTGGAAGCAGCTTGCAACAAGGCTAGGCGGCTCAATGATAGTCAACTATATTCTATCAAGAAATGATATTATCTTATGCGTTAATAGGAAGAACTTTTAAACGTCCAATGAAATTATGAGAGACAATAATTCAGTATTCAATGGGACTTTACTAATTCAGATGTCTATCAAAGCTGTAGGGGCAGCTTGGAACAAGGATAGGCGGCTGAATATTTAACGGAGATAAAATAATACGAAGGTCTATCTAGGAGATGATGATATGAGAAATATTTGACATAATTTATAGGAAAAGCAAATTTGCATTATTCAGTCATTCATCTTCTAGATTTGTTATCGAAGCGATATACCGTCTGTTGGGAGCCAGAAGGGCGTTATTGCATCTTATAGATGTTCCGTTGAGAACCAGAAGGGCGCTTTTACTGTACAAAGTCAATGGTACAGAAATAGGTCTACATAAGCTGAATTTTTTAACCAGAGAAAACTCGGGTTAGAAAAAAAGTTTTATGCAACACCACCCTGGGCTCCGTAACACAAAGGCTTACAATCAGTCACAAAATGGCATTGGCCAATCATGATCATTGTTGCATGTGCTTTTTGCTCAAAAGTCACACCAGTAACCAATTAGAACTGTTCTTTCAAATCTGCAATCGATTGCACACCCTTGCGATACCTGCCCCTGGTTATGACCATAGCGTAAGGCAGGTTTCAGTGTTCACGTATTGAATTATGAGAGATAGAACGGTGGGAACAAAATCAGTTATGAGATTTTGTTGTGCAGATATTTATTGTCTGTTTTTAATAGTGTAAACATGGAGGAGAATCATTATTGATTTTGAAGTGATGGTATTTATAATTTTGTAATGAAATTGTCTCTCTATTGGACATTCCTACATAAATATGTAGTCTTATTCAATATAATTTTATTTTATTTGTTTTTTTAGATTTCCTGCAGAATTGGTTTGATAAGAATAGCCAGGTATTTGATGATTTCACTATGGAAGAAAATAAAATTTTACATCATTAATATAAAGTTCTCATGATCAGTGAAATTACCTTGTTCTAATGAAGACATTGTTACAATGTTTTCTTTTCATTTTTAGTTTAGTTCTAGTTATTACAAGAGATTCTTTAGGGCATAGTCTGTTGGCAGCTCCTTACTCTAGAATATTGAAATAATGTACAATTTTTACCTAAACCCAGGAATATAGTTGGAATATTGATATTGGGGGGGGGGGGGGGGGGGGGAGGTGGAGGAGGGCATTATGGCCCCTTAAGATTCGCCGCGTATCGTGTGATCGCGCGGCGAAAATTTGCACGAAGGTAGGATGACGTAATCTACACGGTTGCATAGGTAAATTTCACTGAATTCATATATTTCTTTTAATATTATATTATAATTATTTTAATAATGCTAATATATTCATGAAATCATACTTTTTGCTCTCATTCACTAAATAAAGCTCCTAGAATGCTATTTTTTGGTGAAAATATTCTTTATAGCATTCCTAACAATTGTGAATGAAAAAAATTCTGGTACAAAGATGAATTTCTTATGTATTTTATTTTTTTAAAAATTTCTTATGTATTTCTTTGTTTTTCGACCTTTTGTTTTTCTTTGTTTTTTGGTCGAAATTGATTGCACAATCTTTTTGAAGCATATTCATGCTGCAGTGAATTAATTTTAGCCAATGATATTGAACATAATCATATTCATGTGAATTATTTGAGAAAACTCTTATTTGCACTGACTTTGTTCACAAAATCACGTTTTTGAATGGTTTTCGGTCTGACGGATATTTTTGAAAATCGTGCAGCGTCGTAACCGTATGCCCGATTTTCTCGAAAATGGTTTCAAAAGATGCGCAAGACTTGAAAGTAAAAAGCCAGTGAGCGGCGTGGTCAAAAATTCCGCGTAGCAGATTTATCACAAAAAATGTTGAGGGGGCCATTATGCCCCCCCCCCCCCCCCCCCCCCGGGGAGTATTAGGGTTAAAGGTTGGGATAGGATCTTTTCATAAAATGTGTTACATCATTTCACCAAGTTTATAATGAATTTTTACCATAACACAAGTCAAGTTTAGGCTATTAAAAGTCATGTGTAAACAAGAACGTTAAGTTTAGAGGCTGTTCAAGAAATCATGTGCAACAAAGGAAATATTATTTGTACGTCTTTAAGCTCTATACTTCGATTAGGTCTGCGACTTTAATCATGATTTCAACGTTAAGGGAAATTGAGCTTTACTTATTTATTTGTTTTTGTTTTTGTTTTTTTTTGGTCACAATTAATTAAATTGTGTGTATTGATTACATTGTAGAAAAAGGGTATTTGAGTATGCAAGGTCACTACTCAATATATGTGAAGTAATTTTTTTCCCTTCTTTTGTGGGGCCCCTTTTGAGCCCCATTTAATGCGTATATGTATGCTTGTACTGTAGGCTGTCTAGAATTTAAAATTTAAATATTATCCTTATTTATGACTCTGTAGTATATTCAACTGGTATATTGTATTAGCAACTTTATCTGGTAGGTAGTGTACTCGTAGAAAGAAAGCTGAAATGCTTGTGTAGTTCTTTAGATTGTCAGTTAGTATTTATGAAACTTTGCCTTTTACTTGCAATCTATTTTAGCCCACTTTAAAGCTTTTGGCAAAATGAGGTAGATGTAGTCATAAAATTATATTGATAAGTTAAATGCTCAGGGTTAATTCAAACAATTTCCAAATTTATGGGTGTTATCTTGGAAGTTGGATAAAGAAAGCCGAGAAATTGCCTTCCATTACAGATGTAATTCATGTAATATTGTACATTGTATATGATGGATCTGAGATGTATGTATAGCTTGCGAAATAATTATTAGACCAATTCATATTGAGCTCTCATATGATTTGGTCTAATAATAATTTCCCAAGCTATACGTACCTTTCGGTAAGGTGCCTAACGGTTAGGCACCTTACCGAAAGGTACATGTATGCCCTTGTTCTGCTGTGGGACGAAGACTCTCGCAGCAAAACAAAGGCATACCTTTCGTTAAGCTGCCTTAGATCCAGGGTTATATTCACATAGTATGTTTGATTTACATCAAAAGCGATCTCTTACTGAAAAACAAAAGGGCATTTTTTTTTGCAATGACCATTATGTGCCTTTTACTAGCATTTCTCCCCCATTATCCATTATGAGTGACCAGGGATGAATGTCATCATTTTAACTTTTAAAGTTCTCAAATGTAGTTTATCTAATATGATGAACTATGTCAACAAGCTTCTATGTCAAAGATAATAAATTGAGAAATGTATAATTTTACAGTTTCTATTTTTTTTTCATTACAGTCTTCACTTGTTATAATTTCTCTGAACCAGGCGAATAATCTTGTTTGAACAAAATACTGTTATACTGAACAGACACGTGCCTGTACTTGAAAGTTGGACCCGAAGAATCGTTTCCTTATAAATATCTTGTATGCTTGTTATAACTCTTATAACGACCGGACATGATAGCTCAATCGGTTAGAGCACCCATAAAAAAGTAGCCTTTCTTGCTTTCATGAGGTTTTGAGGAGGTCGTGAGTTTGAAACCCGGCCGAGTCATACCAAAGACTTACAAAAAAATGGTACCTAAAGTTGCCTTTTAACAAGGAGCTTGAGGGTAATAATAACATCATACAGGGCCCGCTGGGAGAACAGTTGTCAGAATTGAAGTGGCTACCCTGGGTAATTAAAACGATATTATTATTATTATTATTATTACTCTTTTAGACTGAACCCTCAAAAATGACCCCCGCCATGTCTGGTCAATTTACACTCTTATTTTGCTTCCTCCACAACAAAATCAGGCTTTCTCTCTCTCACATGCACTTTGTCTTTGTCCGGGACAGATTTCTGTTATTTTGTTTTTGGAGGGGGCGCCATATTCCAGAATTGGACGATTAATATCATTTCACACTTATGCCTACTGATTGCGACTACCCTATGGTGGCGCAATCCCCGAGAATAGCCAAGTAAAAAAAACAACAACAAAAATAAATGTAGATTTACTTGAGGATTGTGCTATAAGCGGGCAGTCACGATCAGTGGGGATAAGTAAAACAATATAAATAGCCCAATTCTGGACTAAAGACAAGGGGTAGAGATCAAGAAATTGAGATTGATGGGGTGACAAATCAAAGAGTGCATGTATATGTAGATGTTCTTTGTTAATCATATCATGTTCACACACACAAACATATATAGAACAATATCAATATAAACATTTTCTTGGTAGTGAATATATTTTTATTTCAGAGCCTTCAATGTGAAGATAAAATTCCTTTCTCAGCGCAATGATATCTTGATCTAAATCAACTAGATCCATTACATACTACTATGTAGATTTTATTCTAACCAAGTTATCTAAAATTTCTTAAATAAAACAAGTGGATTAGTATATTACGCGATGCGGAATATATGTCCCCGCCAATAATATAAAATTCCCATTATATCGCATCAGAGATAAAACGAAAAGTCAATCTCTGTTATCCTGTACATTATACAACCAAAATATGTAAAAGCTACAGAAAATGTTCCAAATAAATATAAAAAAAAGAATGCTTCTTACAGAGCCTATGTAGAATTATGTAATAAATGATAATAAGAAATTAACGAGATAGAAGGTTGGAAGGAGTAGGCAATTTTGTAAGCATGTATCAATATAGGTAAAAATCAAGGTCAAAGGTAAAGGGGTCAAAGTACAAATTCCGTGAGGAAGTTTTGTAGTTCCTCAACCTAGTGCTGATATCATAAAGCAAACAAAATCGAAAATCGGATGAAAAATGGCGAAGGAGTAGGGCATTTTGTAACCAATGTAACAATATAAAGGTCAAAAATCAAGGTCAAAGGTCAGAAGGGGTCATAGTCAAATTCGTCGTGAGGAAGTTTTGTGTCCTCACCGTAGTGCTATATCATAAAGCATAACAAATTGAAAGTCAGATGAAAATAGCGAAGGAGTAGCATTTTGTAAGCAAATGTACATAAGGTCAAAATCAAAGGTCAAAGGTTCAAAGGGGTAAAAGTCAAAATTCGTGAGGAAGGTTTTGAAGTCCTCACCTAGTGGCTATATCATAGGAAGCCAACAAATCGAAAGTCGGATGAAAAAATGCGAAGGAGTAGCTTTGTAACTCAATGTACCAATATAGATCAAAATCAGGTCGTCAAAGGGTTCAAAGGTCAAAATTCTGTGAAGAAGTTTTGAAGCCAATGCACCTAATGCTATCATATAAGCTAACAAAATTGAAATCGGTGAAAACTAGCGACGGGTTGAGCATTTTGTTACCATGTATCATATAGGATCAAATACAAGGGTCAGTCAAAGGGGTCAAAGTCAAAATTCCGTGAGGGTTTTGAGTCCTCACCTAGTGCTATATCATAACAAGCAAATCGAAAATGCGGTGAATGCGGAAGGAGTAGCATTTTGTAACCAATGGTTAACAATATAATGTCGGAGTCAAAGATCAAGGTCAAAGGTCAAGGGGTCTAGTGTCAAAATTCGCGTGAGGATAGTTTGAGTCCTGCACCTAAGTGCTTATATCAATAAAGATACAAAGTGAAATCGGAGTGAAAAATACGAACACGAACGTAGCATTTTGTAACAAATGTAGCAATAATAGGTCAAAAATCAAGTCAAAGGTAAGGGGTCCAAGTAGTCAAAATTCCGTGCAGGAATTTTTTTGTAGTCCTCACCTAGTGCTTATCATAAGCCAAAAATCGAAATCGGATGAAAAAATGGCGAAGGATAGCATTTTGTAACCACATGTACAATATGAGGTTCAGTCAGGGTCAAAAGGCAAAGGTCAAAATTCCCACAACTGTGAAGAAGTTTTGAAGCCATCATCCTTAGTGCATGATCATATAAGCTAACGGAATCGAAATCGATGAAAAGAATGGTGAGGGAGTAGCAAATTGAAGATTTTGATCACATACGGACGCACGGACGGACGGACGGACGGATGGATAGACGAACACACACACACACACACACACACATACACACGTACGGAGCCCGTTTCATAGTCCCCTGCTCGAACTCGTTCGGCGGGGACAATAAGTGAATTTCAATTAGTGTATCAACCATTTACTAATTGATCTAAACATGAGATTATGGAATTTCAGCTGTGATACAAAATGGTATTGTTTAAATTACTGATTGAGAGAAACGCACATTTTATGGTCTTTGTAAAAAAAAAAAAAAAAAAAAAAAAAAA
>CALNVZ010002974.1:15072047-15092886 GCA_940671915.1 Paracentrotus lividus | reverse complement strand
AAAAAAAAAAAAAAAAAAAAAAAAAAAGGTATTATCTATTCAGAGAGTTAATCTAACAATAATATTTGAAGATATCTCATTAAAAAAAAGTTCAAAACAAAATTGGTATACTTCAACATTGTTTCCATTATAGTTACAGTAAGTGCTTGAGGAATGATAAGCTTTGAAACTCTCCCAAGACCTGAATCTTGGACCTAGATCCTTAGTATTGTAGTCAATCTACCCTGTCACTTTATACAAGCTACAAGTATTTCAGTATCAACTACAACTAAGTACATGATACACGAACATTCTTGCTGGCAACACAGTTCCAATGATGTAAGATGCATTAAACTAACATTGCTACAAGTAAATCATTGCTGTCAACATTGTTGAAGAATATGGTACAACAGTACATGTATTACATCTCAAAAATAATTGGAGATCATCAGAGATAAACTAAAAAAAAAAAAAAAAGCAAAATAATTCCATTACATATGCTCAATTGATTGTAAGTGCTATAATACATTGGAGGCAGTAAAGTAGGCAAAAACAATTGCAAATAGTGAATTTCTATCGATACGTTGAAACCTGCAAATTTTAAAGCACTTGATGATTAAAAAAAGAAATAAAAGGACATTATTTAAAAATAATATTTTCAGCTGGACATGATTGTAATCATTATCAAGGAAATTTCATTTCATGTTTTTACCCTTGCATAATCATCTGTAATTATTAAATATACATCATCATAAATTTCTATAATAATAATAATAATAATAATAATAAAAAAAAAACAACAAACTAACCTGCAGTACATATGACATGAAATAATGATAAAAACATGTCAAACAATACTACATGCTTTGACATTTGAACAAATATAACAGGGCCTGATTGTTTTGACTTGGCACTAGTAATAAAATTTGGCTAAAAAACTATCGCTAATGCAGTGAAAACAATTCAATAGATTTTGTTTTGATGAATGTCAGGATATCATCATCTGCAATCCCATTCACAAATCTGAATCCATGTTAAAAATTATTTATTTACATTATGTACACTTTACATGTAAACAATCATTAGAATCACTTTTAAAAAAATTGATTAAAAATTATCTCAATGAATTTTATAGATCATAATACTGTCATTTATGAATGGAAGGAATAAAGCAATGTATTGTTAATTATCACTGCAATATTATAATAAAATCATAACAATACAAATTACACGTCTTTCATGAGTTATTGAGCTTGATCTTCTATAAGTAGGTGGCCCACATGGCACTGCCCAATTAGTGTGCAATCCACCATAAACACCTCAGTGCAAGGACTGGCAACAAACAAATCAAAGAGATATCTTACAATATATGGCAAGAATTCAATCAAGTTGAAACCAGTCATGGGGCGGGACTGAAGTTGAAATGAAGGGTAAAAACTTGTTAAAGTTACCCAGTTTTTAACCCAACTCATAATTTCAAACATATTAAGATCTGTTGTCACCTCCCCCTCCCCCCAAGTTACCCAGTTTTTAACCCAACTCACAATTTCAAACATAAGGCCTGTTGTCACCCTCCCCCCCTCCTCACTCTCTTGTCCCTCTGGCCATGACAACAAATCCCTGTGCATGAATGTCACTAGATATATACACGCAGCATTTCATCATACTTTTAACTTCAAGAGTTACAATGTAAATGTAATTCTAGTATAGAGCAATAAGGCAAGAAAATGAAACTACTGCCAATTAGAAGCAAAATCAACTAAACCCAGAACAAAAGAAAATGGAATGCAGTTATATAAAAATAAATTCATATTACATGGAATTAAATGTACATACACGTACATTAAGTTTCAAAAGCACTAGCAAGTAAAGCATGTGTAAAAAAAAAAATATTAAAAAAAATCAATAATTACTCAATATCTCATCTACATGTATAATTGTATACAATGTATTTGACATAGGGACCTGGATCATAAAACAAAAAACCCCCTTTCCATTCAAAATCCCTTATATTCCCTTATGATGGCCTTATAACTTTGTGCATGAAGTTGTATATCTATCATACACATCACAATTAATTGAAATTCATATGGCCATCAGTCAAATTCCTTCCTCTTGATACTAATTGCACTTGTAATATTCAGCCTTCCATCACTGAAGTGAATGAAACCTAAAATATCAGTTGAGCAACTTGAAAAGCCTACCACATTTAGCTTTTCGGAAGACAAGTGCTCAATTCTCATTCCTCGAGAATTATTGAGCATTTATAGCACCACAAACCCACCTGATTATTTACTCAATGGACCTACCTTTATCTCCAATGGCAATACAATGTATACTCTCCATCTATTATCTCGATTCAATACATGTTCAGTACATAAAGGCATGCATCAAATCTTGGCCCAGTTTAAACCTATTCTTGGTGATAGCCAAAACTTTCACGTCTGTTTGTATTAACTTTGTTGAATGCCAACGTCATAACCTTTATGTATGTCGATGGTAACAGCTAAAAGGGCCTTAAGATAAGTTAAAAACCTTCTGCTTCTCAGGAAATGATTGATTGGTAACTTGCCACTTGGTCTAAACCCACTTTGGCTAATGCCCATTTGGTCTCATCTAACATGCTCTAATTCCATTTCATCTACAACCAGTTTGTTGAATTACCCTTTGGTCTAATTGTGCCCATTTACCATGTTGTCTGATTCCTATTTTGTCTAGTGCATGTTTTGTCAAATTTCCAGTTGGTCTAACACCACTTAGTCAATTGCTGTAACAAATAATAATAGACGAAACTGCAACTAGACAATTTGGTTACTAGATGAATTGGCAATGGCAGCAAGTACATATGTATTTGACCAAGCGGAAATTAGACCAAAATGTGACTAGACCATATAGATATATAGACCAAATGGCTTTAGTCCATGTGGTATTAGACAATCAGAACATCTACTCTGAGAACAAGTGGATAGAAATAGATTGATTGAGCCACCTCTTCATCTATTTATTGTTGTAATGCTGCATTGCATTGAGACGTCTAGCCTTGAGACACGCTGCTTCCACCGCCTCAATCAGGCACCGACGGAAACCACCCTTCTCCAACTCATGGATAGCATCGATGGTGGTACCAGCCGGAGAACAGACTTCATCCTTGAGTTGAGATGGATGCTTGTCACCGGATAAAACCATCTTTGATGAACCCTGCACACAGATTGATAATAAATATTACAAATATGGCTAAATCTTATATGATTTAAACAAAAAATGATCTAAATTTAATTGTCTGAAACAAAGGTGAAATGGAAATTCTTGCTGCCCAATTGATCGGGGGCCCGGTAACAACTGAACAGCACCAGACCGACATTGCTAGATCCCTTTCTTTTTGAACGCCAAATAAAACAGGGTAGCAGGAAATCCCATTTGTTAACGTTTTTTGGTATGATGTGGCCGGCTCCTGATTATGAGGTGGTGGCACTATACGCCTTCTACATTATCAACAAGAACATAAGTTACATAACCAAGCGTTATGGAATATTGTATATAATATGAACAACATAAAAATGATGTACTTGTTATTTTGATGATCTATATCATAACTCCAATTATAGAATTCACACATTGTATGCAAACAATATGGGCAACATCCTAACAAACACTGCCGGCATTCTGAATCAAATTTGGGGCAGAATACAGGCCAGATATTCTATGTGACAATCAAAAGCAAAAAGAGGAAATTACTTTCATAACTCACCAATAAAGCTTGTGCACTGAGTTTAATAGCCATGTCTCTCGGAAGTCCCATCTTTACTCCACCGTCTGCTAATGCATCTATTGCAACATAGGCCTGTCAACAAGAAACAAAAACAAACAAGAACAACATAAGAAAATTGTGGCCATTTTAATGTCGAGATCACTGATGCTGTGGAGACCCTCCTACTTGAAATGCGACCAAGATGTGTGATGTCACAAATATAAAACAACTCTCCCATTTGATGGACATAAATATACCCCTTTCCCCTCATTCTATTGATAGTTCAGATTCTTCTTCAATGATTATATTTTGTGAAACCTGAATTACATGTCCTCCAATAAAAATAATACTTAATCTACTGTTTGATAAAAAAAGTGAAACATGTCCATGAATATAGGGGAAGTTGTTGATGTATTAGTAGTTATTTATATCGTTCAAGATTGAGAAACAGCCTCGCTAAAGATTAAAATTCTGTTTTGGTGTACATGTACTGTCACGCGCCCACCCCCCTCTCCTAAAAAAGTCAAGGAGTATTATATAATTAATATACAATTTGTCACAGCATGTGACCGATTATCTTGATAGAGAAGCTGTGAAATTCCTAAAGCAGAGGATGATCAAAAGAAACAAAGGAGGCCAGTAAGATAGAAGCGGAAGGCATCAACAACCCAACTTGACTCGGTCTTTGTCTGTGGCAATTGCAATAAGGACCATCATTTATTTTAAAGGGAAAGTTCACCCTGGGTTTAATTTGGTTTTAAAAAATGCAGAAAAATAAAAGAAAAATATGAGTGAAGGTTTGGAGAAAATCGACCAAAAAATAACGAAGTTATGAATTTTTAAAGTTTGGATTTTGTGACGTCACATGCGAGCAGTTTTCCTATGTGTTATGTAGTGTAAATTCCATAAATTGTAATTTTTCAGAAGAAAATTAATTATTTCACCTGTGCGGTCGATACATCATCAAACATATATGTTTATATACATGCCTCTATCAAATTGACCTATTCCTTTATCAAGAACCATGAAAAAAGACAAACTTATGGAATTTACATACACAACACTTTGGAATCAATCAAAACTTTAAACATTCATTTCTTCGCTATTTTTTGGTTGATTTTCTTCAAACTTTCATTCATATTTTTCTTTTATTTTTCTGCATTTTTCAAAACCAATGAAATTCCGGGGTGAACTTCCCCTTTAAAATGTATAGGTCTACACAGTCACCACAGAAAATGCAGTCTTTTGAGATGAAAGGAAACCGATGACAATGACACTTTGTGGGGACATGACATTTGCTCCTGCGATAATTGTTTCATCTAAGATATAGGGTTAGGGTTGCAATAGGGTTTTATTTTAGGTTTAGGGTTAGGTATAGGATAGGGTATTCTAGTGTTGAAGTTGGTCACTCTATTAGTGCACAGAATTTGCAACGGAACTATTGTCGCTGTGGCAATTGTCATGGAATCCAATTTGTAGAAAATTCATGACTTACATATGCAGGGCCACATCCGCTGACAGCCATTGCAGCATCAATCAAAGACTCGTCTCCTTCTAAGCAGATCCCAAGCTGCGACAGCAACGATTGGAATATTTTACTGTCCCCCTCTAGGACATTCTGACCTGCAGAGAAGATGGTTGCTCCCTCCATGATGATGGATGGTGTGTTGGGCATGGCGCGGATTACTCGCGTCTCCTCTGGTAGACTCTGCAAAAGGCCACCAGCAAATTTTCGTGAAAATCAAACAATTAGAAAAAACAGGGAAGCTGACTAGTACAATAATTGGGAAAAGTAAAGTGCTAATTGTGGGTGCTACTTTTTAGTTAATCAGCAATATTGTGCATTGCAACACATTCACAACAATTTTTTAATTTTTTATTTTTTTATTTTTTTTTTTGGAGGGGGGTCCGACTTTTTTTCATTAACCAATTAAGGACTAAGCCCAGCTAGATATGGGATGGAAAAACATAGAGAACATCGTCTTTGTTGACAATTTGTTTCACTCTTTACTGCACAAATAAATAAAAAACAGGGATTACGGTATTTGAACTTAGAAAATTAGACATTGGATGCCTTTTTTGTGCAAATCAACTTGACAACTACATGTACACTTCAACTGGTTTATGGGAGGTCTTAAAAATAGATTGTTCTGATGGCTACAAACATTTTCATCTGCAATGGATATGGAATAGTGTTTTAAAGCTAGTACCAACCAGCAGCATTGTATAGCACCACCTCAAGTTCTCATCTACTCGATTCTGCCCTGATTCCTAACCCATAACGCAACATCCTGATCAATGTAGTCTTATGATACAGACCCACTTGAATGATAACACATTAACTCATTTCTCAATACAGTCATACATGTAGGTCAATAATAATGTTAACAAATTGCAAACAAATACTCTCCCCTCAAAACATTTCAGTTTCCTTGAGACAAACACAATTAATGGCTGTTTTAGTGACTCTTATATTAATAGTTATCTCAAAAGGTATAATTTAAGACTAGCTTTTTATAACACACAGTCAATGAGAGTGTTGATCAGTTCGCTCTCGCTATAAGACATTTATAAATAATATAATATAAGTCTGAATTCCAGTATTAAATTAGGAAAAAAAAACAACTTACACTTTGCAGGTAATCTAGCGAGATCCCAGCAGCTAGTGAGACAAAGAGATGATCTTTTCTGACATACGGAGAGATTTCCTTCAAGACCTTCCCAACAATGTTTGGCTTGGTGGCTAGGAAAATGGTATCTGCCATCCCTAGAAGTTGCTCATTATTTGATGCAGTTTGAGTTCCCAGGTCCTATAACAAGAAACAATGATAATACATGTAGTTATGATAATAATATGACAACGATGAAAATGAAAAAGATGTTCATATATAATAATGTTATAATCTTTATTTAGGATTGGGAGGGGATTCTTAGTTAATAAACCAAGTGGGGTGCAATAAGAAAATTTGCAGTGTAGCAAGTTACTTGAAGCAAAGTTTACTGGCTTTATTGGATCAAGATTCCCATAGATGAATTCAGAAACGGCTTGATTTATCAGGACTTAAGCCCAGCGCACACATTGCGATGCGATTGCACTAAGATCCGATTGCAACAAAATCGCGCAGTGTGCGCCAACCTGCAACACGCTGCAACTGCGATGCGATGTGTTGCAGAAAAATCGCAGACCAAATTTCAGACATTTGACATGTCAAATCTCCCTGCGATTTTCCTGCTATTTTGATCATTTCAGCCAATCAGATTGGCTAGAGATGGAGGTTGTATTACTGCGCGCCTACGCGTAAAAGAGGTTTACCATGGTGATATGCAGCGCCTGTTGCAATGTGTGCGCTGGCCTGCGATGCGATTGCACTGCGATGCGATTGGCAATTTGTTGCAATCGGATCTTAGTGCAATCGCATCGCAATGTGTGCGCTGGGCTTTACATGTAATTTACATGATTTTTCCTGTTTAGATTACAGATTAGGGCAGTTCCAAGCAAAACAGGACATGACCCCCCGAATTTCAAATTCATGGTTCCATGACAAATTTGGTATCATATGACAGCTAAAAGTCCAAATTTTCAATATCTGTGGATAGTTTAGCCTTTTTAGGGCATTTTGGGTTTTAAAATGGCATTAATATTCAATATTACTAAAATTGTCAAATTTATATCGTTTTTTATTTAAATTTCATGTAAGAGAAATGTACCTAGAAAATGAAAATATACTTTGATCATATTTTATTATGAAAGCAGGATATATAAAAAATAAAGTTTTCACATAATCTTTTGCTTCGCGATCTTTGTTCCCCATCAGTGAGCACAAACATGAAGTTACCTCAAAATGTCACTCCGTAACCACAAAAACACATATTTTTTAAATATTTTTAGAATAATTGGGTTTAATGCAACAAAAATTTATTTGCAAATCTGGAACACCCATACCTATCAATTACATAAACTTTTTATATTTGAATGGATTTTGTTTGAGAAATACGGCCTCATAAAATGTGTCACTCCGTAACCATTATGGTTACGGAGTGACATCCTATTGCATTGCATGTACAATGTACGTACAATTTGATCAAAGCTCACTCTACACTAGAACTTTTTAAATTCAGAATTCTTTTAGTGAAGTGCCCAAGAAAGACATCGAGGTGTCATGCTTTGAGGATATGAGATCATAAATAGGCAAATGAGCCCTTTGTCAGCAATTAATTGCACAACTCAGGCATTTGTGTGAGGTTTGATATGAGCTCCTTTGTGGACTTTGCAGCAGATTATTTTGGAAGAAAGTGGATGAGGTTGTGAACTCAATCATTTGATTACATGTATACCATTTAAGTAAGTTTAAATAGTAGTTTAAAGAAGACACTGACCTGAACATATAAATAAAAGTAAGACAATGGGTTTGAAAATTACCCTACCTATCATATAAATACATGTAGCATCATATAAAGCATGACAGATTTGAAATTCATCAACAAATGAAGGAGAAGAAGCATTAAAAAAAAAAAAAAAAAAAAAAAAAAAATTAGCATAAACTAGCATAGATTATTTTCTAGTCAAAATTTCAAAATTCTGTGTAGAAGTTTAGTGAACATCATGGAGCTTTACCAGATTAGGAAAAAAAAATCTGTCAAAAGATTAAAAAAAAAAAAAATTTGTTTGTGAATTTTGAAAAATTTGCATAAATTAGCATACTTAATGAGTTTCAAAATTCTGTGTAAAATTTTTGCATCTCCCTCATAGTGCTATCATAATTATAAAGCAAATGGGATTGAAAATGATCGACAAATAAAGGAGAAGTTCTAAGCATTTATTGTTATTTTTTAAGAATTTTGCATAAATTAGCATATATAATGTGGACAATTTTCAAAACAAAATTTCAAAATTCTGTGTAAAAGTTTGGTAAACCTCATGTAGCTCTACTAGATGGAACAAAAAAGAAAAAAATATCAAAATCGGTCGACAAATAAAGAAAATCCATTATTTGTGAATTTTGAAAAATGCGCATAAATTAGCATACTTAATGAGTTTCAAAATTCTGTGTAGAAGTTTTGAATCCCCCACCTAGAGCTATCATACAGAGCAAGCAGAATTAAAATTGAAACAATCAAGGATGTTTTTTTTTATTTAGCAAGGGAGACATAGTCCATTTACATTGCCATTGTGTGGATGATTCAGAGGTCACTCCGTAACCGTCACTCCGTAACCGGACATGGGTTCAAGTTTTAAGTCATAATTAACGAAATATTCAACCAATTTTCTCATGCAAGGCGGCATATTATACCTAGTATAACATAGAATCCAATCAATTACTCAAAATTATGATAGCCATTTAAAGTTCACAGAGTTTAAGCAAAATGTTTTATGCTCAAATATGCATGTCCATTTTGCGTCACTCCGTAACCATGATTATGAATATTCATATCTCATTAATTATGCAGATCACTATAACAAATATTATCATTTTGAAAAGAGGGTACCATCAGCTATTGTCATGAACCATTTCTTTGTAAATAAAGATTAAAGTATGGATGATAAATGTGTTTGAATGCTGAAATGTTGCTTCTGAATGTCACTCCGTTACCTTGGAACTGCCCATTAACAGAATATGAGAGTTTTACATGGTATCAACTCACCGAAAGCACTTTGAGATTGTGGCTGACCGGATCACTAGCTGCTATTTTGTCTGGGGCCAAAGCATCTGATCAAAGAAAAAAAAAAAACATAAGAAACTATTTAAATTGTAACTGTTCAAAAGAAGGGATAATGAAAAGCAGTAGCAAATATTAAGCTTAAAGTCAAGTTCGACTGCTTGCCATACAATACAATATCATTTTGTAAGGAGAAGAAGAGAAAGATACAAATAACAAGGTGGTTCGAGAACCACGAGTCTCGCCTGATTTCATATTATATATACCTAGACTCTTCAGTAAATATGTGCAAACAAAAGAAACTAATTTATATATATCTTTTATGCTATATAGCAAATTTACGAAACGATGTCGGTAACTGACGTTACACTTACATCTGCCCTGCTTTTCGTCCCTTTGCAATTTACTAAATATTCCATGACTTTTTGAGTACACCAAAGTTTTCACCCTTTTCCCCTTGGAAAAAAAAATTAGGGAAAAATAATAAAAGAAACCATACAAATCTGCAAAAGAGTGAATTTTGCTTATGTAGCCTACTTTCCCACATATTTGTTTTTTAAGAGGGTTACAGATTTCATTGAAATCACAATTTGAATACTTTTTTTTAATGAATTTGAAAGATTTTATATATATATATATATATATATATATATAAATGTATATATTGGTGGCCAAAATTATTAGAACACCAAGTAAATTTAAATGATTTTAGTTGTTTTCATTCAGTTGACCATTTAAATACTTTTAAAATGCCTGGAATCTCTACAAAAGTCATTATTATACTTTAAAAACTAAATAACATAGTCATGCATTTAGAACTCACCCCAACTCGCCCCTAAATCGCCTTTTTTGTGTTACGCTACCAATTGTAAAATCTAAAAATTCTTGCCCAAATCAGGATCAAAATGATATAACGTTAAAAATATCAAGTCTCTCCCTACAAAAGTACACATTTTCTGAAAGGAAATTTCATGAGAAAGTTAAAAATGTCATTCACAATATGATAGGGTGAAGTAGTAACATGTTCTGTGGGAGTTTTTTTAATTATTTGTGAGGGGCCCCAAATTTTTAATTTAGAGCCCCTATTTAAGTCCCCTTTTGCTCTGACTCTTAATATTTCAACATATTAGAATTGCTCACGAAATTTCCTTCTAAAAATATATATTTACAAGGAGTGCCTTCATTTAATGAAAAATATAGTCTACTCTTAACCTTCAATGGGCATGGTTATTTTGGTCATCTCACCACAAAAGGAGGGGGCGAATCCACCCTCCTCATTTGACCAAATTTTCTGAAACTTGGCAGGTATTTGAGGTATATTAGAATGAATAAGCCTGGTAAGTTTCATACTTCTACCTCGAAGACTTTTTGAGCAATCGGGATATGTAATTGGCATTTTACTTTTTTGCATTTTGACCACATGTTTAATACACAAGTCTTTGGGGAAACCAAAAGCGCATAGCGCAACTATTTTTAATGCTGCGCATCTTATATGGTCGAAACTATATAAATTTGGTATAAAAATATACGTAAGACTCTATGCTAAAAAGTCATGAAAGCTCATGGCACACAAACGATATCTTTAATCTTATTTTGGCAAATAAACTAGGGCATTGATAATCCCATAGACTTTATGTAGATTCCGGAGTTCTAATACTTTTGGCCACCACTGTATAAATCTAAACAACCATGACGTTAGGATCAAGATAAATAATTTGAATAACTTAGGACAGACACTTTGTTTTATGTCATGCCCAGATTTCTGTGAATTGCCCAAATGATGCACAAATAAAGAAATGAGAGCAAGTTAAACAAAAAACAAAAAACTAATCACTGCCCTGTTATGTGTATGCATTGTACGTGCATGCGGTGATATTGCTGCTGTACTGTGCGATGCGAGTTCGTAGTGAATTGTGATTGTGAGTATTGTGATTTCAATTCATGTTGAATGTTGCCCGTTGATGTTGGGATCGCATTTTTCTTCTCTTCTTTTTTAAAATACATCATTTCAGTCACCAGTTTACATTGTTTTTATTTTGATATCCAAATGCATATTCTTATATTATTTTTGGTCTTCTAAAATATATTAAAAATAGTTTTAATTTTACATTGTTTTGCTCTTTTTTCATCTTCTTTTCCCCACGATTTAGACCCCTATTATGTATTACTTTGTTTTATTCTATTTCATTTTCTCCTCTATTATTTCTAAAGTATTTCATTGTTGTCCTCTAACTTTCATTTCTATTATATAGATCTATTTCTTCCTTCTATAAATTTACGCTTTATCATTGAAATATATTTCTTTGATTTTTTGTACATATAATACAGAGACTATGCCTACCGTACGCTAAATCACTCGACTACCATCCTGTTTGCGATGCAGATGGTAGCCTAGGCAGTTGCGATTTTTTATCTTTAAACAAGGGTTAATATTTTTTTTCGAGAGACGACGTCATCAAAATTGTAAGTAGAATGTGATATCAAATGATTCATTGGCATTCTGTCTTCATAATAATGTAAATATTTTATGGACTTTTATTTTGTATTTTTCACTTTTGTTCTTTGAAAGACACCACAGGTAAAATTGTCTGGCTAGCTTCAGAAATTTACCTGAAATTTACGTGCAACTAACCATGCTAACCCAACCAGTTTTATAGCAAGTTATGTCACACGGGGTCAAGGAACAGAGCAGTGTTCAGTCTCGTCAAACTGGTTCATTTTCTCTCTAGAAATGGCATTAATTCAGTGCTTTAGTAAACAAATTTATAAGCGTGCCATGATATCATCAGCACTCAGCAGACACTAGCTCTCAATCCCGCCGCCCCTATAGGCCCACCCCTTCATCACTTCTTCGTTCATCAACACACACACACACAACTCAGCATGATCAGTAAACCGACCAGCCCCCGTCGCGAAGCGACGGGAACTGACGAACCAGTAGACATATTTGGCGAAGTTTTGAAAATATCTATACATGACACAATTTTCGTGGTCAAAAATACCTTATTTGAATTCATACTCACATTGAATCAAATCTTTGAAGTTTTCCTCGAATTGGTGACATCTGCGAATGTTTCACATGAAGTAATCAACTAATAATGTAGAAAAAATACAGGAAAATTGAGTCCATCAACGTATATCTCTCCGTGGTGCGTTGTCTTCGCCATACGTCTTCGCACAGTAAAATGACGTCATAGAAAATGGCAGCGATGGCACCAACATTATGAGAAGAGACAAGGCCAACGGAAAATTCAATTTGGTAAGTCAAGAAGCTCTTATATACTTTCATTTTTAGTCGTTTGTACTCGTGAAACATCATAGAAACCTTACAACAACATTTAAATTAGATTGATTAAATTGACCAGTATAATCCTCTGATCGCTCATCATCGCTGATTATTTCGCTGTAAATGGAGGTGGTGGAGTACAGCCCCGTCGCCTTCGGCAACGGGGCTGTGTATAGTTACATGATCAGTAGATCATCGCACTTTAATTAGATCTAAGTCTACTTACTTGCAGCTAGGAGTCCTTTTGTGATTGTTTGGGCTATTTTACCAGCTCCGATGAATCCAACCGTCCCAACCGACATGATGATCTCAAACTAAAAAACCAAAAACAGGTAAAACAAGCCGGTTGGTCGTAAATACAGCAGCAGCTGCCGGTGAATGGGCCAGCGTATGACAGTTTATGCCTGAAATTGCGCAATGTCACCGCCACGTGGTGAACGAGTGAACAGTAGTCTGTCCAATCAGACTGTAATCTGTTCAGCATCAGTGTTTAGGGGTAAATTGCCACTTGGTCTAAACTCACTTTACTAATATGACAGTTTGGCCTCATCCCACATAGTCTAATTGAAGAGTGTAGTCGAAAAGTACTTAGTCACATATTTTCAAAAATGAGTTTTTGCATAAATGCTATTTACATACAATCACAAACCATGTGCAAGTGTCCAGTTGTGAAAAAATTATTGCAAGTTATATCCCTTATCTAAGATTGTTTGCATTGAGAGTGTCACAAAGGAGAAAAAGAATAGTTTAACTAAGAAAAACGTTTCTCGAGAAATAGTTCGTTTTTCTTCATGACGTCACGCATAGTACATTTTTCCCTAGGGAAAACTGGACTATACGTTTTCCGACCCCCCCCCCCACCCTATTCACGAGTTGCGCACACGCGAGCGGTGCTACTCTGCTGCTTTACTGAATTCTCCACTGCATGCGCGCATGCCATGCCACGGGAAACTTTCGCGAGCTGAAGCTGAATGCACTGACCAGGTGCGCAACAGCTGATTTTTGTTTGTAAACAGACAAAATGGCTGCCTCCACTAGTTGCCAGATTGATGGTAATAACGGAAGATTTCAGCAGTATAATGACGAGGAAATTGTGGATTTCATGAACTCGACTGACAGCGTTAATACTCAGAAACAAATTAAGTATGCTGTATCTATATTCCGTGAATTTTGTTCACAAATTGATGGTGTGAGTGTGATGAGATCGACATCAAATCACTCGATTCAGCGCTCGCAAGATTTTTTCGTCGGTGCTCGAACAAAAACGGGCGCTTTGTAAGTAGGCCTACTTGTACTTATTGGATCCAGAAGAAAGGTAAGCATAGACTCTATAATTTTGTTCATTATAAAACAAATATACAATGACTCATTCTCAGAACAGGTTAAAACTATTCGCACTCAGGAACATCACATAGTACTATTCTCTCTCGGGCCGATGGCCCTCGAGAGAATAGTACTATGTGATGTTCCTTCGATGCGAATAGTTTTAACCAGATCCTCGATTGTCATTGTATATTTGTATACTATAGGTGCCCCAACCAACAACCCCCATTTTTCGAAATTCAGGTTTGTAGTGGAAGAAGTACTTAAGTCCATCATTGTAGTGGAAGAAGTACTTAAGTATATCATTGTAGAATGTAGTGGAAGAAGTACTAAGTCCGACAAGCTGTGACTCCAAGGTGTGTGTGTGTGTGTGTGCATGTGCGTACCGTGCGTGCGTTGGGGGGGGGGGGGTTAAAACAAACAGTTAAAACCGCATAGCTGGTCTTCGCAGTAGGGGAGTGGAAGTCATTCATACACTGCAAAAACTGGTGTGTTAAATCTAACACCACGGATGTTAAATCTAACACCGGCCCGGAATCTATATGCGACCACACCCACTGGTGTTATATTAACACCAGTTTTGGTGTTAGAAATATATTATTAAAGTGGAATAGTAAAGACTTATTATCATATACGAAACAGTGGGGTGTGCAGGCGCGTATCCAGGATTTTGCACCCCGGGGGGCCCGACGTGATTTTGGCGCCCCTTTCTAAAAAAAAAAAAAAAAAAAAAATAATATATATATATATATATATATATATATATATATATATATATATATATATATATATATATTAATAATTTTAAATACGAGCGCGAAGTGCGATCGGATTTTTTCTCTTCTTTACCACCAGAAAACATTGAAACTATTTTGTTTAGCTCCTCATCAGAATATCATACATTGTATATGAACGGAAATTGTAATTTGTCCATCAAAACGATTTGAAAGCAAGCCATACAAAATTATTTGAAATTTGACCATCAAGTAATGTGTAATCGAACCAATGTAAATTGAGGTTTTATAGGTCATAATTTTCATAATCTGGTTACAAGAAAGAAAAATAGGCGAGCGCGTAGCGCGAGCGGAAATTTAATGTTTCGGAATGATCTGAAAGCGGGACATTTTATGCGTTCCTCAGGAACACAATGTAATAACTCTTGGAAAATGATGCGAGCGCGAAGTGCGAGCGAAAATTTTGCTCTATGTATAGAGACCAGAAGTTTAGGACCAATTTTGCCTCCATAATTTAAAGACCGATTTGTTGCCCAGCAACGAGTGTTCCCCAGTAAGTTTACATGTGAAAGAAAGATGAATTTGTATATAATTCTGCGTCCCTCCCTAAGCTTAAGATAAATTTGGCACCCCTAAGTTTAAGCTCAATTTGGCGCCATACATGTATATTTTAGGTCAATTTGATGTCCATTTATTTAAAATCAATTTGGTGCCCCTTAGTTACAGGTCAATGTAAAATGCAAAAAAAAATGTAATGTGTAATTAAAAGCATGTATAAATGTATTGATGGTATCCCATAATGTAAATTCTCTCATAGACAAGAGGAAAAACAAACGTGAGCGCGAAGCGCGAGCGGAAATTCTGATGCATTCGAATGATTAGAAAACATGACATTTTATGCGTTCCTCAGGAACACAATGTAATAACACATTGGAAAAAAATGATGCGAGCGCGAAGCGCGAGCGAAAATCCATAAATTCTAAAATCCCATAAATTATAAAAATGTAAATTCTATTAAGAGGAAAAACAGAGGCGAGAGCGAGGAGCGAATGGAAATTTTGAAGTATTCGAATGATAAGAAAACAGAACAGTTCATGCTTTCCTCAAGAACACAATGTAATAACTCATTAAAAAATTAATATATGCGAGCGCGAAGCGCAAGCGAAAATTTTGCTACATGGAAGTATAGCCTACACGTTGCTCTTTCTACATAGAGAATATTTTAAAGACCCCTTCTGTGTTTTTTTTTTTTTGCCCCCTTAGTTTCTGGAAAATTCAGCACCCTCCCTAAGTTTAGGATAAAGTTGAAACCCCTAAGTTAAAGTTAAATTTGGCGCCCCTATATTTGAGCTCAATAACGTCCATAAGTTTAAGATCAATTTGGCGCCCCTATGTTTAAGGTCGATTTGGCACCCCTCACAGTTTAAAGTTCGTTTTGGCGCCCCGACATTTGAGCTAAATTTGGCGCCCCTATGTTAAAGGTCGATTTGACACCCCTCTAAGTTTAAGTTCGATTTGGCCCCCCTAATTTTAAGGTCGATTCAGCGCCCCTAAAATTTAAGGTCGATTTGGAGCCCCCTCCTAAATTTTAAGATCGATTTGGCGCCCCTAAAGTTAGGTCGAATATAGCGCCCTAAGTTTAAGGTTGATTTGGCGCCCTTTCTCTAAATTTAAGTTCGATTTGGCGCCCCTGGGTTTAAGGTCGATTTGGCGCCCTAAATTTAAGGTCGATATAGCGCCCTTAAGTTTTAAGGTTGATTTGCGCGCCCCTTCTAAATTTAAGGTCGATTTGGCGCCCCTGGGTTAAGGTCGATTTAACGCCCCCATAAATTTAGCGCCCCTATGTTTAAAGCTCAATTGGCGCCCCTTATTTTAAGGTCAAGTCGGCGTCCCCTATGTTTAAGTCCTCAATTTGGCGCGCCCCTTATTTTAAGGTAAGTCAGGCGCGCCCCTAAATATGAAGGGTCAATATTTGCGGCCCTAACTTTGTTCAGGTCGTTCGGCACCCCTCAGTTTAATATCAGTTAGGCCGCCCCCTCGCTTCATGTTCAATTTGGCGCCCCCAATCTAATGTTTGTTTCAATTTGGCGGCCTACGTTTAGCTCAAGTGGCGCCCCGTAGTTTAATGTCGATTTGGCCCCTAAATTAAGGTCGATTTGGCGGCCCCTAAGTTAAGGCAATTTGGCGCCCCTTAGTTTACTGCTCGATCTTGGCGCCCCTAATTTTTTTTTATGGCGCCCCTCTCTCCTCCCCCTTTCCCCTTTCCCCTTCCTCCTCTCTCTCTTTTCTCCTCCTCTTTTCCCCTTTTTTCCCCTTTCTCTTCTTTTTTTTCTCCTTTCCCCCCGTTCCCTTTCTCCTTTTCCTTCCCTTTTCAGCGCCCCCCCTGTGCGCGCCGCCCCGGGGGCCGCCGGGCCCGTAAAGCCCCCCCCCCCGAATACGCGCATGGTGTGTAGAAAACAACTTGCTTTTTATTTCGTGAAAAACGGACAACCTGAAGTGGAGTTAGAGGACGTTATCTGTCCCCTCCCTGAAATCTTATAAACATCAAGTAAAATTTGGAGGGGTTCTTGATGACGTCATAAAGTGTGAGGGAAAGTTGCACAGCTTGAATGCTGCACTATGTATACAAGTTTTATACATGTATTGTAATGCATTACTTTTTATCCCTTTCCGTATTTCATTCATTATTTTCCTCACTTTCCTTATGTTATTTACTAGTATTGTTTCTCTGTTCCCTGATGTAATCCGTTGTATCTCCTTCAATACCCATGGTGTTGATATTTCTGCTTTCCTTATGTTATTTATTGTATTTATCTCTTTCCTTATGTTATACATTGTTTTTCTCAATTTCCATATGTTATCCATTGTTCTTCTATCTTTCCTTATGTTATTCATTGTTTCTCTCACTTTCCTTATGTTACTCATTGTTTTTTTTATTACTTTCCTTATGTTATTCATGGTTTTTCTCACTTTCCTTATGTTATTCATTGTTTTTTCTCACTTTCCTTGTTATTCATTGTTTTTCTCAATTTTTTTATGTTATCCATTGTTTTTCTATCTTTCCTTATGTTATTCATTGTCTTTTTCACTTTCCTTATGTTACTTATTGTTTTTTTTTTAACTTTCCTTATGTTATTGATTGTTATTCTCACTTTCCTTATGTTATTCATTGTTTTTCTCACTTTCTTTATGTTATTCATTGTTTTTCTCTCATTCCTTATGTTATTCATTGTTTTTGTCTCATTCCTTATGTTATTCATTGTTTTTCTCTCTTTCCTTATGTTATTCATTGTTTTTCTCACTTTCCTTATGTCATTCATTGTTTTTCTCACTTTCTTTATGTTATTCATTGTTTTTCTCGCTTTCCTTATGTTATTCATACTTTTTCTCTATTTCCTTATGTTATTCATTGTTTTCCTTATGTTATTTATTGTTTCTCCTGAACATAATTATTTGTTGTTTCTGTTTTCTTATTCATTGATTTCTCTTTATTCCTAAATGGTATTTATTGTTCTGTCTTTCTATAATGCATTATACATGTAGATAGTAATAGATATGCTTCATGCATTACTTCCGGGTTTACTCCTCACACTTATGACGTCATTAAATTGGCCTTAAAAATATCCTCGAATCTTCCAATTGAACCCGAATTTTTATATACACTGTTCGTCATAAAGGTGGAATATTTTTTTCTGGCTCAAGCGACATTATGTTGTTCCGGTTTTAATTTCTTGAATGTGTTTGTCACCGCTTTCACTTTCTGGGATCTTGGGTATATCTTGCACGTTCCCTCAACCCTTCCAGGGAATTTTTCTTCAAAAAAGTTTGCCACCCCCAGAAGATAGCCATTTTCGTCATTTTTTCTTATTTTTGGGGCCCTTTTTTGTTCACGCGACCCAACAAGGCCCCCTCAGTCCTACCCCAAGGAAACACGTCTGAGGTGGAGATTTGTTATTGTTCTTTAAATTAAATCTGTATGTATGGTTCCAGGCTCGAATCTTTTGTCTAGGGGAGGGGTCGAAATTTATTTTGATTGGGGTTCAACATTGATTTTATTCATTTTTACAAAATGGAAATTTCTATCTTCGCTTAATCGTATTGTAAAATATCACCCAAACATAAATAAAAATAAAATATTATCAATAATGACTATTTACAGCCTTGTCATCAAGTCTAAATAAAATTTAAGGGGAAAATGATGGGTTAAAGATTGTTTTTAATTTCTTTTGTTTTCAGCATAAAGATGGAATAAAATATTCCGAATTTTCACCAATCCCGTTTTTTACTTCAAGCCTTCCCTAGACAAGAGACCCAAGCCTGTCCCCAGAAATCTAGATTTAACTTTAAAAACAATATAAAACAGGACATCGCAGTCACGTTTCCTGGGTTTAGGACTGAGGGGGGCTTGATCGGACGAGAAAACAAAAAGGGGCCCCAAAATGAGAAAAAATGACAAAAATGGGCATCATGGGGGTTGACAAAACTTTTTTGGAAAAAGGTCCCCGTGAAGGGTTGGGAGAATGTCCAAGATATAGCCAGGGTCCCGAAAATTAAACGCAGGGACAAACTTATACAAGAAATTAAAGTCAGAGCAAAATCATGTCGCTATAGCGGCCAAAAAATATTCCACCTTTATGACGGACAGTGTACAATGTTCAAAGCAGCATATCTCGTGAACGCTATATGCTAAAGGGATCAACTAAACGGTGTTCTGTTTCTCATGTACTAAACTTGATAATGCAATTGAATTCAACAAGATTGACCTCTTCTTTAATATTCCACTTTAAACCTATTGGGTGTTAATATTTTAACACCACATTCTGGAGTTAATTTCGAATTTGATACCAGTTGGTGTTGAATTCACTGACGTAAATCCGTATAGAATGCTATTCATCTGGGGATATTACATAATAATTTACAAGGCGTCATCCCCCTGATGAATAGATAGCGCGAGCGGGGAAGCGTTTCATGAAAGAACTTGTCGGATGTTTTATCCGACAAACTGTTATAAGCTACTGAAATGCTGGCATCTGAATGGCTGAGAGCAAATTTTTCGGATAAAATGTCCGACAAGTCCTTTGATGAAATGCCCCCCTGATTTACGTTAGTGAGTGGTTGATTTGATGCTTGTTGGTGTTAATTTAACACCAATCGGTGTGGTCGCATAAAGATTCACCTGCAATGTTTCGTCTCAAGTCAAATATTATCAAATATATTTAAAAGTCCCATCATTTTGTGTTAGACAGACAGGGATACACGGGATACGAGTAAAGTGGAATGGGGCACGCCCCCACCCCCTTTAACACCAAAATTTCCAAAAAAGCCCCCCCCCCATGGGTAAAGTAGGTCCTAATTTGTGCCTAGTAGCCCCATGTTACCAGAAATCAAGGAATTTTAAGACCTCTTTTCGTCTGCGCACCCCATGAAATAGGAACAAAATCAATGATGAGAGCGCGAAGCGCGAGCTGAAAAATTTTCAAACTTGTAACATTCAAATACTGTGTACATCTTTATTTTCAGATTTCCCGAAATTTCCTGGAATTATTTCACTTCCTGAAAATTTCCTTGAAAATGCCAAAATCTCCCGAAATTTCCCGAATTTCGGGAAGAGTGCACTACTATCACTGGAAGGCAATCTAAGTTTTGGTATCTTATTATTTTACCTTAGTCATTTCAGTTGCATCAAATTGTTCGTTTCTCATGTCTGTTTCATTCTTGCATCAACTCCGACGAGTGAAAAACCGAAAAGCTTCAGACAGTCTCTTTTTCGTGCAATGTTATTCCCTAATTCAATTTCTTTTGCTGTTTATCATTTATAATTTCTTTACTCCTTTCGGATAATATGTAATTTTCATAATTGAAAGAAATGAGAATAAGATTTTAGTGCGTAGTTATATTAAAATTCGTCATGGCTGATGAAACATTTTGAGTTGTGTTTTGTTTTTTGTTTGTTTGTTTGTTTGTTTTTGTTGATGCAAAGATTGAGAACAAATTCGAACTCTTGGAGCACAGAAAACCAACGAGGAAGACATAGACATGATATCTTCCATCTTTATTTGTCACTATTCTAAACTCACCTATCTTCATGTTGCCTGTCTCACATAAGTTTTC
>CALNVZ010002974.1:15047178-15067850 GCA_940671915.1 Paracentrotus lividus | reverse complement strand
CATGCGTTGCCACGTACAATGCACGCACAGGTCCTGGGTCAACTCGCGATTCTGCTTTTCGGATAGTAAGGTAGTTGTAAAACTTCTGCACGGTCGCACATGCATTGCCTGCAAAGTACCCCCTGAGCGAATTTTTACGAATCATGTTAGGGGTGCACGGAAGGATACGGCGAGTTGTGACGTACGAATTTAACTCATAGTGTCTGAGGCGAAATGAATTTGACCAGGCGAATCCATCTACAGAATGTGGCTTACTGCGAGCTCGATAATTGCTACTAAGAAACCAGACAGGGAGGAAGGTCGGCATTCTCATGGGGGAGCGGGGGATTTCTTTTTCATCCTAGATTTTCCTTGATCAAAGGTGGCGAAAGTATAGCGCTAGGTAAGCGGGGGGGAGGTTTAGGCCTAAATACATTAAATTTTAAGAAATTAATTATTTTTGTTGTTTGTTTTTTTTGGGGTGGGGGGCGTCATGAACAAGCAAATGTATCAAATTAATAATGCGAGCGCGAAGCACGAGCAGAAAATTTTTGTTATATCAACCTGAAAGCAATGCTTTTTTAAGCGTTTTTTTGTGATATGCTCATAAACAAAATACTTGTCTCATCAAACAATGCGAGCGCGAAGCGCGAGCCTAAAATTTTTGATACATCAACCTGAAAACAATGCATATTAAACTTTTTTTGTGCTATGCTCATTAAGAAGACACACATCTCATATATGCGAGCGCGACGCGCGAGCCCCAATTTTTGGATATATCAACCTGAAAACAATGCTTTTTTAAAAGCGTTTTTTGTGATATGCTCATAAAGAAAATACTTGTCTCATCAAACTATGCGAGCGCGAAGCGCGAGCCAATTTTTTTTTATATATCAACCTGAAAACAATGTATATTAAACTTTTTTGTGCTATGCTCATAAAGAAAACACACATCCCATTATGCGAGCGCGAAGCGCGAGCCCAAATTTTTGGATATATCAACCTGAAAGCGCGAGCCGCAAATTTTAGATATATCAACCTGAAAACGATGCTTTTTTAAAAAGCGTTTTTGGGATACGCTCATAAAGAAAATACTTGTCTCATCAAAAAATGCGAGCGCGAAGCACTAGCCACAAAATTTTCGATATGTTTGAAAATCATGAAATCATGACCTGTTGCTAAATTCTTTTATAAGATTTAAGTCGGAAATCTTGACATAAACACTAGAATCATGACGTAAATCCGTTGCTAGAAACTGTATGTCTGCATGATATTATGTCTTAAAATCTACCGTTTTCTTTCAAATTATGTCTCATTTGCCTCTGAGCTCAAAATAGGTCATGAGAAAATATATTTCACCCAACATTATGTTGAGCACAGAAGAAGGTAAGATATATTTTGAAAGAAAAAGGGTAAAATCTGAAAATTCGTGTACAAAACAAATAAAGAGTTGTCCATAAAACCGGCCATTTTGAAGCCGATGTTGACAATTTGAGGATCCCCATAGAAGGTAAAGCGAGACTTTTCAAACTTCCAGAAATTTCTCATTTTATTACCGATTTTGATGAATTTTTAAAAATTACTTGCTCCTCTCATTATGCTCTTTCCTATAAAAGTGACTATTTTCATGAGTATTGGTTTCCTTTAAAGGGGAAGTTCACCCTGGAAATTTATTGGTTCTGAAAATTACAGAAGAATAAAATAAAAATATGAGTGAAAGTTTGAAGAAAATCGACCCAAAAATAGTGAAGTTGTGAATATTCAAAGCTTTGATTATGAGATGTCACGTGCATGCGAGCAGCTCTCCCAAATGTTGTGTAGGCCTATGTAAATTCCATAAACTTGTCTTTTTTCATGGTTTTTGATAAAGGTATGGGTTGAATTGATAGAGGCATGTACATGGACATATTTTTGATGATATACTATCAACCACCCAGGTGAAATAAATAGTATTTTTTTGAAAAAATGACACTTTATGGAATTTAAATTACATAACACAAAGGAGAGCAGCTCGCATATGACGTCACAGAACCAAAACCTTAAACGTCCATAACTTCGTTATTTTTTGGTCGATTTTCTTCAAACCTTCACTCATATTTTTCTTTTATTTTTCTGCATTTTTAGAATCCAATTTAAACTTAGGGTGAACTTCCCCTTTAAGTTGGATAGAATAATTGTAAACTACATCCTTACCCATTGCGACTGGCTGACCATATGCAGGTATCGCCATTACCGTGGGCGTTACATTGTTCTGATAATGGTACACCTGGAACAAAAATGAACAAGAAAAAGAGAACAATAACAAAGGAGGTTTGAACATTATTTTTACACAGTTGGTTATGATTTTGTTTGCTGTGTTAACTATAACGTCATTAAGTTAGTATAGACATTACCCCCTGTTTTATTAATGCTAGCGATACACCCTTATAATACAATAATAAGAAGGTAGTAAACGTCATGCTTAATACCCAAATAAAGATTTATTATCTCGAACTTTCTTTGTCAAGAGATCAGAAATAGAGTGAACAATAACAAAGTAAAATTAAAGATTATTCATTTTACTTTGTTATTGTTCACGCTATGTCTGATCTCTTGACAAAGAAACAGGGTTTTGAAAGTTCGAGATAATAAATTTTTAATTGGATATAAAGCATGACGTTTAGGCTACTACCTTCTTATTATTGTGTATAACAATCCAACATGTGGAACTGTCATTTAATATATATATAAATATATATTACATAAATAGTGTACAATCTATCGCGCAATATACTGGATTATAAGTACGACACATTCTAAATTATCCCGAGTGCAGATTTGTTTCTCCGAGGCCGCAGGCCGAGGTGAAATAGATCTGCACGAGGGGTAATTTTGAATGTGGAGTTCTTATAGTCCAGTAATGCTGCAAGATAGAGCATTCACTATTTATTATAGTAAATAGACCCCAATTAAGTTGACATTAGTTTAGCCCCGATCTCCTAGGGACGCTGCCTGCGTGATACACGAACTGTCGTGGCATGCGCCGCAGTAAATTCTTTTCCTTCGAACTCAACGGGTTCCTTACGTTAAACGAAGCCAGGGCGGACGGGTAATTAACTGCTCGCTAATTAAGCGCTCACATGCCTATCACTGGTTCATTCATCGTTCTCAGCTATTCGTACCAGATTTAATAACCGGCAATAAAAAGCAAATTACGACATGCGGGGCCTTCATCGATCAGTCAAGGGTATCCAACGCTATACTGTTCTGTTGTTATAACAATGTTCGTTGGGACGAATTCATGGTACTTTAAACTTACTCTTTATTTGTTAATTTCCAATGCAAACTGCTTTATTTCACTCCAAAATCAAGAGAACGATCAGCCCGGCCGAGAACGAAACATGCAGTCACTTGGCATGCGAGCGCTTCGCCAGCAGCTAGCTACCCGTCCACTCTGGCTTCGTGTAACATAAGGCACCCGTTGGGTTCGAGGGAAATCGCTCGGTCGATCATGTCACGTCAGCTACTTAAGTCCACTTTATTTCAAGAATACGATCACAAAATATTTAAAGAAAACTGCAGAAAATTGTTAGTTTTTGGAGAATTATTATCGTCTTGTTATAGATCCCAGTTTGGCCTCGTCGGTGAGTGAAACAAATGGATTGCTATTTGTGTTTAAAATCCATTCATGACGAACCAGTCCGTTTGAGGACAATATACCCCTACTTGCAACTAAATTAGTTCTCTTTTCCAAGTGTGCATGACCAGGGACGTGAGAGGAGACCCTGGTGTGACAAACACCTCAACCAAGATATCTATCTAAAAACATCTGTTCCTTGACCTCGGTCCAAACAGTGGTCACCCAAGGTCACAGCCTGGGGCCAATATTGTTTACATTAAACGATCAAGATGTCGGTATCGATGCACTTTTATTTTTTAATTTTTATTCTTGTACTTTCCTTATTCCGAGGTCGATTTTCTTTGTTCGAAATTGAAAACGAATTAACACTTGATTTCTTAATATAATATGCCCTTGAAAACTTGAAAAAATATCAAATACAATCATTTCATTCCCATGAGCCGACAACAGGCAGAGCTACTCTTACGTAATAGTACAGCTGTTGTTTATCATTAACCCTGGCTCAACGCTCAGGCTAGCCAGCAGAGTTGAAAAGTTAGATAACAGGGATTACCTGGCCATATGCAGGGTCGATAGTGCTTGGAAATGAATATCTTGGTGTTTCAAACGAGGTTTTTTGATAGGGGGGTATAGGACCTCAATTCAGGTCTGAAACTTAGGTAGGCTTGCAAACGAGGGGTTGACGTAATGTTCGGCAAATTTCGTAAATTTCACTCCAGGTCGCGTCGCGTTGATCAATCAATTAATCTTCACGAGTATCGACATTATCGATATTTTCCCCATTCATTTAACACGGGCTTTACCCTCCCAAAATTGAAAGTTATATTGAACATAATGTACAATATAATTTTTTTGAAGGTAGGTCACGTGGTATATCAATCAAGCCAATCACAGCTCGTATTTTCCTACCACTATTTACTATATATATATATATATATATATATATATATATATACATGTATATCATTAATCACTTACCATGGTAGTGCCAGCTGATGGGTCAGTTCGTCCGCAGCACACACCAGCACAACAATAACAAGCGGCAACGATTGCTACGACGAGCTCAATAAGACCCGTTATAGCCAAAAGAGAATCGAAAGCGATTCGGGCATGCTAAAATAAAAACAGAGAATTATGATAGAAGTTAATTATTTTAACTACCAGTCATTTTGAGGAGGGGGGATGGCCTGTACAAACACCCCCCCCAGTTTTCAAGAAAGAAATGAAAAAAAATACACTAGATAATTGTGTTATTGGTTAAAATAGCGCTTTCAATACTAAAAAAAAAATGCCTCTTTTGTATTCCAAAACCCCCAAAATTTTCCTACTCGGTCGCTATGCGACCTCGCACTAAGAAACAGTAACCTAAGTATAAAAAGGTTGGATCCAATGCCCTCGTCTGGGGACAAACCTTAGGAAAGAGTGTTGTTGACAATCAAAAACATTAATGTATTTGTGTGCGGGCTAGGTTGGTGGAGGGCTTGGGACCTGCAGCCCACAACATTTTCAGAGCAAATATTGTGGACTTGTTTTCTATCACTCTTATTTAACAACGCATGTAAAATGTATCTTCTAAATGGATAGTTTACTAAATTTTCGGCTTGCGCTTCGCTCTTGCTGATACTTAATAGGATCTATACTGCTCAAAATAATAGCTCCAATTTATAGCTTAATAATTTCGGCTCGCGCTTCACGCTCGCATTATTTTTTCCATTACTAAAATGAACAGGAATCAAGGCAACCATTATAATCATACATTCAAAGACAATTTTTCTTTGTACCCCCTCTCTCTCCGAATACATTTCTCTTTAGTTCTATGCCTCTGATCTAAAGTGCCCCCCTTTTCAGAAAAAATGTGCCCTTTTTTTCCATCGAGACACCCACTTTCAAATCCATTTCGCCGCCTCTACTATATGTTTTATTGTTTTGTTTAGTTTTGTTTTGTTTTTGTTTTTTCGCGCTCGCGGATACTATACAGGACCTTTAATGCACAAAAATATTCAATTTCATCTTAAAATTTTCGGCTCGCGCTTCGCGCTCGCATTACTTTTTCAATTAATAAAATAAACAGTAATCAAGGCAGCTATTATGATTCTTAAAAGCATGCATTCAAAGACAAAAATTCTTCGTATCTCCTCGCTCTCCGAATACATTTCTCTTTAGATCTATGCCTCTGATCTAAAGTGTCCCCCTTTTCCGAAAAAAGTTCCCTTTTTTATCGAGACCCCCACTCCCAAATCCGTTCCGCCGCCTCTACTATATATTTTTATTTAAAAAAACAATAAAAAATAAAAAATCGCACTTGAGGATATGGACGTTTAATGCACAAACATATCAAATTTCAGCTTAAAATTTTCGGCTCGCGCTTCGCGCTCGCTGATACTAAACAATAGGAACTATGCAAAAATATCTCAAACTTTTAGCTTAAAATTTTCGGCTCGCGCTTCGCGCTCGCATTAGTTTTTCCATTAGTAAAATGAACAGTAATCATGGCGGCCATAAGCTAAACGCAAACGTTCAAAGACAAATTCTATTCGTACCCTCTCCCTCTTGAATCCGTTCCGCCGCCTTTGCTATATGGGTATTAAAAAAGGCTCCCTGTGTGTCACTAGAGCTCGTGTATGCCAAACAGAATGCGACCAGTATGGCAAATTATTTCGCTCATCCCCCCCCCCACTCCTCGACACGGATTTACGCCGCTGGTATCAACATGCCCCCCCCCACCCCCCAAAAAATAAAAATAAATAAATAAATAAATAAACGATAAAGCATCAGGATCTCGATTGTCGATATTTCCCCCTTTTGTACAGTGATATAATGTAATGATCGAAGTGCCGATTGCCGGATGTGCACATGGGGTGGATTTAACATGTTCTAAGAGGGGTGTACGACCGCGTTTCGTAAAAACGACGCAAAACGTAGAAAAGTGTAGTGTACAGCTGTGCAGGCAAATTCCATTTTAGCAGTAGTTCCAATTGTGGTCCCTTTGATCCCCATTGACACCCCTGATACTCTAACCCTTACACTAACCATAGCCTAGGCTAGGGATCAATAAATGGATAACTCTAATCAAGTTTGTCAGCATGGTCGAGAGGCATCAAGGGCTCATATATGCAAATACTGCTTCAAACGGGATTTATCTTCACACCCGTATGCATGGTATACTACGAAGATTTACGTTTTCCCCCTCCAAAAACAACAAAATACAAAAAATAAATAAATAAATAGAGAGCTCACGTTAACACCATATTCACACTCCCAGACGCCGAAGAAACTGCATCCATAATATTCACTAACTCTTGCTGCTGATATCCCGATGCAAAATACAGTGAACCCGACAATAGCGGATATGATTGACATCACCATGTATGCCACTATCTGATAATATAAACAGAATGTTTTATGAAAATAAATCATCGTTTCATCTCTTTCTTTTCTTTTCACTTCGGGTTTGTATATGGAGATCTGTGTAGTTCGTTTCATGGCAACAGCATGCATGGCGTCTCGTGAAAAAGAACGGATTGCATAGTGCGGTTTTAACTTTTACTATACAGCGCACATATTATATAAAAAGTGTACAATCTATTGCGCAATATACTGGATTATAAGTACGACAAAATTTAATACAGAATTATCCCGAGTGCAGATTTGTTTCTCCGAGGCCGCAGGCCGAGGTGAAATAGATCTACACGAGGGATAATTTAGTATTTGGAGTTCATATAGTCCAGTAATGTTGCAAGATTGAGCGTTCACTATTTATTATAGTAAATAGACCCCTAGATCTTTGACCTTTCCTAATCTGGTTTTATCTTTGCCAAATTTTTGGTGCAAATTTAGCTATTGTGACGTATTTTGTTGCTCCGCGTATCCATTGTTATTAACTTTTGCGCACACCATTTTACTGTTATTACGCGCCAGCGCAACAAGGCAATCGATAGAATCGATACTCTCCCCACCCATTTAACACGGGCTTTACCCTACAAAAACCGAATTTGTTATATTGTACATAATGTACAATATAACAAATTGAAGGTAGGTCACCACTATTTACTATATATATATATATATATATATATATATATATATATAGTAAATAGTGGTAGAAAAATACGCGTTGCGATTGGCTAGGTCGGTACCACGTGACCTACCTTCAATTTGTTATATTGTACATATGTACAATTTAACTTTCGGTTTTTGGAGGGTAAAGCCCGTGTTAAATGAATTGGGAGAGTATCGATTCTATCGCTTGCCTTGTTTCACTAGCGCGTAATAACAGTAAAATGGTGCGCACAAATGTTAATAACAATGGATACGCGCTGCAACAATATACGTCACAATAGCTTAATTAGTACCAAAGAATTGGCAAACATAAAACCAGATTAGGCAAAGTCAAAGATCTAGGGGTTTATTTACTATAATATATAGTGAACGCTCCATCTTACAACATTACTGGACTATACGAACTCCAAATACTAAATGATCCCTCGTGCAGATCTATTTCACCTCGGCCTGCGGCCTCGGAGAAACAAATATGCTCTCGGGATAATTTAGTATTTGTCGTACTTATAATCCAGTATATTGCGCGATAGATTGTACACTATTTATATAATATATATATATATATATATATATATATATATATATATATATATATATATTTTAACTTTTACACCTCTACACGGCTCACCGTGTTGAAGGTTAACTACACTGTTCGCCGTAAAGGTGGAATATTTTTTTTCTGCTCAAGCGACATTATGTTGGTCGGTTATTAATTTCTTGAATGTGTTTGTCACCGCTTTCACTTTCTGGGATCCTGGGTATATCTTGGGCGTTTCCTCAACCCTTCCCGGGCATTTTTCTTCAAAACAGTTTGTCACCCCCAGAAGATGGCCATTTTCGTCATTTTTTCTTATTTTGGGGCCCTTTTTTGTTCACGCGACCCACCAAGGCCCCCTCAGTCCTACCCCCAAGGAAACATGTCTGAGGTGGAGATTTGTTATTGTTCTTTAAATTAAATCTAGATTTATGGTTAAAGGCTTGACTCTTTCGTCTAGGGGAGGGGTCAAAATTTATTTTGATTGGGGTTCAACATTCATTTTATTCATTTTTACACCATGGAAATTCTATCTTCCTAAATTGTATTGTAAAATCTCAACCAAACATAAATCAAAATAAAATGTTATCAATAATGACTATTTACAGCCTTGTCATCAAGGCTAAAAAAATTTAAGGGGAAATGATGATATTTAAGGGTTAAATGTGGTTTTTTCATTTCTTTTTTTCAGCATAAAGATGGAATAAAATATTCCGAATTTTCACTAATCTCGTTTTTACTTCAACCCCCCCTAGACAAGAGACCTTAGCCTGTCCCCAGAAATATTGATTTAACTTAAAGAACAAATAAAACAGTTCACCTCAGTCGCGTTTCCTGGGGGTAGGACTGAGGGGGGCTTGATCGGCCGGGAAAACAAAAAGGGGCCTCAAAATGAGAAAAAATGACAAAATTGGGCATCACGGGGGTTGACAAAACTTTTTTGGAAAGAGGTCCACGTGAAGGGTTGGGAGAATGTCCAAGATATAGCCAGGGTCCCCAAAAGTAAAAGCAGGGACAAACATATTAAAGATATGAAAGTCAAAGAAAAATCTTGTCTCTATAGCGGCAAAAAAATATTCCACCTTTATGACGGACAGTGTAGTTAAGGCCACCCTGTAAAAACTAAAAGGCGGAATCCAAATGAACGTTCAGTTTTCTCAAGGAAATTTATTCCCCTATCACATATATTTTTTCAGCAATTTTTTATTAAAAATAACATTGGATTGTGCCACGTCGAACAAACTCACAATCTGACGAAATGGTCCGTGAAATTATATTACGACATTGCTGTACTTAATCGGACCTAGCATAAAAACTAATTGACCCACTATTGACAGTGATTGATGAACTCACATGCCAATCAAGAAATAACCCTTCTAAATATCTATATTTTATTTCCATCAAGAAAGTGCCATACACAATCTAAAAACTGAAGTGCTAATTTATGGGTGCCCGTATAGTGAGTGCACTTGAAGTGCTAAATCAGCACCTGAAGTGCTCTTTTAGCACTTACCCAAGTGCTAATTTATCAACAAAAAAAGGTATGGGATTCGAACCGGGTTCACCTAGATATGGAAGAGTACCGCTGACGTTACCAATAGACCAAAGGAGATCTCCCTAACTTGATTGAATTATGAAAGCATAGTAGATAATTATGGCAACTTTGAAGAAAGTTCATCATGAAACAATATGATCTGCTAGCAATCGTGAGATGTGAATTGGTCTAACGTACTCGTAAGCGCTTCTCATCCAGGGAACCCAGGTTCGAAGTCACGCAATTTTTGCCCATTTTTGCTGAAATTTCAGCTCACGTGAACGTGCTAAAACAGCATTTTGAGTGCAGTTAAACAGCACTTTGAGTCCAGTAACTACAAGCTCTTAAAAAGTGCTGATTTCAGCCTCTGAAGTGCTAAAAACAGCACTTCAGTTTTTAGAGTGCAGAAATAGTCCCTACTTTTTTTTTATTAGGTCTCAATTTGACGCAATTGCCTATTTAAAAGCAGCAGGCCAGTAAAAGAAAATTGCCGTGGAATAGGCTAGACTATCTCTAGATAGTTTTATTTCAGAACGGAAGCCAGCAACATTTTGAATAAGATTTTAAAAAAGAAGAAGAAGAAGAAAAAAAGGTGTCTCTATCTGTCTATGGATTCTACTAGTATAGAATCCATGATCTGCCGAGCTTGTCTCACGAGTTCTTGAACAGGTCGTACACTCTTAAAAACCCCGCGGCCGGGGCATAATTCTGACCATTTTTCCGTGTCACAAATATCCAACCCTTTCCGGGTCAATGTGACACGGAAATAAGTCGGCCGATGAGCTGCAGAACTTGAATGAATGCTTGTCGACCCCGTTCGAAGTCAACGAATATTTGAAAACTATCGGTTATGATTTTTTGTAATCGATCATATGCAAATAGTAATGATTTTTGGTAATTAGTTGAGTTTTTATGTTTCTTTGGTAAAAAGATTTTTTTCTAAAACTAAACAATTTAAAAACACCTGAATTTAGAAATACAATAAAGAAATAAGCATGCAATTTATGAAACAAGAATTAAAGAAATATTAACCATAACAAAAATATTTTATCAAAAATACAATAACGTGGAATACCATCTTTAATACTTCTTTCTCAATGAAAAATCGTGCAAGAAGCATTATGCCATCAGAGAAAAATCTGGTGAAAAGCAAACTAATTTTTTTTCATCCAAAACAGCATAAGTGAATTTCTGGGTTACTATGTAAAAAAGGTCATCCAGGTCACATTGACCCGGATGGAGTGCACCCCAACAAATTAGGATTCCTGTTCAAACTGACCCGGAAAGAGTACAAACCAATGACTCGGAGTTCCGGGTCACTATAAAAAGTTGACCCGGAAAAAGGGTCAATATGTTAAATAACTCTTTTCCCGGTCATACTGACCCAGATGGCGTGCGCCCCCAACGGATTCGGATTCTGGGTCATGAATGATTCGGAAAAGGTCAGTTTTGACCCGGGATTTTTAAGAGAGTAAGTGTCTATATACGTCCTCCCCGTGTGCACACATTCAGTGTAAGAGGAGGGGGGGGGGGGGGGGGTATTAAGGATTTTGTCTCAACCAGTGTGACCAGTTATTTTGGACGAGCATCAACAGATCGATGGGATAAACTATTCACTCCGGGATGGGGAGGGATGCTATACTTACCACGAATGTATTCTTCTTCTGAGAACATACTCCTAGTATTCCAGTTGGTAGGAAAAACTGTTCAAAAGAGGGAAAGAAGTTTGATTAACAATCTAAGCGACAAAAAAAACAAAACAAAACAAAACAAAAACAAAAACAAAAACAAAAACAAAAACAAAAACAAAACAAATAACAAAAAACAAAAACGACGCAAAGAAGAAAAATCATATTTTAAGTTAAATATTTATATAATACACCAATAATTATACCAGGCTTTGAGAAAGTATATAGTGGGATTACAAAAGAAAGCTATGCGCATAATGTACCAATTCACAATACCGAGATCACACAAGTCCATTATTTGCTCAATATTAGTAGAGGACTACTGTGTAGACCCCGTGGATGTTTTTTGGGAACAAAGGTTTGAAAGTGGTTTTGAGTTGCTTAGAGCATGAGAGGTCACTAATCAAAATTAGCTTGGCTAGTCCCCTGCTAACCCCCGGCAACTCTCGTTGGGGTCAAAATAAGGTCAAATTGGGGCCAATAGGGGGTCAAATTTTTAAAATGCCAGAATAGTATCAAAAGACATTGCAAATTGTTGGTCTCTTTCTACTGAACAAAAAAGTGTACATGATGAAATATCCATGACCTCCCAGTAAGAAGCTATGGCGGGAAAAGTCAAAAAGTCAACGAACTTTCACATAAAGGCATATAAGGCCTACAGTAGCTAAAATTGTTACAAACGACAAATTTTCGTGTTTTTTGTGTCTATTTATATTTATTTTGGCTAAGAAAATTAATTGAGACTATTTCAACTTTAAATAAAATCATGATGAGTACATATAAGGGTCAAACTAAGGTCATTTGGGGTCAAATCGGTTCATTTAGGATCGAAATATGGGAAAGGAGTTAAAACAGCTCCATTTTTTTGTGGTATTGTCAAGTTATGTATAAGAAGATTATTAAAACTAACAGATTTGTATTTCTAATCCAGAAACCACATTCAATACATGTAAGGGTTATGATATGGTAAAAGGGTCAATCGATTATTTTGGGTCAAAAAGTTACATTGACCTAGAAATATTGTGCTGCAATATGAAAACTAAAACCCCTTGAGCTATGAAATTCAAATTTAAAAGTAGTATGTACCATCATAAGAAGACAATCTAATTTGATCTTATAGAATGTAGGTGAAAGGTCAAGGGTCACATGGTCAACTTATGAAATTCCAGGTATTTACTTCGTTAAGGGCAACACACTTTGACATGAAGGCATAACAGGTACACAAGCTAAAATTGCTTGAAATAACAATTTTTCTGTTTTTTGTAATCTATTTATATTTATTATGATTAAGAAAATCAATTGAGACTGGCTATTCATACATAAGAAAATCATATTGAGTAGATATAAGGGGTCAAACTAAGGTCATGTTTGGGGGTTCTTTAAAAAAATCTTTTATAAAATTTTGTGACCGAATCAGTGGCGGATCCAGGATTTGATTGGTGGGGGGCAAAATTGGAATTTCAGATTTTAGTACACCCCGATTTTTTTCCGTCACGCGGGCGCACAAAAGGTAGTACATCAACTTTTCATGTGACGCTGGCGGTGCGATAAGAGGGGGGGGGGGGGGGGGGTCAAGGATATTTGATCCTGTAAAACTTTTTGTCAGTAGAGAAGAGACCAACCATTTGCCATGTCTTTTGATGCTATTCGGGCATTTTAAAAATTTGACCCCTATTGGCCCAATTCGACCTTATTTTTTGACCCCTACGAGAGTGCCGGGGGTAATTGGCAGGGACTAGCCAAGCTAATTTGATTAGTGACCTCTAAGCAACTCAAACCACTTTCAAACCTTTGTTCACAAAAAACATCCACGGGTCTACACAGTGTACTCTAATATATCTATTTTCTACAAATGACAATTTTTTGTTCCGCTTAAAAAATAATCAACTTCCATCATATTTCCCTCCATTGTTAACTTCTTCAGAAATATAAGTGGGATTATTCTCCGAGGTTGATCGACTGGCAATACTATAGGAGGGGCGAAGGCCGAGTGGGGGGGGGGAAGGTAGGTGTTCAATTTATTTCGGCCGTCAACGGTCATCATTATTGACCGTAGCGGTAGGGTTCAGTCGTCAATCAGATGTATCAAAATTCCCCCCCCCTTTTTTTTTTTTTTTGTTGTTGTTGCAAGATCCGCTACTTTCATCATTGACTCACTGCAAAGTAAATTTCCTTCATGGGCGTTTTGTTTTCACCATCATAGCTAGAATATGATTAGTCACATGATGCTATTTGAACAATCTCTACAATTTAATTCATTTATGTCGAATATAATTTGAATTAGACATTCTCAGGCTCATATGGAGTCTAACACGCTAGAAAATTGGTTTGGGCGGGCGGGGCACAATTATATATATTATTTATTATTATTTATTTATATTATTTTTTTTTTTGGGGGGGGAATATGCCATCAAAATAGGACCAAAATTATTTTCTGGTTTGGCGTAATTTTTCTCAATTTGTGATGGGGCGCCCCCCCCCCCCTTGGGTCCGCGCTGGGTAATTTCACCGTAACTGCGACACTTACCAGTAAACCGCTCCATATTCCGAGCCAATGAGACCCAAGTGAGCCGACGAGGAGCTGAACAACACCAAACACGAAACAAGCGATGGCACAATTAGTTGAATCCAACCTGTGATTCGGGCACTTCGACTATTATATTTCTCTGATCTGTGGGTTATGAACCACGTATGTTGCTGGTGACCTCCAGGCTGACCCTGGACAATCATGTGTTGTGGTGCAGGGTTCGCTGGTATTGTACCGCACCATCTCTGAAAGAATCAACAAACATTATGACATATTCTGAGTCACAAAATATCTCAGAAAGTTTTTCAGTGGTGAACAATGTGCCTGTACGAAACTTGAACGAAATGGAAGTAATATAATTTAACTGTTGATGAAATCTGTCAAATTAACGTGAAATCGATGAAGAAAAAAGATTTGTAAAAAAAAAAAAAAAAAAAAAAACTTTTTGAGCAAGAGCAGTGATCGTACCTAGCTTATAGTCTTGGTAAGATTGAATATCATAAATAATAGAGTCTCTTCTAAGTGGCGGATCCAGGCGCCCCCTATAATTTGTAAACCTTTCAATGACTGAAAATATCAAATATCCGAAAATTTCTGCGGCCCCCCCTTTGAAGATCCGGGTTTACCTAGACAGGAAGAGTACCGCTGACGTTACCAATAGACCAACGGAGATCTCGCTAACTGGCCTTAATTATGACAGCATAGTAGATGATTATGGCAAATTTGAAGAAAGTTCATCATGCAACAATAATTATGATCTGCTAGCAAGCGTGAGATGTGAATCTTTGGTCTAACGAGCTCGTCAGCACTTCTCATCCCAGGGGACCCAGGTTCAGAATCCCAACCGAAGTTCACGCCGTTTTGCCCATTTTTGCTGAGTTCAGCTCCACGTGAAAGTGCTAAAACAGCACTTTGAGTAGGGATGGCCACACAAAAGCTAAAAGCCACTAGAACGGTTTCCACTTCACTGTATGGATGTAGTCACCCATGTATTTACAATGCAAACAATAACCCAGCATGCACTGACTGCTCAATAATACACAGGCAGAAAAAATAGCAAAATTTCAATAAAAAACAGCTTTCGAAATTGTCTTTTGGCCAGTGGTAAATATCAATCATTTTTATTCCTAAATTGGTCAGTTTCTTCCTTAGAAAATACCTCAGCAGGTGATCAACTTCTGCTGTTGAAAAAATTAATATGAAAAAAAATACATCGTGTTCAAAGTGATGCTTCTGTGTGATGTGTGTGTTATGACTGGAATTTCTCATAATTGGAATAGATTCAGATAAGGAGAAGTAGATATCTATAAAATTTAACTATTTTTGAACAAAAAATGTATTGGGGTGAAAAACAAAAAACAATGTTTACTACTGGCCGTATCAGGACAACTACCCCCCGGACAATAACCCCGGACAACTACCCCCGGACAATTACCCCAATATATTTGTATATTTAATATGGTCCAACGGCTATATTGAAGCATGAAATGCTAAGTTATGTTTATCGTAAGAACGCTGTAAGGAGAGCAACAACAATATCAGATGAAACGGTCTTGTATACAAATTGCAAAAGTATCTTCATACTTCATTATTTTCTTCCCAATTCCATGTATCATATTTATTCATATTTTGTCAGGCCTAATTAATTGATTTCATTTATGTGATACAATTCAAAAAAATACATTTTTGCAATTCACCATTGCTCACTGAAGCATGAATTTCATGATATTCCCTAAAATTCTCGCTCCCATGGTTGCCTAAATTAAATTCCCTAATGGAATATAATCTAGATTTTTTGGACTCCTCCTAATTAAAATTATTGAATATTTGAAAATAGGGAACTTTCTTTTTGTTTTGTTTATATACCGGTATATTATTTGCTAATCTTTAATATGTAGGTCCATATATATATCATTATTCATATTATTTATATTATATTTCAAGTTTCAATTTTATCCCAACCAATCAATGTGCTTTAATCTTTTATAATCCTTTTTTGTTATTGATTTTTTAATTATTTCGTATGAGAGTGAGTGAGGTGGCAAACATAAAATTATATTTTAGTCACGGTGCGTAATTTATATAATACCAAAATAGTAATCAAATAAATTTCCGTGTGGTAGTACGCCCCTTCCATCCGCCCGGGCTACATGGTATTGATCTTCAGGGATGATGCTCTTATTTATACCCAAATCGGTAATACGGGGAATAGAAACATCATGGAGGTTTATGACGTTTGGTTTTAAAGCCCATCACCAAACCGCGTAACGACGAAAAGATTAGGAGTACACACGAGTAAGAAATGATATGCACGCCAAGGTTTTTTGGGAAGGTTGTATAAGATAGGTCATTTTTTGTTGATGGAAAATTTGGTCATTAAAATCATTTAATGCGTCTTATGTTGTTTGTTTAATGAATAAAATTTAATGTGTCTATAAGGTCCCTGACTCCTTTTTCGTAATTTGTCATTTCAGTTGAAGTTACTTGGCCGTATTTTTTTAAGGACATCTTTTTCGTAATTTGTACATCACTAAATCACGCCATCTAAAAAGTTTTTTTTTTTTTTTTGTTTTTTGAGCAATTGAAAAATTTCAATAAGAGTCCTTTAAATTTTAACTCTGCTATGATAATCAAAAACGATTTTCCATCGCAGAATTTTGGAATGTCTGTATTGAAGAGCGTTAATTTTAACACGTGAGGCCTATGGGCGTCTATTTACTCGTGTGCCCCCTAATTAAGCTCTTTTTTTTTTTTTTTGGCGAGGGGGGGGTGGGCAAAATTGGAATTTCAGATTTTTGTAAAATACAGTCAGATGTTTTATTTTTTATTTTTATGTTGTACCTCAGTTGAATGTCGGACGACCCAAGAAATGTACAGTCAATTTTTTTCACGTTCACGCTACATAGGAGTAGCGGGTGTTAAGCTCTCGGGCCCAATACTTTTTATAACTATAACGAGGGAGGGGAGTCACCTTTATTTATCTATTTTTTGGGTGTCATTCGGACAAAGAAGATGGTTGCGTGTGTCATGTGTCGAATGTAATTGATAGACAGTGCCGCGCGTTGGTGCGAAGATGATCAGAAAGCGTGTTTGTGCGCTGGGCTGAAGTATAATCTGAAGCCATTTTCGCGTTTTTTCACTTATTTCTGGGAGAATTTGGACTGCGGCTCCTCCACCACAACTTGTATATTTAGTTATGGTTTTTACTGTTCCATATTTTCATAATCGAGTCATTCGAGTTCACCCTATATTTATTGTGTAATACAAGTTTCGAAACCCCATCTATTCATTCGTCTTACGATTTATGCTACAGTCACACAAGCTTCAGACACTTACGTATAGTTACCGTCCGCGTGCTGCCAAACAATTATTTTCTTTTTCTAACGGATCCTCACGAATGCCTTCCCGTCATAGTCAGTATTGAAAATAGTGATAATTTCGTTAATCCACTAAAACCAAAGAAATACATAAGAAATGATAGAAGATTGAAATAAGATTTAAAACAACAACAAAAACGTAACTATACGTAGTGTCTGTGTGACTGCAGCATTATGCTACAGTCACACAGACAGTTACGAATAGTTCGTCCCCATTGCGTCAAACAAATTATTTTCTTTTCTGCCTATCCCCACTGATGCAACCCGTCAAGTCAGCAGTGAAATATTCGATATTCGTTTCAGCCAGTAAACAAAGAAAATCTACAAAGAAAGATAGAATAGAAGATGAAATAAGATTAAAACAAAACAAACGTATCTATACGAGGGTTTGTTTTTTCTTTGTGTGACTGTAGCATACGGCTTTATAAATCGTCTGTTAGGAGCCCATAAGGGCGCTATTGCTGTACCAATCAATAGGTAATAGCGCCCTTTCTGGCTCCCAAACGGACATCCTTTTGGCACTTGCAATAGCGCCCTTCTTGGCTCCAATCCGACGAAATTATTGCGGGGACATGTTTACGTTGTCACTGCTAGCTTTGCTGGTATACGGGCGTCATTGAAAGTGGAATATTTACATCTGTTATTTTTTGCTCTATTTTGTCCCGGAGAACCTCAAAAAAAAAAGAAATAACAAAAGGAAAAAGACACCAATCCTGTAAGTTTTAGTATTGGTTAAATCTCAAATATGTTTTTTCTCAAATTTCCTTGAAAATCTAATGAGAGGCTAATTATTTAAGACAAACTTACTTTGGAGACGTGATCGTAAAAGGTCATTAGCATGTATAATACTTTTTTTTTTAAGTTTTTAAAAACATCCTGCACTCTAAACTGAAAATGCTGTTTTTTAGCCTCTTCAAGGGCTGAAATCAGCACTTTTTTATGTGCTTGCATAGTGACTGCACTCAAAGTGCTGTTTAACTGCACTCAAAGCAGGGACTGACTCAAAGTAGGGATGTCCACTAAAATTTAAATTATTTTTAAAAATTAATGTTTTTGCTAGGCTTATTGGAGGTAGAGACAGTTTTAAAAGGAAAACTTGAATTTCACAATGTGGATGTTCCATTTCAAAGATGACCCAAGAGTGTCTCAGTATTACCAATGAGTGCTAGAACACTTTTACAAGTTTCAGACAAAGCAGAAAATGCAATAAAAGCTCAAAGTTTATGGTCCTTTTGTTCTTTGATTATTAAACCAAATCATACCAAACATTTTCTTATGTGTTGTATCAACTTAAATGATATTATCAAGTTAACACAATTTTGCGCGATTGAGTAGCATTATACAAAAAAGTCTTGGCCAGTACAAAACTGATGTTGACACTGTATGTTTCCGTAATGTGATCCAATTTGACCGCCGGTTTGGAAAAAAATACTCCATAGGGCATGTTCAATACGGAACACTCTAGGACCATATACGTGTGTCCCGCAAAATGCTATGGCACTTTAGGATGGTTGTTAATTTTAAAATTAACAAAATCATAATTGTTTATATTTTTTACACCCGCTAAACCACAATTCCGTTTCTAAAAGTTTGCATGAAATTTTATGTGATATGGTCCAAGATCACAAGATATGAGCATTTTGCCATTACCATCACGAACCTCTAATCCAAGTTTGTATTGTAGTACGCGATGTATCGAATAAAACAAACTCAAGGTTGATCATTATACTTTGAAAAATATTTTAGTAGTCATTATAAATTTTATATCACTGTAAGTATGCAACCCATTACCATTTAATGACACCTCTCTCAGCTCACCATATCATGTATCACTGAACCCCGTGTTTTAAATATGTCTTGCAAAATTGTTGAGTGGTTACTTTCACGGTCATTAACGATCAAAGTTGGGTTTCCCTTGAGGAACATTTGATAACACATTTCAAAGAGCATGAAAGTGGATCACGCACAATTTTGCAAGAGCTTTTTCAGAACAATGGGGTTCAGCGATGCGTGATATTGGTGAGCTGAGAGACATATCATTTGAATGGTAATGAGTTGATCTTTACAGTGATTAAATTCATATCACTACTGAAATATTCTAAAAATTATTAATGATCAAACATGGGTTCTTTTATTCGATATACCCGGTACTACTTAATACAAACTTGGATGGAGAGGTTTCCTGATGTGTGATGAAAAAATGCTCATATCTGTGATTATGGACATGATCACTAAATTTCAATCAGTTGCAGAAAATGAATTGTAGTTTACGTGTAGAATATAGATAAGTATATATTGAATTTTAATATTATACATCTAAATTGCATTAGCATTTTAGTGGGAACACTGTAAGCTATTTCATGGTGTGTCGGTCCAGAGCTGAGTGTTGGAGAGGGTAGAGTAATTTAGAACTTAAATGGACAGTGGTGGTTCTTTAGGACAATTACCCCTGGACAATCACCCCCGGACATTACCCCCGAGGACATTACCCCCCCCGACAATAACCCCCCCCCCGGATAATAACCCCGGACAATTATCCCCGGACAATTACCCCCGAGGACAATTACCCCACGGGACAATTACCCCCGGACAATTGCCCCGGACAATTACCCCCCGAGTACAATTACCCTCGGACATTACCCCCAGGAACAATTGCCCCCCCCCCTCTGGCATCGATTTGGAATCAAGCGCGCCCATTTGAGTCTCGCCCGGGTTGCATGTTTTCTATTTTCTCTTCCCCTTCTATTTTATTTTCTCTTCTCCTTTTTTCTCTCTCTCTCTCTCTCTCATTTTCTTTCTTTTTTCCTAGCTTTCCCTTTTTTTCTTCATTTTCCCTTTCCTTTCAATATTCCAGATTAAGATGTGGCTTCAACAAAGTTAATACACACTAACACCTTGTAATTTTACCATTGAGGGGTGATAGCAATTAATGTCAAAGAAGAAATAATTATTACGTACCAAAATTCCTAAATTTAAACAATATGACATAATCAAATACAGTGTTTTCCACACTCCATAAATTAGCAAATAAGTGAAAATGTAAACTAAGCCCAATGTCAATTTAGGCAAAATAAGTTAATCATAAAATCAAATATCACACATTACTATTTTTTCACCTTATTTGTTAATTTATAGAGTCATTAATTATGGCCCTTATGACTGCCCATAGAAACCATGGTTTCAGAAGACGGATTTGCAGAATCCACCGTCAGAATTCGGGCCAATAAGTTTTGATTGATTACACCACCTTTATTATTTGTGGTTACTGTATTAACTATCGAGAATTCAATATTGTTAAAGACAAAAACAACGTAGTATTCTCCAACAAATTTATTGATTTTTATTTCGACTTTT
>CALNVZ010002974.1:15031008-15042002 GCA_940671915.1 Paracentrotus lividus | reverse complement strand
AAAAAAAAAAAAAAAAAAAAAAAAAACTTTTGATGGCGTGATTTAGTTGATGTACAAAATTACGAAAAAGATTCCTTAAAAAATACGCCAAAGTAATCTTCAACTAAATGACAAATTACGAAAGAGTAGGACTTATAGCACACATTAAATTTTATTCATTAAACAACAACATAAGACCATTAAATGATTTTATATGACCATTTTCCATCAACAAAATTGACCTCATCTTTAGTACACCTTCCCCCAAAACCTTGCGTGCATATCATTTACTCGTGTGTACCCTATATCCTTTTCGTCGTTACGCGGTTTGGTGATGGGCTTTAAACACAAACGTCATAACCCTCCATGATGATCTATTCCCCGTATTACCGATTTTGTGGTTATAAATAGAGCATCATCCTGAATGATCAATACCATGTACCGCGGATGGAAGGGGCGTACCTACCACACGGAAACTTTATTTGATTACTATTTGGTATTATATCAATTACACACCTGACTAAAATATAATTTATTAGGGGGCACACGAGTAAATAGACGCCCATAGGCCTCACGTGTTAAAATTAACGCTCTTCAATACAGACATTCCAAAATTCTGCGATGGAAAATCGTTTTTGATTATCATAGCAGAGTTAAAATTTAAAGGACTCTTATTGAAATTTTTCAATTGCTCAATGGAACATCCAATTGTGATAATTCAAGTTTCTTTTAAAATGCTCTATCCAATAAGCCTAGCAAAAACATTAACTTAAAAATAATTTAAAATTTTAGTGGACATCCCTACTTTGAGTCAGTCCTGCTTTGAGTGCAGTTAAACAGCACTTTGAGTGCAGTCACTATGCAAGCACTTAAAAAAGTGATGATTTCAGCCTTTGAAGAGCTAAAAACAGCACTTCAGTTTAGAGTGCAGGATGTTTTTAAAAACTTACCAAAAAAAAGTCATTATACATGCCTAATGACTTTTAGATCACGTCTTTCAAGTAAGTTTGTCTTTATAATAATTATTTAATACCTCTCATCAGTTTTCAAAGGAATTTGAAAAAACATATTTTGAGATTAACCAATACTATACTACAGGATTGGTGTCTTTTTTCTTTTTTTTCTCTTTTTTTTTGTTGAGGTTCTCGGGACCAAAAATAAGCAAAATAAGTACAATGTAAATATTCCACATACATGACGCCCGTATACACAGCAAAGCTAGCAGTGACACGTAAACATGCCCCGAGATAATTTATAAGCCTAATGCTACAGTCACACAGACACTTACGTATAGATACGTTTGTGTTGTTGTAATCTTATTTCATCTTCTATTCTATCATTTCTTATGTATTTCATTGTTTTGGTGGATGAACGAAATTATCAATATTTCTCCTGCTAACTATGACGGGTAAGCATCCGTGGGGATCCGAAAAAAAGAAAATGATTTTTGGACGCAACCGGACGTAACTCAACGTAAGTGTCTGTGTGACTGTAGCATGATGCTGCAGTCACACAGACACTTACGTATAGTTACGTTTTTGTTGTTGTTTTAATCTTATTTCATCTTCTATCATTTCTTATGTATTTCTTTGTTTTATTGGATTAACGAAATTATCACTATTTCAAATCCTGACTATGACGGGAAGGCATTCGTGAGGATCCGTAGAAAAGAAAATAATTGTTGGCAACCGGACGTAACTATACGTAAGTGTCTGACTTGTGTGACTGTAGCATAATCGTAAACAATGAATAGATGGGGTTCGAAACTTGTATACACAAAAAATATAGGGTGATACTCGATGGAATCGATTTATGAAATTATGACAGTAAACATACTAAAATAAATACAAGTTTGTGGTGGAGGGGCCGCAGTCCCAATTCTCCCAGAAAATAAGTGCAAAAAGGCGAAAATGGCTATCAGATTATACTTCAGCCCAGCGCACAAACACGCTTTCTGCTCAGTCTTCGCACCAAAAACGCGCGGTCATTGTCTATCAATTACATTTCGACATGACACAGCAACCATTCATTCGATCCCCCCCCTAAAAAAATTGATAAATAAAGGTGACCCCCCCTCGTTATAGTTATAAAAAGTACTGGCCCGAGAGGCTTATACCCTTACTCCTATGTTAGCGTGACGTGAAAAAAAAAAATTGACTGTACATTTCTGGTCGGTCGACATTCATGATGTAAAACATGAAAAATAAAACATCTGACTGTATTTTACAAAAATCTGAAATTCCAATTTTGCCCCCCCCCCTCCAAGAGAAAACGAGACTTGCATTTAGGCACGACGATAAGTATAGACGCCCATAGGCCTCACGTGTTAAATTAACGGCTCTTCAAATACAGACATTCCAAATTTGCGATAGCAGAAAATTTCAGTTTTTATTATTTCATTAGCAGAGTTAAAATTTAAAGGACTCTTATTGAATATTTTGTACAATGCTCAAAAAACAAAAAAAAAAAAAAAAACTGTTTTGATGGCGTGATTTAGTGATGTACAAAATTACGAAAAAGATTCCTTAAAAAAACAAAAAAAATTACGCCAAAGTAAACTTCAACTGAAATGACAAATTACGAAAAAGGAGTCAGGGACCTGATATAGGACACATTTAAATTTGTATTCAATTAAACAACAACATAAGACCAATTAAATGATTTTAATAGACAATTTCCAATCAAAACAAAAATTGACCTCATCTTTACTACAACCTTCCCCAAAACCTTGCGTGCATCATCATTACTTATCGTGTGTACCTCTATACTCTTTTCGTCTTACGCGGTTTGGTGATGGGCTTTAAAACCATAACGCATAATCCTATATGTCTTTATTCCCCGCTATTACCGATTTGATGGTAAATAAGCCAGCATCATCCCGAATGATAGCCTAATACTCATGTAGCCGGCGATCGGAAGGGGGATAACCTACCACACTGGAAATATTTTGATTAACATTAGGATTATATCCAAATTACCACCGGACTAAAATAAATTTTTGTGCCACCTCACTCACTCCATACGAAAATAATTAAAAACATCAATAAACAAAAAAGGGGATTATAAAGAGATTTAAAGAAATTGATTTCGATTGGATAGAAACTCTGCAACTGTTAGTAATGATAAAATATAAACAATATGCAATAGTAATATATATATTATATAATATTACTAGTAGGCCTACATATAAAAATACAGATATATTATAGATTATATTATATATGTATATAGTGTTATATACATAGAGTTTACACGTATTGGCAGTGTACATCAAACAAAAAACAAAATATTAATGCATAATTTCGCCAGATTTTTTAGTAGACTTGTTGATTCTACAAATAATTTAATCGCACCTAGGGTTATTGCCGTACCGTTCTTCCTCAGGAGAAAGTATTACAATGAACCAGTAATAATGTCATATTAGCGCGAGCGCTCTTTACTTTTATCTATCAGATCAGACAGAGTGCAGCAGTTTCATATTAGAACAGCTGGACTGCAGGCATGCGCTCCCTTGATCACAGAAGAACAACTAAAGATGGCGCTTGATGATACAAGTTACTGATATATACGTAATGAACAAAAATACCATGACAGCAATAATAAAAAAATGTATGTAAAAATATTAATACAAATAAACAACAGTTTAAATTAGATATATTTAGAAAATGTTATGCCGAGCTCTAGTCATTTCTAGAAAGTTCACGAAAGATGAATTATGGTGATAAGAAACTCTCACATGTACACACTATAAACGGTATGGTACAATAACCATTAGCATTACCAAGAACCCTGCGCAGACCAGTTAAATTAAGATAGAAGACATACCTCGTGAAAGAATAAGTGAAAATTATATATAATCATTAACAGGAAAACCGTGTACCCATCTAAGCAAACCCAGATCGCTTATTCATTCCCCTCACCCTCAAAACTCCTACTTTAACATACCCAGTTCCGCGAATTCTCTTTCTTCAGCTGAGTTGTAATCCTCCCCCCGAACATACATACTCTAATTCATCGAACTGAGGCCCAGACGATAGACAAAGTGTTCTAGCAACTGGAGGTCAGCGCGGCTTTTTCTAGGATAGAATTGTGTTGTTGAATCTCACCTGAATTTATCTGATAGTTCACCATATGATAGCATGCATTTGGACAGACGCGCGCAGATCAAACAGTACAATATGTTACTGGCATCACAGTCGTATCTCTGTGGATGCAGAATGACATTCTCAGAGATCTTAACTGTGCTGTCTGTCTACCCGGGCACTGTCATAGCAACTGCATGCACCTGCTGCTCTGAGAATGCGCTCCCTAATATAATACTGTTCATTGTAAATATTTCTCCTGAGGAAGACGGAGGCAATACCGTCGAAATTTTGAGACAAATCTAATAAAAATTGGCGAAAATGCATTACTACATTTTGTTTTTTTATATATATATATTATTTATGCCCGAAATATCGGAAAATATTTTGTCTCTACGGTTTTTCATTCATATTGTCTTTCTTTTTAGTTTACACACACACACACACACACACATATATATATATATATAATTATATGCATAATGAAATATGGCCCCTCGACGAACGTGTGGTGCACTGAAATAAATAATATATAAAGGAATCGAAAGAATGAAGGAGAGATACGTTTCGATTTATTTGTAATTATAAATATACATACATACATATATATATATATATATATATATATATATATATATCCCACAAGGTTTTTCATACAGCGAACCCAAACCCTTCCCCCTTCTGACGATGACATAATTTATTTCCTGCAGGCTGCATTACACTAATTAGCATAATCAAATCCGGGAAATACCCCAAGCGCGTATCAATGATGATGTAATGGTTTTGAAAAATATTCATATAAAATCAATGATAGATATTGGAAGAAATTATTTTATACTTTTATCAAGAGTAATCATTACTGCTTCAGATGATTCCTATTTGAGAGCTGGTATGAGTGCCAGTAGAATTTTATGGAGAACTTATTTCATGATGTAAGATCCAGAAACCGGAAGTCGTGATGGCACTAAATCTGCTATAGTCTCATTCCAGGCTGATTTAATAAAAAATGAGCCGAAGAATGTCACCTCATATTTTGATGAGGTAAAGATAACAGTACTACCTACTTGTATCATAAATTTGAATATTCTCATTATATACAGTTATTTTTGAAGATTTTTTGCATTTTCAATTTTAACACATAACCCTATGGGTGAGGAATTAGGCTAATGGACCCTGCATACTGCATGCATGTCATCCACTAACCTACACGCATTTGAAATTGATGTCATCTGATAACAACGTACAGTACACTATCAAATACTTCTCTCTCGTGTATATACTATTACATGCCCGACAACGATACGAATATTGTTTCATATCTGATTTATCCTATTAATCAAAACACCAACTATTATTATAAATGTTATCTTACCTTTATATATCGCAACGAATCTAGAAAAGCGTTTGTCCTTTTGGTGAACAGTAGGACTATTATACTTGAACGTCTGTCTAACGTAAAGTGAAAGCTCCCTTATATATTATTCCACACGAGCATAAATATGCCAACAGCGGATGAGGTATACTGGCACGGCGCTCAAATTACCATCATTATCATATACGTCACGGTCCTTTTTGCCTATCAAACTGTTCTACGTATTCCAACATCTCTTGCTGTTGTAGTTGGGCACGAGAAATGTTTTCTGTGCTCGCACACCATAAAATATCAGTTGTTAAAAAAAAAAAATCATCAGCTTAATTGCGTCAACCATTGGCGGTGATCGGGGGGGGGGGGGACGTTGCCCCTCGATTTTAAAGCTTAAACATGTTAAATTTTTCAATTTCTAAGCATCTCATGAGTTTTGGATATATATTTCGTATTTGCCCTCTGTCCAAAAGATAATGTGACAGAATTTTTTACTAAATTATGCATTATTTTTTAACAAAGTAATATTTTTTGTCGCGTACCCGTCGATCACTATCGTTTAGACAATTAATCCAGCGTCACTATGATGACAATTCCCCGCTCGCTCTTCGCGCTCATATCCTCGAAAGTAAAGGGTTTACAACCTATATTCTTTCATAGACCATTATTAATGGGATTTTCACTCGTGCTTCACACTTGCTTTTATGTTAAGTATAGGGCGGAGTATACTCAGTGAAGGAATTAAAAAAAAAAAAAAAACAAAAAAACAAAAAAAACAAAAAAAAAAACAAAGAAGAAGTAAGAGGCAGAAATATATTATTAAATAACAATGATTATGTTGAAATAGAGGTTAAGTTTTTTCTCTCATTTTTTTTTTAAGATCAACTTCGCGCCCCTAAGTTAAGGTCATTTGGCCCCCTTACTTTAAGTCATTCTTGCCGATCCTCTAAGGTCAATTTGGCACCCCCTGTCTATACCCGCCCACCCCCCCCCCACCCGAATAATTGTAGATGAACGAATCGATGTATTTTAAATGGTGACCTTTTGCCAGCCGCCCCCGCCACTCAGGCGGTCAACCATACCGCGATGCTGTTCCATTTCTCCGGAAAGGGGATATTTAGGGCTCAGGTAGGGGGGGGGGATCCCGAAATCAGTCTTGGGTCTTTTAGCATTTTTCCAGACCTTTTTAATTAGGGATTTTTTATTTATTTATTTATTTTTTAAAGGACAATCTCGAAATAGGGTCCCGGAATATTGTCAAAACCCTGTGAAGGAGAGGGGGGGGGGTGGCGTAATATAGCTGGCTACCTCCAAAGGCTAAAATTGGTTTTGATTCAGCTTCCCTTCCGAAGCCGTAATACCATAGGGGACAATTTTTGTACTTTTGACAATTCGGGAACGAGCATACGTATGTTTCACCATAGAAATAGCCCTCTCTTGGGATTTCTATGGGTTCACCCCCTGTGTTTGGGGGCCGGGGACTTTTGTGACTCTCCGGGTTACCTTTTTAGAACACACTGTATATATATGACAAATCTTAACCTCTCGAATCATACCCTGCTCAATAGAAATTAATGACTAGAGTAACATTCCCATGAAAGACAAGACGCAGTGATTACAGCGATCTACCTCTCGTATCAAACCTCTACCGGATCGCGTACCGATTATTAATATATGTCGGCAAATGATTCGAGTTTGCAGCGCGGATCCAGGGGGCCCGCCCCAGCAAAACTAGAATAGAGAGAAGAGAGGCGGGGGGGAAAGAAAAAAAAGGGGGAAATGATTGCACATCATTACCCATCTAACCTCACCTACTGGACGACCAGCGTGATCGGAAATTTTTTTGATGTACCTTTTTGCTCGCCCGGTGTGACAGGAAAAAAAAATCGTGGGTGTACCAAATCTGAAATTCCAACTTTGGCCCCCCCCTCTAATGAAATCCGGATCGCCACGTACGGTATATCTATAGGCTATACAGACATTTTGATAAACCAATAATTCAACATAATTGAAGATTGTCACAATAAATAAGCTGCTGCATAGGTCCTAGCTTATCAGCACCGTGCTAAATCTCAAAATCAAAACCCCGTCACCTCTGCTTTTACATTTCTAATTTAATTTTCCTAAGTTTGTTTGCTTGTTTTTACTGTATTTTTATTAGGCTATACGTATATACTAGTACTATATAATTATTATAATATATTATATATAATATATATATATAATATGTATATATATAAAACAAAATATAGTCGAGTAATGCATTTACGCCAATTTTTTATTACATTTTCTTCTCTAATTTCGACGGACCTCCGTCTTCTTTAGGATGACCATTTACAGATTAATTTGTAAATCATCACCCAGAAGACGGAGTCCGTCGTCGAAATTAGAGAAGAAATTAATAAACGAAATTGGCGTAACGCATTACTCGACATATTTGTTTTTTGTTTTGATGACTGCCAATATGTAAAACTATATTATATATATATATCTAATTATATATATTTTTGTCAACATAGTATATATATAGTAAATTTATATATTAAATAGTTTTCAATATTTATATAATATATATATATACATATATATACTAGTAATATTAATATACACAGTGGGTGGCCAATTATTAGAACACCAAGCATATTTAAAGGATTTTAATCATTTTCATTCAGTTGACCATTTAAATACCTATAAAATGGCTGGACTGTCTCCGAATATCATCATTATGCTTTAAAAACTAAATAACAAAGCCATGCATTAGGAACTCGCCCCCAAGTCGCCCTTTTTTATGTTACACCACCAATTGAAAAATTTAAAAATCTTGCCCCTTTCAGGATCTAAGTGTCATAACGTTAAACATTTTAAGCCTCTCCCCACAAAAGTATATATATTCTGAAAGGAAATTTCCTGAGGATGTCAAAAATGGCATTCATAACAACACAGGGTAAAGTATTTACATCTTATGTGGGGATTTTAAAATTATTTTTGAAGGGCCAAAATTTTTTTATTCAGTGCCCCTATTGAAGTCTATTGTTCCAATGACCCTTAATATTTCAACATATTTGAATTGCTCATGAAATTTCCCTTTAAAAAATATACATTTACAAGGAGTGTCTTCATTAAATAATTAAAAAAAATAGTCTTAACCTTCAATGGGCATGGTTATTTTGGTCATTTAACCACCAAGGGTGGGGATGATTCCACCCTACCCATTTGACCAAATTTGCTGAAGCTTAGAATGCATTTGAGGTATACTAGTATTATAATAAATAAGCCTGCTAAGTTTCATACTTGTACCTCAAATACTTTTTGAGCAATCGGCATATGTAATTGGCATTTCACTTTTTTGCATTTGGACTACATGTTTAATACACAAGTCTATGGGGAAACCAAAAGCGCATAGCGCAACTATTTTTAATGCTGCGCATTACCAGATGGTCGAAACTTTGGCCGGCAGAAGGACCTAGCACGAAATTTCGTCAAATTTTCAGTTTTCTACATTTTTGACTCATAAGATAGAGTTTTTCACGGGCTTTCTGATGATATATTGGTCGACCCCCAACATTTATTATTTTTTTAATAATAATGAATTGTAAAAGGGCCTATCAACTTTCTTCCAGGCAGAAGGGCCTTAGCAGCGTGTGCGCACGCGCGGTATGTCAGCTGTCCGCTGCGCATGTGCAGTCCGTCAGCTGTCCATGATCCAATAGTTGACGCTGATCTGGGCCATTTTGGAAAGAATTCGTCAAAGAAAATGCCAGGATTTATGTCATTATTTCGACGCCAGGTAAGCATGGCAATTCCAATGTGCTTAAGTTAAATACACTTTTCCAAAACTCTAATATCATATAAATAAAATGCTGTGAAACGTTTTTAAATTTCATAAGAGCAGTGTTATGCTTGAGGCTTAATTTGTTTCAATATCAGTCCCGTATGTTCAATTTGGTGTTGGAGGTGACATGAATTGTTTATTTTTGGTACTACAACTTAAAGGTGGTCATTCACGAGCATCGCTAAACTAAAACGAGAATTCAAGATGCGCTGTGTGTGGTCGCAGCCATATTGTTCACGAAGCTTAGAGCATGACTTAATTTGCATACGGTTTTATGCATATACACACGCTAGCCAATCGCGATCACGCTGCATTAGCGTACAAGCGTGTGTGTGTGTAGAGCATGCACTGTATCATCAATGTTCTCGTGCATCCAAACATGCGAGCAGCCGAATCAATGCCGATAACAAATTGGCTCATGACTTCGGCAATCGTTCGGGCGTTCTAGCTTTCGGTTTTTGGACCACTGCGTAAGAGTCGCACATCGTTGGTATGAATGGGCATCTTGCAATGTTCGTTACCGCGTACGTATTGTGAACTCCCTCTACACTATGAGGAACGTGGTCCAAATACCGAAAGCTAGAACGCCCGAACGATTGCCGAAGTCATGAGCCAATTTGTAATCGGCAGTGATTCGACTGCTCGCATGCTCGGATGCATATGAGAGCACAGCTTGTCCCCGCCTGTGCAAGCGAGAAGGTAGCGATACATATACATCTCAAGATCCGAACACTGATACAGTGCTCTATACACACACACACACACACACACACACACACACACACTTGTACGCTAATCGGACTCACATGTACAGCGAGATCGCGATTGGCTGGCGTGTGTTTGCATAAAACTGTATGCAAATTAAGTCATGCTCTTCGCGAATACTTCGTGGAACAATGGCGGCTTGCACACAGATCGCATCTTCAGTCCTCGTTTTAGCTTAGCGATGCTCGTGCAGGATCACCTTTAAGATAAGATACCATATTAATAGAAGAGTCCTATTTGTTAAGAAGTTGTTCAATTGGGTAAATTCATGGTATTCAATACTATACCACTTCTCAAGTTATTGTCCGTTGAAGAGTAAAATCTATACTTGGTCCTGTAGACTCCTTTGAAATAATCTTTGGTCCATTGTCCAATTACAATATTGTTATTTTCTTCTCTCTCTCAGTTTCAGGACCTGGTTATCAAGTCGGATGCTGTCCCCATGAATAATGAAGCAAGTATGGTGCTGTCAAATTGCTAGCTATTTGTTTAGGATAATGAACTATATCATGGGAGAGAAAATGGTGATGTGGTGACAGGCCTGACTCTTCTTGAAGAAAACATTTGACGCTTAGATAGTGAATACCTTGCTAATTGATTCCACTTTCATATTTAAGGTGTAAGTGCTCAATAACTTCCACAATATTAACTCTGCCATTATTATTATTTAGAAGTCTATTGTAGGCTTCTCTATTGAATTTATTAGATGACATATTAATTCACACATAATTGATTTATAGTCATAACATCTATTTTGACATTTTTACCGTTTATTTTGATATTTTTATTGTCATTATTGTTTTTATTATATTTTTTATTGCTAAAATTTATTCACTCTACCATCAAATCAAATCGATCTTACACTTTTAACTATGTATCACTCGGTCATCTCCAAGTACTAGTAATGAAATTATTAGATAAATAAAAAGGAATTTCTTGTATTAAATAAATAAGTATTCTTGAATATCTCTTA
>CALNVZ010002974.1:14987154-15001630 GCA_940671915.1 Paracentrotus lividus | reverse complement strand
GGTAGAACCAGAAAATCAACAAAAAAAATTTCCTCAAAATTTTGACTTTTTTATTAGTTTGTCGATTTACTCGGATCTTTGATCTGCGATTTCTCTCTCATTTCGACAAGACGTATCACATATACATGTCCACTTAATAGACCCACATTTATGTTAGAAATCGTTTTGTTTAGAAGACGAGTTGCACGGTATTAGAAAAGATAAGGCACTAAAATTTATTCAGAAATACACAGAGTTTGTTTGGCCCTACACAAGTACATTAATCGGTGGTTTAAAAATGATTGTGTATATCATGCACGATGTAAATTATTACATTATGAGGACTATGATATTTTTACCCTTTTTGTAAAATCTGAAATATATATCTTTATTATGAGAGTGTGAATACGTATCTGGGGAATCGATTTATGCAATTAGCGTTTTGTTAATGGGATAATACACTCTGGTATAAAGTATTTGAAAAAAAAAAATGAAACATATGGTACCTACATTAAAATTTGTATGTGGGACTGGGGAGCACGCGCGTATATATGGTATATTGAGTGACATTAGCTGGACATAGTCATGTTCTGCTAACATACCATTTTTATGTTGAACTACTTTAAGTGGACAAATTATTTTGGAAATTATGTGCATATCTTTAACTCAGGGTAAAAATATTTTAATATTAGCATGAGAAACTTAAAATTCATGAAATTGGTGTGGTCCTTCAACAAAGAGCCATTTCAATTGTGGCCGAGTTTAATATATATGACGACATAAAATCCAAGTCCAGGTACTGTGTTTTTTCAAAGCAAGTCCAGCTAACGTAGGGTTTAGGATTATATATATATATATATATATATATATATATATAAACCCCTCCTAAAAAGTTTCGCAAATGGACTTTGGGCCATGATAACTTTTCAGGTACGCTTTAGTTATTCCTGATATTCATACCATTGGAAAGATAATTTATTCCCCTTTTTATTGATATCCTATTTGTAATGATTTTGTCATGCTTCAATGCACACGCGCGTATATATGGTATATTGAGTGACATTAGCTGGACATAGTCATGTTCTGCTAACATACCATTTTTATGTTGAACTACTTTAAGTGGACAAATTATTTTGGAAATTATGTGCATATCTTTAACTCAGGGTAAAAATATTTTAATATTAGCATGAGAAATTTCAAATTCATAAAATTGGTGTGGTCCTTCAACAAAGAGCCATTTCAATTGTGGCCGAGTTTAATATATCCCTGCTGGAAAGAACACACTCATTCACAATGTGGAACACAGTGTGAATTACACTGTGTTTTCACATTGTGAATCATAGTCTGCTCCACAACGTTAAATTGGGGCGTTTGCACATTGTGGTCACACTGTGAACCACACTGTGGTCACAGTGTGGTTAACCGGGGATTCACACTGTGGCCACACTGTGAAACACGCTGATTCACCGTGTGGATAACCGGAGATTCACACTGTGAAACAAGCTAATTCACAGTGTGGATAACAAGAGAATCACACTGTGAACCACAGTGTGGAACAACGCGACCACACTGTGAAAACGCCCCAATTTAACATTGTGGAAGTTCACATTGTGAAACTTCCACACTGTGAAACACTCACACTGTGAAACACTCACACTGTGAAACACCACACTGTGAAACCCATCAACAATGTGAAACAAAAATCACACTGTGAAACTCCAATCCCACTGTTGAAACGCTCTAATTTAATACTGTCCACATTATATTGTGAAATACCAACAATGAAATATCAATGGATGCACTCAAGATCAGATAACACATAGCATTTTAATCTTTGCTATGGCTCATGAGTCATCATTTTCTCCTCCAGCTCTATGGGCTAAATGCTTAGAGCACATTGAGGAATACTTCAATTTAACGTGAGATGTTTTCCCATATAATTATATTTTTGATAAAACATTTGTGTCATGGTTTATATTTCGTTAACTTCTTTTTTGATAAATTGCACGCTTATTTCTTTATTGCACTTTTTAATTCTAGTGTTTTCTAATTATTTTTTGTTTAAAAAAAAAAACAACTTGTGTAAAGTATTTAAAGCTGTTTTAGAAAAGAAGCATGATTAAAACTCGACTAATTACCAAAAATCATTATTATCGCTTTATGATCGATTACAAAATTGAACCACATTATCACATTGTGAGCGGGTAAATTCACAGTGTGAAACCGCGCACCACAATGTGAATATTATGTGGAAAACCATATCACAATGTGAAATCATCAACACACTGTTAAATTCGAGCATTTTAACATAGTCGACTATGTGAACACACTGTGCGACACTGTGTTCTTTCCAGCAGGGCAGGTTTGTACTAACAAAGAAAAAAAAATGAAAAATAGGAAAAAAAATGAAATAAAACAGGGTTTACATAATAATTCGTTTTCAAAGGGGAGAGGAGGTACATTTCTATCAATTACATCGTGTTCGATAATCACTATATTGTCATCTTGTGATCCCGATGAAGTACCTTCGTCATCCTGTAATCGACGTCACTGGGTAGTTGATTCTTTATTGAAGAGTGGACTAGTGTCTGTTGCAAGGTTGGGTACACTGCAACAGTAATAACTGCCACAATTATGCGCTATCTCCTCAAAAGTCAACGGTTTGTCCGCATAACGAAACATTTGAAGGACAATGTGAGTACAAAATGAGTCTGACTACTCTGAGACTCTTTTTAAGTAAGTCTTCAATACCTACTTGAATATCTTCATGACTCACTTGGAGTGAGGACTCAGACATATAGGCCTAATTTTATTTCTGACGAGTCATGGTGGCTCACTTGATCAATCAAGTGTTTCGTTATACAGCGCGTCTCCCAAAAAAATCCCTCTGATTGGGCGCTAAATAAATTCTAACGTAAAGTATTATTGATTTTTTTTTCTTTTTTCCAAGAACAAACTTGGAATGGGCCAAAGAGCCTGTGTTTTCAAAACCAATGAAGCATTTGACATTTTTCACAGCAATCGCAGAATAATGCAAGCTTTGTAAGAACATAATCTTAATTGAGTATAAAGCTTAATGTTGGTAATAATTTTTTTCATAAATTAGAGTTTTAAAAAAAAAAAACATTTTTTTTTGGGACGCGCTGTACAGACAAACCCGTGACTAATTTGTAATGGGTCTGAATGCTGAAAGGCTGAGTTCAAATGAGTCTTTAAAACTCACTAAGTGAGAAGACTCCCTTAGTGAATCTTTAATAATTGAGTCTTTAAGACTCACTTTATAGTGCGTGAAAAGTAAAATGAAGTTTAAGTTGTCGCACAGCATCCTTCTTTTACTCATTATTATCAACATTATTATCATTATTTTTTTATGACTATAATTATAAGAATTTTTTTCATATTATATATAAAAAAAATAAAAAAATAAATTCAAATGCACCCTTCCGCAGAACCGATGGGGTTATCCCTGCTGGGAAGAACACACTCAATCACAATGTGTAACACAGTGTGAATCACACTGTGCTTCACATCCTTCTTTTACTCATTATTATCAACATTATTATCATTATTTTTATGACTATAATTATAAGAATTTTTTTCATATTATATATAAAAAAAATAAAAAAATAAATTCAAATGCACCCTTCCGCAGAACCGATGGGGTTATCCCTGCTGGGAAGAACACACTCAATCACAATATGTAACACAGTGTGAATCACACTGTGCTTCACATTGTGAAGTCTGCTCCACAATGTTAAATTGGGGCGTTTTCACATTGTGGTCACACTGTGAACCACACTGTGGTCACAGTTTTGATAATCGGAGATTCACACTGTGGCCACACTGTGAAACACGCTGATTCACAGTGTGGATAACCGGATACTCACACTGTGGCCACACTGTGAACTATAGGCCTACTGTTCACACTGTGAAATATAAGTCCTAAGGTACTCACACTGTGAAAATCTGTTTCTCACAGTGTGAAATTATTTCTTAGTTTGGCCACACTCTAAAATCAATTTCACACTGTGAGCTGGTATATTCACACTGTGAAAATCTGTTTCTCACAGTTTGAATTTTTTTCATGGTTTGGCCACACTGTGATATCAATTTCACACTGTGAGCTGGTATATTTACACTGTGAAATCAATTTTCACATTGTGAACAATGTGCAGTTTTCCACATTGTGGTGGTGTCCACACTGTGAAATCACCTTTTCACAGTGTGGATAGTGTTTTCACACTGTGTTCACAGTGTGAACTATGTTTTCACACTGTGTTCACAATGTGAATGATTGTGTTCTTTCCAGCAGGGAAGGCTCCGAGTTTATTTTAATTTGGATTTGAAAATTTCGAATAATTTCATTTAGTTTTACACCATGGAACTTTGTGAATTGTAAAATCTCAGCCAACCAAAATAATAATAATAAAAAAACTAAGCCCCTCCCCAAAAGTTTCGTAAATCGATTTTAAGCTATGATAACTTTTACGGTGCGCTAAAGTTATTCCTGATTTTCGTACCATTGGAAAGATAATTTATTCACCTTTTTAGTGATAATTCGCTAAGTTTATTCCTGATTTCGTACCATTGGAAAGATAATTTATTCACTTTTTAGTGATATCATATTTGTAATGAGTGTGTCATGCTTAAATGCACATATCAGAATATTGGAGAAAAGTAAAACGTCGATTGTTGCACTTTTATTGATCACATTGAATCCGCAACTCGACTTTAAACTTTAATAATTTTGGGGTAATTTATCATTTTTATTGAATTGGGACCTTTGTCAAGTTCAGTTATACCTCTTTTTTTGATACCTAATTTGTCATGGTGATGTCATGCCCGGGTCCACAGAACCCCTGAATACCCCCTAAATGCAAGGCAAAGCGAAAGATAATTTCAGTTTGAATGTTTTTGCCACAACTTTGAACCTTGATACATTTTAATGTGGGTTTTATTCACTATCAATTTTATAGCATTGAAAAGTTAATTGTTCTTCTTTTTATTGATACCCTATTGCAATGGTAACATCATGTTTGAATGCACATAATTAAGAATATATAGCCAAGTAAAAAATGAAAGATAATCTCAGTTTGAATGTTCTGCCGCACAACTTGAAACTTGATACATTTTAATGTGTTTTTATCGCTATCAATTTTATAGCATTGAAAGTTAATTTGTTCTTCTTTTTATTGATACCCTATTTGCAATGGTAACATCATGTTGAATGCACATAATAAGATATATTAAGCAAAGTAAAAAGTTTAAAAATGCATATATTGTTGCCCCTACATTGAGCTCAATCTGGTCCTTTAATCTATAGATCGATTTGGCACCCCCTTAACTTCAGTTAAATCAGCGCCCTTAAGTCTCAGGTCAATTCAGCGCCCCTTAGTCAGATCATTTTTGCGCCCCTACATTTGATCTAAATTTGGCGCCCTTACGTTTAAGATCATTTTGGCGCCCCTCTAGGTTTAAGTTCGATTTGGCGCTCCCTAAATTTAAGGTCGATTTTGCGCCCCTAAGTTTAAGGTTCGACTTTTTGCGCCCCCTCCTAAATCTAAGGTCGATTTAGCGCCCTTAAGTTGAAGTGCGATTTGGCACCCCATCTAAGTTTCGGGTCAATTTTGGCGCCCCCAACGTTAAGCTCAATTTGGGCGCCCCTCTATTTTAAGTTTGATTTGCGCCCCCTAAAGTTAAGGTCGATTTAGAGCCGCTAAGTTAGGTCAATTTGGCGTCCCACCTATGTTGAAGGTCAATTTGGCGCCCCTATGTTTTAAGCTCTATTTGGCGCCATTAGTTTAAGGTCCATTCGGCACCCCTAAGTTATTTGCGTTGCTTAGTTTACCGTCGATTTGGCGCCCCCATTTTTTTTAAGGGCGCCCCCTTCCCCTCCCCCTTTTTCAATTTGGCGCCTTACTTAGTTTAAGGTCGATTCGGAGCCCAATAATTTATGCGCTCCCTCAGCTTCAGGTCATTTTGGCGTCCCCATCTAGTTCGGGTCAATTTGGCTCCCCTACGTTTAAGCTCCCCCGTAGTTTAATGTCGATTGGCCCCCCTAATTAAGTCCGATTTGGCGCCCCTAATAAAGGTCAATTTGGCACCCTATAAGTTTAAAAGTCAATTTGGCGCCCCTTAGAGTACTGTCGATTTGGCCCTAAATTTAAGGTCGAATTTTGCGCCCCTAAGATTAAGGTCAATTTGGCGCCCCTAGTTTACTGTCGATTTGGGCCCCCTAATTTAAGTCGTTGCGCCCCCCAATTTTAAGTCTATTTTGCGCCCTAAGTTTAAGGTCGATTTGCCCACTTAGTTTACTGTCGATTTGGGAGCCCCCCCTTTTTTAAGGGCGCCTCCTTCCCCTCTCCTTTTCCTCCCTCTCTCTCTCTCTCCTCTTTTCTTTTTTTTTTTCTTTGTCCTTTTTCCCTTCCTCTTCCCCCTTTTCCCTTTCTCTTTTTTTTCCTTTTTTTTCTTTCTTTTTTTCTTTCCTTCTCCCTTTTTCTTCCTGTTTTCGCCGCGCCCCTGCGCGCCCCGGGGGGCCGGGTCGTAAAGACCCCCCCCCCAGAATACGCGCATGATTATGGTTTAGTATCCGCTAGCGCGAAGCGCGAGCCGAAAATTTTGGGTTTTAAAGAATATAGATAAAGGGCACTTTCTAGTATAAGAAATTGTAGATAATTGTGTATTAAGACCCTATTAAGTATCCGCGAGCGCGAGGGCGAAGCTGTTGAGTAAATATTGGATAGGCCTATATATGCATTATGATTTAATATATTGATTTTTATATTTGAATAATTGTGCATTATATACCTACTGAATTGGGATAAAATTTTGAGCTCAAAATTGGAGTTAATTGTGCATTATGATGTAGTATCCGCGAGCGCGAAGCCACGAGCTGAAAAGTTGGGTTTAAAAGATATATGAATAAATAAAGGGACACCTTTAGTATTCTTATTCTTATTCAAATTATTTTGTGTATTAAAGTAGTTGGAAAGCCGAGGCGAGGTCCATGTTGTACCACCCCGCCCCCACAACTCAAGTTCGGAGTGATGTCCATGAATGCCTCCGCTCCTATAGGCTTAAATATAGCGTCGATATAGGCGAGCACGCCACTCTTGATATAAAATTAAAAAAAAAAAAAATTAACAAAAAGAAGAAAGAATTAGAGCATATCAATTCTACTCCACGGTGAAATGTAAATGTAACGTATGGCATTATATCTTAACATAAAGACGCGTCCATTATTTGGGAGGGGGAAACCAACACTGCATTCATGAGTTTAGTGGAAATACAGCTGAGCGGGCGCAGAAATTTATACGGCTCCACATAAATGTCAACTAAATCGCCGCTGACGACAGGAAGGAACAGTTGACAACTGCATCAATTATTACTTAGCGTAAAAACTCGCCTAAGAAAACTTCCTGTGGTTGAATGGTTACGTATTTGTCCGTCGATCTGTTTGAGCAAATTACTCATGGACATGAAAGAATAATTGAACTTTTATCATATTTTCGTAGGTAGATGCTTCAGACCACTTACTTTTACGGTGCGCTAAAGTTATTCTGATTTCGTACCTGAAAGATAATTATTCACTTTTTAGTTGATATCATATTTGAATGAGTGTGTCATGGCTTAAATGCACAGAATATCAGAATATGGAGAATGAGTAAAACGTCGATTGTTGTAAAATGACACTTTATTTGATCACATTGAAGATCCGCAACTCGACTTAAACTTTAATAACGTTTGGGTAATTACATTTTATTGAAATGGGACCTTTGTCATCAGTATATATGCTTTTATTGATACCTAATTGTCATGTGATGTCTGCCCGGTCCCACAGAAACCCCTGAATCCCCCTAAATGCAAGGCAAAGCGAAAGATAATTTTCAGTTTGAATGTTCTCGCACACAACTTTGACCTTGATACAATTTATGTGGTTTTATCCATCAATTTTATAGCATTGAAAAGTTAATTGTTCTTCTTTATGATACGCCTATTTGCAATGAACATCTCTTTGAAATCACATATTAATGAATAATAGCAAGTAAAAAGTGAAAAGAAATTCTCCAGTTTGATGTTCTGCCGCACAACCTTTGACCTTGATACATTTAATGTGGTGTTTTATCGCTATTCAATTTTATAGCATTGAAAAGTTAAAATTTGTTCTTCTTTTTATTGATACCCTATTGCCAATTGTAACATCATTGGTTTGAATGAAACTAATAATGAATATATGGCAAAGAAAAAGTGAAAAAGTTGCCAAAATGCATTTTGTTGCCCCCTTACATTTTGAGCTCAATCTGCGTCTTTATATCTTAAGATCATTTGGCATCCCCCTTAACTTCAGGTTAAATCAGCGCCCTAAGTCCAGGTCAATTCAGCGCCCTTAAGTTTTCAGATCATTTTGCGGCCCTAACATTTGATCTAACTTTGGCGCCCTTACGTTTTAAGATCATTTTTTGGCGCCCCTCTGGTTAAGTTCGATTTGGCGCTCCTAATTTAAGGTCGATTTGCGCCCCTAAAGTTTTAAGGTCGATTTTGCGCCCCTCCTAAATCTAAGGATCGATTTTAGCGCCCTTAAGTTGAAGGTCGATTGCCCCCATGCTAAGTTTCGGGTCAGATTTGGCGCACCCAACGTAACTCAATTTTGGCGCCCTCTAATTTTAAGTTTGATTTGGCGCGCCCTAAAGTTAAGGCTCGACTTTAGAGCCGCTAAGATTAGGTCACTTTGCGGGGAGGCGTCCCACCCTATTGTTGAAGGTCAATTTGGCGCCCCATATGTTTAAGCTCAATTTGGCGCCAATTAGTTTAAGGTCCATTCGGCCCCCTAAGTTTATTGGAGTGCTTAGTTCGTCGGATTTGAGCGCCCCCTAATTTTTTTTAGGGCGCCCCTTCCCTCCCCCTTTTTCAATTTGGCGCCCTTACTTAGTTAAATGTCGATTCGGAGCCCAATAAGTTTAAAAATCAATTTAGGCGCTCCTCAGCTTCAGGTCAAATTTGGCGTCCCATCTAAGTTTCGGGTCAATTGGCTCCCTACGTTTAAACTCCCCCGAGTTTAATGATCATTTTGAGCGCCCCCTAAATTAAAGTCGATGGCCCCCGTAATTAAGTCATAGTGGCACCCCTATAAGTTTAAGCGTCAATTTGGTCGCCCTATTCCGATTTGCTAAACTTGGTCGATGCGCCCCTAAGAATTTAAGGTCAATTTGGCGCCCTAAAGTTTAACTGTGCGTTTATCGATTTGGCGCCCACCTAAAATTTAAGGTCGACTTTGGCGCCCCCCAATTTTAAGGTCTATTTTGCGCCCCTTAGTTTAAGTTCGATTTGGCGCCACTTAGTTTACTGTCGATTTGGAGCCCCCCCTTTTTAAGGGCGCCTCCTTCCCCCTCTCCTTTTTTTCCTCCCTCTCTCTCTCTCTCTCTCTCTTTTTTTTTTTTTTTTTCTTCCTTCTCTTTTCCCCTTTTCTCCTTCCTTTCCCCTTTTTTCCCTTCTCTCTTTTTTTCCTTTTTTTTCTTCTTTTTTTTTCTTTCCTTTTTCTCCTTTTCTTCCTGTTTCGGCGCCCCCTGCGCCCCCCGGGGGGCCCGGCTCGTAAAGACCCCCCCCCAGGAATACGCGCATGATTATGTTTTTTAGTATCCGCTAGCGCGAAGCGCGAGCCGAAACATTGTGTATTAAAGACCCTATTAAGTATCCGCGAGCGCGAAGGGCGAGCTGTTTGAGGTAAATATTGGATTAGGCCTATATATGCATTATGATTTAATATATTTGATTTTTATATTTGAATTAATTGTGCATTATATACCCTACTGAATTGGTATAAAATTTTGAGCTCAAAATTGGAGTTAATTGTGCATTATGATGTAGTATCCGCGAGCGCGAAGCGCGAGCTCATAATTATATTACAGCTACTGTTCAAGCAGTTTTTAAAAGCTTGAATTCTCAGCTTTCAAGAGGTACATTCATTTCGATTGGTTAAGAAAAAAAGTCCTTTCACTTTGAACATTTAATCACAATAAATTCTTTATTCGATAGGTCGATATTTCCGCATATCACATGCATACGCATGTGGATGCGTCTTTCGGCAAGAGGTGACAAGATCACTATTTATATCATAATCGTTTGACATCAATCTGATATGAAATAAAGTTTCTGATTACAACTTCAGAACAATCCGTGTTATAGGCTTGGCCAGAATGTCTTTTCCCCAATCTTGGTCTGAAGCATCTACCTACGAAAACTATGATAAAAATTCAATTTATTTTCTTTCATGTCCATGAGTAATTTGCTCAACAGATCGACGGACAAATACGTAACCATTCAACCACAGGAAGTTTTCTTAGGCGAGTTTTTTGGTACGCTAAAAGTAATAATTGCATGCAGTTGTCAACTGTTCTCTTCCTGTCGTCAGCGCGGGTTTAGTGAACATTATGTGGAGCCGTATAATTTCTGCGCCGCTCAGCTGTATTTCACTAAACTCATGAATGCAGTGGCGTTTCCCTCCCCAAAATAAGGACGCGTCTTTATGTTAAGATATATGCCATACGTTAGATTTACATTTCACGTGGAGTATAATTGATATTGCTCTAATTCTTTCTTCTTTGTTTGTAATTTTTTTTTTTTTTTTTTTTTTTAAATTTAATTATCAAGAGTGGGGCGACTCCGCCCTATATCGACGCTATATTTAAGCTATAGGACGGAGGCATTCATTGGGCATCACTCCGAACTTGAGTTTGGGTGGGCGGGAGTGGTACAAACATGGACCTCGCCTTCGGCTTTCCAGCTACTTTAATACACAAAATAATTGAATAAGAATAAGAATTACTAAGGGCCCTTTTATTCATTCAATATATCTTTTAAACCCCCAACTTTTTCAGCTCGTGCTTTCGCGCTCGCGGATACTGCATATAATGCACAATTAACTCAATTTGAGCTCAAAATTTTATACCAATTCAGTAGGGTAATAATGCACAATTAACTGAAATATAAAAATCAAATTACTAAATCATACATGCATAATAGGCCTAATAATATTTACCTCAAACTTTTCAGCTCGACCTTCGCGCTCGGCGGATACTAAATAGGGTTCTTTAATACACAATTATCTTACAAATTCTTATACTAGAAAGTGCCCCTTTATCTTATATATCTTTAAAAACCAAAATTTCGGCTCGCGCTTCGCGCTTCTAGCGGATACTAAACCATAATCATGCGCGTATTCTGGGGGGGGGCTTTACGGCCCGGGCCCCGGGGGGCGCGCAGGGCGCGGCGCCGAAAAGAGGAAGAAAAGGGAGAAAAGAAAGAAAAAAGAAGAAAAAAAAAGGAAAAAACAAGAGAAAGGGAAAAAGGGAAAGAGAAGGAAAAAGGGAAAGGAGGAAGGAGAAAAAAAGGGGGGAAAAGAGGAAGGAAGAAAAAAAAAAGATGAGAGAGAGAGAGAGGAGGCGAAAAAAGGAGAGGGGAAGGAGGCGCCCTTAAAAAAGGGGGGCGCCAAATCGACATTTAAACTAAGGGGCGCCCAAATTGACCTTAAACTTAGGGGCGCCAAATCGACCTAATTTAGGGGCGCCAAATCGACAGTTATCTAATGGGGGCGCCAAAGACCTTAAACTTATAGGGGGCCAAATGACCTTAAATTTAGGGGGCGCCAAATCGACTTTTAATTTAGGTGGGCGCCAAATCGACATTAAAACTACGGGGAGCTTAAACGTAGGGGCAGGCCAAATTGACTCCGAAACTGAGAATGGGGGCGCCAAATTGACTGAAGCTGAGGGAGCACCTAAATGATATTAAACTTATGCGGCTCCGAATTCGACCTTAAACTAAGTAAGGGCGCCAATTGAAAAAGGAGGGGAAGTTGGGCGCCCTTTAAAAAAAATTAGGGGGCGCCCTTAAAAAAATTAGGGGGCGCCAAATCGCGGAAACTAAGCAACGCTAATAAACTTAGGGGTGGCGAATGACCTTAAACTTAAGGGGCCGCAAATTGAGCTTTAAACATAGGGGCGCAAATTGACCTTTCAACATAGGTGGGACGCCAAATTGACCTTAAACCTTAGCGCTCTAAATCGACCTTAACTTTAGGGGGGACGCCCAAATCAAACTTTTAAAATTAGAGGGGCGCCAAATTTGAGCTTAACGTTGGGGCGCCAAATTGACCCGAAACTTAGATGGGGGCGCCAAATCGATCCTTCAACTTAAGGGCTCTAAATCACCTTAGATTTAGGAGCGCAAAAATCGACCTTAAACTCAGGGGCGCAAAATTGACCTTAAATTTAGGAGCGCCAAATCGAACTTAAACTTAGCGGCCGCAAAATCGACCTTAAATTTAGGGAGCGGCCAAATCGAACTTAAAAACCTAGCAGGGGCCGCCAAAATGACTTAAACGTAGGGCGCCAAATTTAGGATCAAATGTATAGGCGCAAAAATGATCTGAAAACTTAAGGCGCGCTTGAATTGACTGAGACTTAAGGGCGCTGATTAACCTGAGTTAAGGGGGTGCCAAATCGATCTTAGATTTAAAGGACGCCAGATTTGAGCCTAAATGTAGGGGCAACAATAATGCATTTTGCAACTTTTCACTTTTTTACTTTTGCTATTATATTCATTTAATTATGTGCATTCAAACATGATTGTTTACCATTGTAAATAGGGTATTCAATTAAAAAGAAGAACAATTAACTTTTCAATGCCCTATAAAAAAATGATAGGCGATAAAACCCACATTAAAATGTATCAAGGGTTCAAAGTTGTGCGCAGAACATTTCAAACTGAAAATTATCTTTTCACTTTTTACTTGCTTATATATTCAATAATTATGTGCATTCAAAACATGATGTCTACCATTGCAAATAGGGTATCAATAAAAAAGAAGAAACAATTAACTTCTTCAATGCTATAAAACTTGATAGTGATAAAAACCAACATTAAAATGTAGCAAGTTCAAAGTTGTGTTGGCAGAACATTCAAACTGAATTATATCTTTCGCTTTCCTTGCATTTAGGCGGCGTATTCAGGGCGTTCTGTGGAACGCGGATGACATCACCATGGACAAATTAGGTATCAATAAAAAGAGTATAACTGAACTTGACAATGGTTTCAAATTCAATAAAAAAAATGATAATTACCCAAAAGTTATTAAGTTTAAAGTCGAGTTGCGGATCTTCAATTTGATCAATTAAAAGCTGCATTTTACAACAATCGACGTTTTTACTTTTCTCATATTCTGATATTCTGTGCATTTAAGTGCACACACTCATTACAGAATATGAATATCACTAAAAAGGTGAATAAATTATCTTTCAATGGGTTACGGAAAATCGGAATAACTTTAGCGCACCGTTTAAAAGTTTATCATAGCCAAAAGCGATTTGCGAAACTTTTGGGGAGCGGCTTAGGTTTTTTTTTTATATTATTATTTTTGGTTGGCTGCAATTTACAATACACATTTCCATTGGTGTTTAAAACTAAATGAATTATTTCGAAATTTTCAAATCCAAATTAAAATTAAACTCGGAGCCTTCCCTGCTGGCAAAAGAACACACTTCATTCACATTGTGAAACAGTGTGGAAACATAGTTCACACTGTGAACACAGTGTGAAAACACTATCCACAATGCTGAAAGGTATTTCACAGTGTGACCACCACCACAATGGGGAACCTACAATTGTTCACCAAATGTGAAAATTGATTTCACAGTGTAAATATTACCAGCTCACAGTGTGAATTGATATCACAGTGCTGGCCAAACGCATTTTGAAAAAATCACACTGGAGAAACGGATTTTCACAGTGTGAAACCAGCTCACATTGAAATGATTTTACAGTGTGCGCCAAACTAAGAAAATAATTTTCACACTGTGAGAAACAGATTTTCACAGTGTGGAATACCTTTAGGACTTATATTTTCACAATGTGAACAGTAGGCCTATAGTTCACAGCTGTGGCCACAGTTGAGTATCCGGTTATCCACACTGTGAATATTCGTGTCTTCACCAGTGTGGCCACAGTGTGAATCTCCGCATTATCCACACTGTGACCACAGTGTGCGTTCACAGTGTGAACCACAATGTGAAAACGCCCCAATTTAACATTGCTTGCGAAGGCAGACTTCACAATTGAAGCACAGTGGATTCCACACTGTGTTATAATTGTGATTTGAGTGTGTTCTTCCCAGCATGGATAAACCCCATCGGTTTTGCGGAAGGGTGCATTTGGAATTTATTTTTTTATTTTTTTGTAATATATATTGAAAAAAAATTCTTTAAATTATAGTCATAAATAATGATATTAATGTTGATAATAATGAGTAAAGAAGGATGCTGTGCGACAACTAACTTCATTTTACGGCTCCGCCACTATAATTGAGTCTGTAAAGACTCAATTATTAAGATCACTAAGGGATTTTCTCACTTTTTAATAGTGAGTTCTTAAAGACTCATTTGAAAGTCAGTCTTTCAGCTCAGACCCTACAAAATTAGTCACGGTTTGTCTGTACAGCGCGTTC
>CALNVZ010002974.1:14965047-14986001 GCA_940671915.1 Paracentrotus lividus | reverse complement strand
AAATAACACAATTCCGCAAAATATCACTAATGAAAACAAGACAAGTTTAGAAATAAAGAATAACGACAGCAAACAAAGTCTACTACTGCAGAAACAAACAGTAGAGCGTAAACAAAGATACGTGGCGTAATCACTAGGGACAAGAACAATTAGAGTCGAGCTCTCGCAAAACAAACTGACAAAAGTTAGACAGTGAGGGCGTAAGAAAATTTCTAATTCCTTTGGCGCATTATATGCACTCAGAATTTTTGATTTGCTTCTGCTTAGTTTCGGAGAGGAGAAGAGTATGTGTTTAGGGGCGATTTTTAATGTTTTTTCTCTGAAATGTCCCAGGAAATTTATTTAGGGAACACTAATGACTAGGAAGTGGGTTGATACGTTGACGGAGCCGGGCGACGATCAGGAACAGGCAGTTAAAAAGTCTCGAAATCATTAATACATGAATAGGGCCGCATCGTGGATCTATGCTAAACACAATCATACAGCTAGCTGCAAAACCACATCGGTGGGGGGGGGGGGGGGGGGGTCATGAAAATGACTTGTCGGACGATTTATTACAGAATTTTCAGGCTAATCAGATGCAAGCATTTCAAGTACTTAAATGTACTGAGAAAATGGCTGCCTGCATGTTTTGGTTGCCCAGGCGGCCCCGTCAGGGTAAGTGTTGGTGCGGACGGGGAGGGGGGGGGGGGGAGGGGCTTGTTTTCTGCACCGGCGCTCGAATAAAATAATGATCAGTCACATTTTCCTATTAGAAGAAAAAATTCAAGTCAATTTGATAATTCTTAAAGAGTTGTATTTATTATTATTATTATTATTAATTATAGGATTTCCCACTCAGTTTCGGAAGTTCGTCACTCCATCGATAATCAGTTCATTCAATTTCCCAAAATATTTCTACAGCGTCAATTCATCATTCAAATTCCAACTTAGTTCCTTCGCTTTGGTATTAAAAGCTTTCAAAATCAAATCCGCCCTCAAAGCAATAAATTAGTAATTTACTGGAATGCGTGCTTTCCGCATTCAATCCGCGCTTGAAGGCCAATCAACTTGACAATTGGTTAAACCAAGTTTGTAATACAATTTGGCAAAATTTAACTCATCGTACTTTTAGATAAACATTTAAAGATAAGCGATTTTTTTTTCTGGAGGCTCTATTCTATTCCATTAGAATAATAAATAAGTAAAATGAAATAAAAATGAAATTTCCTTTTTATTGAGGCTTTACATCATTTTAAAAAAATTTCTTTAGCTGTTGATGTTTGTGATGAAATGACTATTATTTTTTTTTAAAGCTCTGGGGGGCATTCATCAAGGACTTGTCGGATGTTTTATCCGACAAAGTCGCTTTCAGCCCAATCAGATGCAAGTATTTCAGTAGCTTGTAACAGTTTGTTCGGATAAACGTCGACCCAAGCCCTTCATGAAAGGCCCTCCAGGTTAATTATTTAAGAATAAAATATAAATATGCACTATGGCGCCGCCAAGTTTTAAGGTTAATCTGGCGCCTCTTATAGCTTCAGGTAGATTTGCCTCCCTAAATGTAAGGTCGATTTGGTGCCCCTGATCTAACATCGAATTACGAAGCCAATAATTATAGTCGCTTCGCTAAGTTTATGCCAACTTCGCGCCCCCTCTTAGCTTCAACGTCGATTTGGCGCCCTAATTTTCCAGGTAACTTTGACGCCCCTAGGGTTAATAGATCAATTTTGCACCGCCTACTTTTAAGATCAAAGGGGCGCCCAACTATAATTTTTAGATTCTTTATGTTCTAGGTCAACTTGGAGCCCCGCTAAGTTAAAAGTCAGAGTGGCGCCCTAATTCAAGATCAATTTTGGCGCCCCCTAAATTAAGATCGAAGCGGCCTTAATTTTAAGATTAGTATGCGCCCCTTAAGTTAAGGTTTATTTGGCGGGTCCTTAGTTTAAAGGTTGATTTGGCGGCCCCCTAAAATTTAAGAATAGAATTGGCGACATATAATTGCAACTGTTTTCCTTTCTTTCTTCCCCTTTTCCCCTCTTTTTTTCCTTTCTCTTTATTTTTTCCCCAATTATTTCAATTTTTTAAAAAAATTATTCTTTCTCCTCTTTTGCGCTCCCTGTCCTACTACCACCCCCGCATAAAATACGTGCTGAATTCATTTGTTTATGTGGAAGAGTTTTTAATTTGTTGATTATGTAAATTATGCCACAGATAAAGTGTTACACGAGTAAAAAAGAAAATGTTGTGAAAAGAAAACATTTGCTGACTATTAATAACTGAAAAATATATCTCATACATACGTAATAATAAGGTACATGCTCATTCACAATATTGGTCCTAATGCAACTCGCAACCATTTGATGAAAACAAATATATTGATTAAAACAAAACTTCCTGCAGCTATAAATTCAAGCCCTAATTTGAATGCTAATTACTGTAGTTAAAACTCGAAATGAATTTAAATTGCTGCTTATGGCGGTATTGCGCAAATCTATAACAGGACGTCTCTGCTAAATTTGATTACTGTTTTACGTATATAGTGCACTTAATCGAATTTGAACAGTGAACATCAATTGATTGCTGGAAAAGGGAATCTGATCTCCGGAAATTCCGACTGAAAAGCAAATCGTCCTAACTTGAATGAACCGATTATCATATGGAGCGAACGAACTTCTGAAACTGACTGGAAAATCCTATAATTATTATTAATTATTATTATTATCTCTTGCCCAAGCGCTCTGATATGATTGTCTAATTCTATACCAGAAGATATCATCATTTTTGTAGATGTTTTAGTCAGTTTAGTTGTAAAAATAAGTTTTAACTGCCCTGTTTTTCATGTCATTATAACAGGAAAAAATGGACATGCATGTACAATCCAGTTTACGCTATAGAAATCTTTAAAAAATAAACAAACAGAAGAACAATGAATTTAAACGAAATAAATTGTTTTTTAGTTCCTATATATAATTATGTACAATTTTTCCCGCTCGCCTTTGGCGCGCTCGTTTGTTTACAAATAATTACGGCATCATTTCCAGAAAAGTATTACAAAACATGAATATAAAACATTCTTTGATATAGGGTTTATATTCACTTAAGGGCAGCGATTAATCAGCGAGTGGGGAATTTGGAAAAAGAAAAGTCTTTATCCAGCCGCGCGCTACGCGCTCGCAACGCAAAATAGAAGAAATAATGATCATACAACGTCTACAGGTCGCTTATTTGTAAAAAACTTTCCACTTGTTGCCTCACGTTCGTATGATTATATCACAAAAAGACTTATCATCAGGTTCAGAAAAGGGATTACAGCAAAGGCGCGGATTTCCAGGGGGCCCCCGACGGCCCGCCCCCGCCCCCCCAAAAAAAAAAAAAAAAAAAAAAAAGGAGGAGAAAAGAGAAAGAAGGGAAAAGGGAGAGAAGAAGAAAAAGAAGAAAAAGAAAGAGAAGGGAACAAAGCCCGAATGTTTGTACAATATGCAAACTTATTCAATAAGAAGCGCGAAATAGGCCCAATTGGGTCTAAAACGACCATAACTAAGGCCTTAATGTGGGGGAGAGTCCACCGAGGCCGATTCTTTTTTTCATTTTTTTAAGAACAGAAAATAACATTACTGAAAATTTGGTCAAATGGGGAGGGTGGATTACGCGCCCCACCCTTGGTGTGAGATGACCAAAATACCATTGCCCATTGAAGGTTAAAGAACTATTTTTTTCATTTAATGAAAGATACTCTTTCTTAATGTAATTTTTAAAAAAGGAAATTTTCATGAGCAATTCAAATATGTTTGAAATCATATCAATTCTAGTTGTAAAACTTAAGAGATAGAGGGCGCTAGCCATTCTACTCAAAGCGAAACGCTCCCATTTACTTTTTTGTTTTTGGAACAGTTTTTTTCACTTATTTCTTTATTGTTGGCGAAGCAACTACCCTTTTCAAAGAAATGATGCAGTTTGAATTGAGTACGGCTTCAGTCTGTATTTTTCAGAAAATAGGAATAACTATTGAAGGGAAAAAAAGTCCCTGTACTTTATCAATTCGAAAGCCCGTCAGATATTATTCCTGTACAATATGGCCAATCTTGAGCCCAGAACAGCTCATGCGCCTTCAAAGTCTTGCTGCCTCAATGACGCATAATTATATTACAGTTTATTGATGCACACGGTTTTTTTAAAGGTTGAATTCTCAGTTTTCCATTAATGGTATATTTATTTCAATTGGGTTAAAAAAAAGTCCTGTCACTTTTGAACTATATAAGAGACTCTTTTCTCGATTGGTCAATGTTTACGCCATCACAATGCATTTCGCATAAGAAAATAATGGCGAACGGCGTCTTGGCGAGATCTCTTGGTTGGAGGCATCAATCTATGGTAAAATAATGACAGGTTTGATTTACACTAGCACAATCATGTTATAGGCTTTCCAAAAATGTCTTTTTTTCCTCCATCTGGTCCTGAAGCATCTACTAATTAAAACACACGAGAAAAGTTCAATAAATTTCTTTCACCTAAACGCAGTAATTTGCTCCATCACCGACGGGCGATACCATTCGAAAATGCAGGGAAGTCTCTTACGCGAGTTTTTGTTTATTGCAGTCAGCTGTATAGATTTCTGCGCTTCTCAGCCGTATTTCCAACGTCACTTGTTTGCGTCCCTGGCCTCTTAGTAATAGACGCGCCTTGTTTAAATTACGATTCAATGGCCAACACATGGTATACGTTAACTTTACATTTTACATAGAGTAAATTGATATGATTAATGGTCCATTGGAACAATGGACTTAAATGGGGGCACTGAATTGAAAAAAATTTTGGGGCCTTCAATAAATGATTTTAAAATCCCCACATAAGATGGTAACTAATTCACCTGTGTTGTTATGAATGCCATTTTTGACATCCTCGGAAATTTCCTTTCAAATATATATACTTTTGTAGGGAGAGGCCTTAAAATGTTTAACTTATGACACTTTGGATCCTGAGGGGCAAGATTCTTAAATTTTTCAATTGGTGGTGTAACATAAAAAGGGCGACTTGGGGCGAGTTCGCCAACGCATTGGTTTGTTATTTAGTTTTTTAAAGCATAATGATGATAACTCGGAGACATTCACCAAAAAAGAGGTATTTAAATGGTCAACTGAATAAAATTATTAAAATAATATTAAATATGCTTGTGTTCAACAATTTTGCCACCGTACGTATATATATATATATATATATATTTATATACACTGTTGCCATAAAGGTTGGATTTTTTTGTGTGATGCCAGCCAAATCTTTTTGCTCCGGCTTAAAATAGATACAAAAAAACAGAAAAATTGTCATTTCAAGCAATTTTAGCTTGTGTACCTGTTATGCCTTCATGTGAAAGTGCGTTGCCCTTTAACGAAGTAAATACCTGGAATTTCTAAGTTGACCTTGTGACCCTTGACCTTTCACCTACATTCTATAAGATCAAATTAGATTGTCTTCTTATGATGGTACATACTACTTTTTAATTTGAATTTCATGGCTCAAGGTGTTTTAGTTTTCATATTGCAGCACAATATCTCTAGGTCAATGTAACATTTTGACTCAAAATGATCGATTGACCCTTTTACCATATTATGACCCTTACATGTATTGAATGTGGTTCTGGATTAGAAATACAAATCTGTTAGTTTTAATAATCTTCTTTTACATAACTTGACAATACCACAAAAATGGAACTGTTTTAACTCCTTTTCCATATTTCGATCCTAAATGAACCAATTTGACCCCAAATGACCTTAGTTTGACCTCTTATTTGTACTGATCATGATTTTATTCAAAGTAGAAATAGTCTCAATTAATTTTCTTAGCCATAATAAATATTAATAGACACAAAAAACATGAAAATTTGTCGTTCTTAACAATTTTAGCTAGTGTAGGCCTTATATGCCTTCATGTGAAAGTTCGTTGACCTTTTGACTTTTCCCCGCCATAGCTTCTTACTGGGAGGTCATGGATATTTGATCCTGTACACTTTTTTGTTCAGTAGAAAGAGACCAACAATTTGCTATGTCTTTTGATACTATTCGGGCATTTTTAAAATTTGACCCCCTATTGGCCCCAATTTGACCTTATTTTGACCCCTACGAGAGTTGCCGGGGGTTAGCAGGGGACTAGCCAAGCTAATTTTGATTAGTGACCTCTAAGCAACTCAAAACCACTTTCAAACCTTTGTTCCCAAAAAACATCCACGGGGTCTACACAGTGGTCCTCTACTAATTGCACTCATTTTGATTTGCTTCTGCTTACGTTTCGGAGAGGAGAGAGTATGTGATTAGGGGCGATTTTTAATGTTTTTCCTTCTGAAATGTCCCCCGGAAATTTATTTAGGGACACTAATGACTAGGAAGTGGGTTGATCGTTGACGGAGCCGGGCGAGATCAGAAACAGGCAGTTAAAAAGTCTCGAAAATCAGTTAATACATGAATAGGGCCCATCGTGATCTATTGCTAAACACAATCATACAGCTAGCTGCAAACCAACATCGGTGGGGGGTCATGAAATGACTTGTCGGACGATTTATTACACGAATTTTCAGCTAATCAGATGCAAGCATTTCAGTAGCTTAAATGTACTGAGAAATGGCTGCCTGCATGCTTTGGTTGCCAGGCGGCCCCGTCAGGGTGAGTGTTGGTGCGGCACGGGGGAGGGGGGGGGGGGCTTGTTTCTGAACACCGGCGCTCGAATAAAAAATAATGATCGACCAATAATTAGAAGAAAAATTTAAGTCAATTTGATAATTCTTAAAGAAGTTGTATTTATTATTATTATTATTATTATTATTATTATTATTATTATCTCTTCCCAAGCGCTCTGATATGATTGTCTAATTCTATACCAGAAGATTATCATCAATTTTTGTAGATGTTTTAGTCAGTTAGTTGCAAAATAAGTTTTAACTGCCCTGTTTTTCATGTCATTATAACAGAGAAAAAAATGGACATGCATGTACAATCAGTTTACGCTATACAATCTTAAAAAAAATAAAACAAACAGAAGACAATGATTAAACGAAATAATTTGTTTTTAGTTCCCTATAATTATGTACAATTTTCCGCTCGCGCTTCGCGCTCGTTTGTTTACAAAAATTACCATCATTTCCAGAAAAGTATTACAAACATGAATATAAAACATTCTTTGATATAGGGTTTTTATATTCACTTAAGGGCAGCGATTATCAGCGAGTGGGTGAATTGAAAAAGAAAGTCTCCCAGCCCGCGCTACGCGCTCGCAACCAAAATAGAAGATAATGATCATACAAAGTCTACAGGTCGCTTATTATGTAAAAAACTTTCCACTTGTGCTCACGTTCGTAATGATTATATCACAAAAGACTTATCATCAGGTTCAGAAAGGGATTACAGCAGGCGCGGATCCAGGGGGCCCGACGGGCCCGCCCCCCCCCCCCAAAAAAAAAAAAAAAAAAAAAAAAAAAAGGAGGAGAAAAAAGGGAGAAAGAAGGGAGGGAGAGAAGAAGAAAAAGAGAAAAGAAAGAAAGAAAAGGGAACAAAGCCCGATGTTTTACAATATTCGCAAAACTTTATTCAATAAGAAGCGCGAATAGCCCAATTGGGTTCTAAACGACATAACTAAGGCCTTTAATGTGGGGGAGGTTCCACGAGGCCGATTCTTTTTTTTTCATTTTTTAAGAAACAGAAATACATTACTGAAAATTTGGTCAGATGGGGAGGGGTGGATTCCGCCCCCACCCTTGGTGGTGAGATGACCAAAAAATAACCATGCCCATTGAAGGTTAAGACTATTTTTTTTCATTTAATGAAGATACTCTTTCTTAATGTAATTTTTTAAAAAGGAATTATCATGAGCAATTCAATATGTCTGAGAATCATATCAAATTCTAGTTGTAACTTAAGAATAAGAGGGCGCGTACCATCGTATTCAAAGCGAAACGCTCCCATTTAATTTTTTTGTTTTTGGGACAGTTTTTTGCACTTTAATTTTCTTTTATTGTGGCGGCAACACCTTTCAAAGAAATGATCAATTTGGATTGAGTAACGCTCACAGTCCCTGTATTTTTTCAGAAGAATAGGAATAACGTATGAAAAGGGGAAAAAAGTCCTGTCACTTTTAATCATTCGCAAAGCCCCGTCAGATCTTTATTCCTGTTACAATGGCCAAATTCTTGAGCCCAGAAAGCAGCTTCATGCGCTTCAAAGTCTTGCTCCTCAATGACCATATCTATAATTACCAAGTTTAATTGATCACACGGTTTTTTTAAAAGGTTGAATTCTCAGTTTCCCCATTAATGGTTATATTTATTATCAATTGGTTAAAAAAAAAGTCCTGTCACTTTGAACTATTAACAGAGAATCTTTTCTCGATTGGATCAAATGTTTACGAATCAACATGCCCATTTCGCATAGAAAATATGGAACGGCAGTCTTGAGCGAGATCTCATTGGTGGAGCATCAATCTATGTAAATACAGGTTTTGATTACAACTTCAGCAACAATCATGTTATAAGGCTTTCCCAATGGTCTTTTTCCCTCCATCTGGTTGAGGCATCTACTATTACCACGAGAAAAGTCATAAATTTCTTTCACACCCTAAACGCAGTATTTGCTCCATCACGACGGACGGGGGCGATCTACCTTCGAATGCAGGGAAGCTCTTCTTATCTGCAGTATTTTGATTATGCAGGTCAGCTGTCATAGATTTCTGCGCTCTCAGCCGTATTCCAACGTCACTTTTTTTGGTTGCGTCGTCTGGCCCTCTTAGATATGAACGCGCCTTGTTTAAATTACGATTCAAATGCCACAACATTGGTATAACGTTAGACTTTACATTTTACATAGAGTAGAATTGATATGATTATGGTCATTGGAACAAAGGACTTAAAGAGGGGCACTTGAATTAAAATTGAGGGGCCTTCAAAAATGCATCTTAAAAATCCCCACATATAGATGTAATATTCACGCCTGTGTTGTTATGAAATGCCATTTTTGATACTCCTCAGGAAATTTCCTTTCAGAATATATATACTCTTTAGAGGGAGAGGCTTTAAAATGTTTAACGTTATGACACTTTTGATCCTGAAAAGGGGCAAGATTCTAATTTTCCAATTGGTGGTGTAACATAAAAAGGGCGACTTGGGGGCGAGTTCCAACAGCAATGGTTTTGGTTATTTAGTTTTTAAAGGCATAATGATGATTACTTTCGGAGAACATTCCAACCAAAAGTAGGTATTTAAATGGTTCCAATACTGAATGAAATTATTAAAAATAAATTTAAATATGCTTGGTGTTCTAGTACCAATTTGGCCACCAACTGTATATTATATATATATATATATAATATATAGCACTGTTGCTCATAAAGGTTGGATTATTTTTGTGTGATACTCCAGCCAAATCTTTTTTGCTCCGGCTTAGATTTCTTGAAATCGTTTCGTTCCTACTTATCACTTTTCTGGGCCCCCCACCTGGCTATACCTTGGACGCTCTCCCCCAACCCTATTCCCCATATGGGGAATGAAAATAAAATAAGGAGTTTTGTTCAACCCGCCCCCGAACGCGTAAGTGGCCCATATATTTGCCATATTTTTTGGTTTCATTTTGGGATGAGAGGGAGCCGCGCTTTTTTTGTTTATCAACCCGCCGGTCTACCTTAGAAGGCCACCCATCTCTCATACTTCCTTGACCCCAATCACGAACTGCTGTGAGTGTTTTAGTCACGCACCCTCGAAAGGCGTCTAATAATATATGTAAGTTTTTTAAATCCGTTCGTTTCATATGATAATCAAGGTTTACAGATTTACTAGGCGTAGTCTCTTCTTTGGTTCTAGGATAGGTCGGGGTTTGGAAGAAAACGTGAACGATCGGTAAAAACAAAAAAATGGAAAAAAAAAAAAAAAAAAAAAAAAAATAGGGAAATAATTTATTTTTCCTTAAGCTATTCGTTCTAACCTTTTATTATATGGTCACAAAACAAGAAAGGAAATGAATATAAAAAACACTATTGGAGACGACGTTTGAAACCTTATTTATTGTCATTTTCCCCCAAATCTTATTGTCTATGTTTTCATTATGATTTATGTTTGGCTGAGATTCTACAATACATTTTTGAGAAGATTAAAATTTCTATGTTTTGTAAAAATGATAAATTCCATTTTCGATGACCCCGAAGAAGGGTAACTTTGACCCTTTCCCCTAAGAACAATAAATCTAAGTCTGTGATCATAAACTTAGATTTAACTTAAAGAACATAACAACGCCTATAACATCAAGACGCGATTTGGTGAGGGTGGGGTTATGGGGCTTTGTCAGCGGGTAAACAAAAAAGTGGCCCCAAAATGAGAAAAATGCAATTGTGCGTTCGGGGGTTGCCAACTTTTGTTTTTTTTTTCAACTCCTGGGGAATATTTTGGGAATGTCCAAGGTATAGCCAGGGAGTCCAAAGAAAAGTGAAAGTAGGGACAACATTTCAAGAAATCTAAAGCGGGAGCAAATTAGATGTCGATGGATCACAAAAACATATCCAAACCTTTAATGAGCCTAGTGTATTTTGTCTAAAAACCAGTGTGACCCAGTTATTTTGGAAGAATAAAAAATCGATGGGATGAAACCATTCACCCCTGTTTGATGGGGGGATGCTAATACTTTACTCACGCAATTGTATTCTTTTCTGGAGATACAACTCCGAGTATCAGTTGGTAGGGAAACTTTCAATAAGAGGGAAATGAACTTTGATTAATAATTCTAAGCGACAAAAACAAAACAAAACAAATCATATTTTAAGTTAAATATTTATATAATACACAAATAATTATACCAGGCTTTGAGAAAGTACATAGTGGGATTACAAAAGAAAGCTAGGCGCATATGTACCAATTCACAATACCGAGATCACACAAGTCCATTATTTGCTCAATTAAGAACCTGTTGCTGTTGATATCTATTTTCTACAAAATGCAATTTTTTTTTTGTTCCGCTTAAAGAATAATCAACTTCCGTCATATTTCCCTCCATTGTTTAACTTAAATAGAGATGTCCACTCTTATCCCACTAGACAAGCGAACAAGTTTAATTTTTTCTTTGAGAAAGTATATAGTGGGATTATTTCTCCGAGGTTCGACTGGCAATACTGTAGGAGGAGCGAAGGTCCAAGGGGAGGGGGGGGGGGAGATAGGTGTTCAATTTATTTCGGCCGTCAACGGTCATCATTATTGACCATAGGGGTAGGGTTCAGTGGTCAATAAGAGGTATCAAAATCTCCCCCACTTTTTTTTTTGTTGTTGTTGCTAGATCCGCTACTTTCCATCCTTGACATCACGGCAAAATAAATTTCCTTCATGGGCGTTTCGTTTTCACCATTATAGCTAGAATATGATAAGTCACATGATGCTATTTGAACCAATCTCGACAAATTCAATTTCAGTTATGTCGAATATAATTTGAATTAAACATTCTCAGGCTCATATGGAGTCTAACACAGCTAGAAAATTGGTTTGGGCGGGGGCGGAGGCACGTTATTTATTTATTTATTTATTTTTTTTTTGGGGGGGGGGATATGCCATCAAAATAGGACCAAAATTATTTTCTGGTGTGGGTAATTTTTCTAAATTTTGTGATGTAATTTTTCTAAATTTTTTGAGGTAATTTTTCTAAATATTGTGATGGGGGCGCCCCCCCCCTTTGGGTCCGCGCTGGGTAATTTCACCGTAACTGCGACACTTACCAGTAAACCGCTCCATATTCCTGAGCCAATGAGACCCAATGTTGAGCCGACGAGGAGCTGAACAACACCAAACACGAAACAAGCGATGGCACAACTTAGTTGAATCCAACCTGTGATTCGGGCACTTCGACTATTATATTTCTCTGATCTGTTTGGGTTATGAACCACGTATGTTGCTGGTTGACCTCCAGGCTGACCCTGGACAATCATGTGTTGTGGTGCAGGGTTCGCTGGGTATTGTACCGCAGCCATCTCTGAAAAGAAATCAACAACATTATGACATTATTCTGAGTCACAAAATATCTCAGAAAGTTTTTCAAGTGGTGAACAATGTGCCTGTACGAAACTTGAACGAAATGGAAGTAATATAATTTAACTGTTGATGAAACCTGTCAAATTAACGTGAAATCGATGAGAAAAAAAAGATTTGTAAAAAAAAAAAAAAAAAAAAAAACTTTTTGAGCAAGAGCAGTGATCGTACCTAGCTTATAGTCTTGGTAAGATTGAATATCATAAATAATAGAGGTCTCTTCTAAGTGGCGGATCCAGGCGCCCCCTATAATTTGTAAACCTTTCATTGACTGAAAATATCAAAATCCGAAAATTTCTGCGGCCCCCCCCCCTTGAAGATCCGGGTTTACCTAGACATGGAAGAGTACCGCTGACGTTACCAATAGACCAACGGAGATCTCGCTAACTGGCCTTAATTATGACAGCATAGTATCATGCATTATGGCAAATTTGAAGAAAGTTCATCATCAACAATAATTATGATCTGCTAGCAAGCGTGAGATGTAATCTTTGGTCTAACGAGCTCGTCAGCACTTCTCATCCAGGGACCCAGGTTCGAATCCCAACGAAGTCACGCCGTTTTTGCCCATTTTGCTGAAATTCAGCTCACGTGAAAGTGCTAAAACAGCACTTTGAGTAGGGATGGCCACACAAAAGCTAAAGCCACTAGAAACGGTTTCCACTTCACTGTATGGATGTAGTACCCATGTATTTACAATGCAAACAATAACCCAGCATGCACTGACTGCTCAATAATACACAGCAGAAAAAATAGCAAAAATTTCAATAAAAAACAGCTTTCGAAATTGTCTTTTGGCCAGTGGTAAATATCAATCATTTTTATTCCTAAAATTGGTCAGTTTCTTCCTTAGAAATACCTCAGCAGGTGATCAACTTCTGCTGTTGAAAAAATTAATATGAAAAAAAAATACATCGTGTTCAAAGTGATGCTTCTGTGTGATGTGTGTGTTATGACTGGAATTTCTCATAATTGGAATAGATTCAGATAAGGAGAAGTAGATATCTATAAAATTTAACTATTTGAACAAAAAATGTATTGGGGTGAAAAACAAAAACAAGTTTACTTACTGGCCGTATCAGGACAACTACCCCCCGGACAATAAACCCCGGACAACTACCCCGGACAATTACCCAATATATTTGTATATTTAATATGGTCCAACGGCTATATTGAAGCATGAAATGCTTAGTTATGTTTATCGTAAGAACGCTGTAAGGAGAGCAACAACAATATCAGATGAAAGGTCTTGTATACAAAGTTGCAAAATATCTTATACTTCATTATTTTCTTCCCAATTCCATGTATCATATTTATTCATATTTGTCAGGCCTAATTAATTGATTTCATTTATGTGATACAATAAAATTCGATAAAAATCAATAAATTTGTTGGAGAATACTACGTTGTTTTAGTCTTTAACAATAATGAATTCTCGATAGTTTTATACAGTAACCACATGAATAAAGGTGGTGTAAATCAATCAAAAACTTATTGGCCCGAATTCTTGACGGTGGATTCTGCAAAATCCGTCGTCTGAAACCATGGTTTCTATGGCAGTCATAAGGGCCATAATTAATGACTCTATAAATTAACAAATAAGGTGAAAAATAAGTAATGTGTGATATTTGATTTTACGATTAACCTATTTTTGCATAATTGACATTGGGCTTTAGTTATATTTTCACTTTATTTGCTAATTATGGAGTTGGAAAAACACTGATTTGATTATGTCATATTGTTACAATTTAGGAATTTTGGTACTAATAATTATTTCCTTCTTTGACATTTAATTGCTATCACCCTCAATGGTAAAATTACAAGGTGTTATGTGTGTATTAACTTTGTTTAAAGCCACATCTTAATCTGGAATATTGAAAAGAAAAGGGAAAATGAAGAAAAAAGGGAAAAGCTAGGAAAAAAGAAGAAAAATGAGAGAGAGAGAGAAAAGAGAAAGAGAAATATAAAATAGAAAGGGAGAGAAAATAGAAAACATGCAACACCGGGCGAGACTCAAAATGGGCGCCGCTTGATTCCAACATCGATGCCAGAGGGGGGGGGGGGCAATTGTCCTCGGGGGGTAATTGTCCGGGGGTAATTGTACTCGGGGGGTAATTGTCCGGGGCAATTGTCCGTCGTGGGGTAATTGTCCTCGGGGGTAATTGTCCGGGGATAATTGTCGGGGGTTATTATCCGGGGGGGGTTATTGTCGGGGTATTTCGGGGGGGTAATTGTCCGGGGTAATTGTCCGGGGGTGATTGTCCAGGGGTAATTGTCCTAGAACCACCACTGCCATTTAAGTTCTAAAATTACTCTACCCTCTCCAACACTCAGCTCTGAGCCACACCACCATGAAATAGCTTACAGTGTGTCCCACTAAAATGCTAATGGCAATTTAATGGTATAATATTAAAATTCAATATTATATTATCTATATCTCTACACCGTAAACTACAAATTCATTTTCTGCAACTCGGATGAAATTGTATGTGATGTAAGCACCCGTTATTCCGAAGGTTTCGTAATTCCGAAGGATCTTTATTCCGAGATTCGTTATTCCGAAGGTTCGTCATTCAGAAGGTTCGTTATTCCGAAGGTCGTGATTCCGAAACGAAATAGGGTTCGTCATTCCGAGGTTCGCTTCCGAAACGAAATAAGGTTCGTTATTCCGAAGTTCGTCATTCCGAAAACGAAATAGGTTCGTTACTCCGAAGGTTCGTCATTCCGAAAACGAAAAAGGGTTCGTTGTTCCGAAGGTTTGTCATTGCGGAGGAGGTTCATTATTTTTGGGGTATCGGGGGCTAGCGGGGACTAATGCCTCACACATTATATAAGTGTATGTACTGATGTGTTGGCTCAGTGGATAGAGCGTTGCCTTACAAGGGTTGTGAGGTCGATACCAGGTGGCGTTAACCAAAAGTGTGAAACCCCCACTTTTATGCATAAAATGCTCTGCGGATTCTTAAATATGCCTATCTACCTGAGACAAAATGTTCCTGAGCTAAATTATGAGTGCAGAAAAACCCCATTTTCAGATAGGTGTGTGCAATATTTTCGCTGGCGCTCGCATATTATTTATAGACCGCGGTGCGTTTTTAAAAGAATTGGGCAGATGCATTGGGGCGGAGGATGACCTGGCGGGGTGTGATGGTCGGGATGGACAGAGTACACTTGATTCGCTGAACAGCACGAAAACTATATAATCTTTTTCGCATTTTTGTAAGTGTCTACAGATAGAATTGGAGGGGCTACAGCCCCCCCCCCCCGCTTATCCTTCATCCCTGGTTTTAAAGAGAGATACAATAAAAAAATGAGAATTATGAGTCATTTAATACGAGCTTTTCCTTTCGGCTTCACTGCTCGCATATCAAATTCAAGGGAGGTGAATATCTTGTTAGTTAGGAATATAAAAAAAGCAAATGTGCTTTAAATGCACAGCCTCCATGTAATTTAAAAAAATGTAAGCAAATTTTCGGCTCGCGCTTCGCGCTCGCCATGTCCACTTGACCTCCCGTTCGATAGGCCGAATTATAGGTAAAAAAGAAATGTGCTACAAATTCACAGCATTCATATGATTTTTTTTTTTTTTTTCGCCCCGCATCTTTTGGAATTGTCATCGTGTGTGTGGATGAATATTGAAAGTAGAAATGAGGCAAAATATGCCTGAAATACAAGGCAAAGTTCACGTTTTTAGAAAGGGAGGTGCATCTAACTTGTTAAGGAATATAAAGAAAATAGAAAGATATAAAGATAAACTGTGCATATAACATACCACATTCAGGCCATTAAACAGCAAAATTTTCCGGCTCGCGCTTCGCCTCGCAAGTTCAATCCTTGCGAAAAGTCTGCTTTTCACATTTTTAAACCTTATAAAAAATCCTTATTACGGATCTGTAAAAATAAGAGGGAAAAAAGTAAAAAATACACTACTATAAGGTCATTATAAGCCAAATTTTCGGCTCGCGCTTCGCGCTCGTTAGAGTTTTCGTTAAAAGTCCCATTGACTGATTCCTGACTCCAAAAGTGAAGTTATATAATTTTAAATTTCCGCTCACGCTCGTGTTTCACAACATATTTTGCCTAAAAGGGATGTTATCATCACCTCGTAGAGGAATTAAAAAGAAATCATGACTTAATTAAACTGCCTTCTGGTAGTTATGAGCCAAAATTTTCGCCTCGCAATGTTTGCTGTTTAAGAAAAGTGTCACTTTTCAATTTTCGAATCCCCCCGGAAAAATCCTAGTTACGCGGCCTGAAGCCTATGATCACCCGTTTGAAAGAATTCTTAAACGCCCTGGTAACGATAGATCAACCCCTTTCCACCCTCATAACAATAATTGAACTCTTAAAGGTGATACCCTTCCCCCTCCAACACGCCTGCCCTCCAGTTTTCCCGGCTTCGCCACAGATATTTCAGTTTTGGACTAATTACAAAACTTATTTTATTTTCGGATTAACGAACCTTCGGAATGACGAGCCCTATTTCGTTTTCGGAAATACGACCCTCGGAATGACGAACCCTATTCGTTTTCGGAATTACGAACCTTCGGAATGACGAACCCTATTTCGTTTTCGGAATGAAGAACCTTCGAATGACGAACCCTTTTTCGTTTTCGGAATGCGACCTTCGGAATTACGAAGTGTAACCGTATGTGATATGGTCCAATAATCACAAAGATATGAGCATTTTTTCATCACACATCAGGAAACCTCTCCATTCCAAGTTTTGTATTAAGTAGTACCGGGTATATCGAATAAAAGAAACCCATGTTTGATCATTAATAATTTTTAGAATATTTCAGTAGTGATTATGAAATTTATATCACTGTAAAGATCAACTCATTACCATTCAAATGATATGTCTCTCAGCTCACCAATATCACGCATCGCTGAACCCCATTGTTCTGAAAAAGTCTTGCAAAATTGTGCGTGTCCACTTTCATGCTCTTTGAAATGTGTTATTCAAATGTTCCTCAAGGGAAACCCAACTTTGATCGTTAATGACCGTGAAAGTTAACCACTCACAATTTTGCAAGACATATTTAAAACAACGGGGTTCAGTGATACATGATATTGGTGAGCTGAGAGAGGTGTCATTAAAATGGTAATGGGTTGCACTTTACAGTGATATAAATTTTATAATGACTACTAAAATATTTTTCAAAGTATTAATGATCAAACTTGAGTTTGTTTTATTCGATACATCCGGTACTACTCAATACAAACTTGGATGTAGAGGTTTCGTGATGGGTAATGGCAAAATGCTCATATCTTTGTGATTCTTGGACCATATCACATAAAATTTCATCAACTTGTAGAAAACGAATTGTGGTTTACGGGTGTAAAAAATATAAACAATATGATTTTGTAATTTTAAAATTACACCCATCTAAAGTGCCATTAGCATTTTTGCGGGACACACTGTATATTGTCTAGAGTGTTCCTATTGAAACATGCCCTATGGAGTATTTTTTTCCACGGCGGTCATATTGGATCACATACGGAAACATACATGTCAAACCATCAGTTTTGTACTGCCATAACTTTTTGTATAATCTACTCATACGCCAAAATTGTGTTACTATAATCTCATTTCATGTTGATACACACATAGAAAATGTTTGGTATGATTTGGTTTAATAAATCAAAGACAAAAGGACCATAAACTTGAGCTTTTATTGCATTTTCTGGCTTTGTCTGAAACTTGTAAAAGTGTTCTAGCAGCTCATTGGTAATCTGAGACACTCTTTGGGTCATCTTTGAAATGGAACATCCAATTGTGATAATTCAAGTTTCTTTTAAACTGCTCTATCCAATAAGCCTAGCAAAAACATTAATTTAAAAATAATTTAAAATTTTAGTGGACATCCCTACTTTGAGTCAGTCCTGCTTTGAGTGCAGTTAAACAGCACTTTGAGTGCAGTCACTATGCAAGCACTTAAAAAAGTGCTGATTTCAGCCCTTGAAGAGCTAAAAACAGCATTTCAGTTTAGAGTGCAGGATGTTTTTAAAAACTTAACAAAAAAAAGTCATTATACATGCCTAATGACTTTTAGATCACGTCTTTCAAGTAAGTTTGTCTTTATAATAATTATTACCTCTCATTAGTTTTCAAAGGAATTTGAAAAAACATATTTTGAGATTAACCAATACTAAACTACAGGATTGGTGTCTTTTTTCCTTTTGTTTTTCTTTTTTTTTTTGAGGTTCTCGGGACCAAAATAAGCAAAATAAGTACAATGTAAATATTCCACTTTCATGACGCCCGTATACACAGCAAAGCTAGCAGTGACACGTAAACATGCCCCGAGATAATTTCGTCGGCTTGGAGCCAGAAGGGCGCTATTGCAAGTCAAGGATGTTCCGTTTGGAGCCAGAAGGGCGCTATTACCATTGACTTTGTACAGCAATAGCGCCCTTATGGCTCCTAACAGACGATTTATAAGCCTAATGCTACAGTCACACAGACACTTACGTATAGATACGTTTGTTTTGTTTTAATCTTATTTCATCTTCTATTCTATCATTTCTTATGTATTTCTTTGTTTTACTGGCTGAACGAAATTATCAATATTTCCACTGCTGACTTGACGGGTTGGCATCAGTGGGGATCGGCAGAAAAGAAAAATAATTTTTGGACGCAATGGGACGTAACTATACGTAACTGTCTGTGTGACTGTAGCATAATGCTGCAGTCACACAGACACTTACGTATAGTTACGTTTTTGTTGTTGTTTTAATCTTATTTCATCTTCTATCATTTCTTATGTATTTCTTTGTTTTATTGGATTAACGAAATTATCACTATTTCCAATCCTGACTATGACGGGAAGGCATTCGTGAGGATCCGTAGAAAAGAAAATAATTGTTGGCAACCGGACGTAACTATACGTAAGTGTCTGACTTGTGTGACTGTAGCATAATCGTAAACAATGAATAGATGGGGTTCGAAACTTGTATACACAATAAAATATAGGGTGATACTCGATGGACTCGATTTATGAAATTATGACAGTAAACATACTAAAATAAATACAAGTTTGTGGTGGAGGAGCCGCAGTCCCAATTCTCCCAGAAAATAAGTGAAAAAAACGCGAAAATGGCTATCAGATTATACTTCAGCCCAGCGCACAAACACGCTTTCTGCTCAGTCTTCGCACCAAAAACGCGCGGTCACTGTCTATCAATTACATTTCGACATGACACAGCAACCATTCATCCGATCCCCCCAAAAAATAGATAAATAAAGGTGACTCCCCCCCTCGTTATAGTTATAAAAAGTATTGGCCCGAGAGGCTTACACCCCTACTCCTATGTTAGCGTGACGTGAAAAAAAAATTGACTGTACATTTCTGGTCGGTCGACATTCATGATGTAAAACATAAAAAATAAAAAAATAAAACATCTGACTGTATTTTACAAAAATCTGAAAATTCCCAATTTTGCCCCCCCCCTCCAAAAAAGAGCTTATTAGGGGGCACACGAGTAAATAGACGCCCATAGGCTCACGTGTTAAATTAACGGTCTTCAAATACAGACATTCCAAAATTTTGTCGATGGAAATCGTTTTGATTATCATTGCAGAGTTAAAATTTAAAGGACTCTTATTGAAATTTTGTCAGCTCACAAAAAAAAAAAAAAAAAAAAAAAAAACTTTTGATGGCGTGATTTAGTTGATGTACAAAATTACGAAAAAGATTCCTATTAAAAATACGCCAAAGTAATCTTCAACTAAATGACAAATTACGAAAGAGTAGGACTTATAGCACACATTAAATTTTATTCATTAAACAACAACATAAGACCATTAAATGATTTTATATGACCATTTTCCATCAACAAATTGACCTCATCTTTAGTACACCTTCCCCAAAACCTTGCGTGCATATCATTTACTCGTGTGTACCCTATATCCTTTTCGTCGTTACGCGGTTTGGTGATGGGCTTTTAAACACAACGTCATAACCCTCCATGATGATCTATTCCCGTATTACCGATTTTGTGGTTATAAATAGAGCATCATCCTGAATGATCAATACCATGTACCGCGGATGGAAGGGGCGTACCTACCACACGGAAACTTTATTTGATTTACTATTTGGTATTATATCAATTACACACCCTGACTAAAATATAATTTTATGTTGCCTCACTCACTCTCATACGAAATAATATAAAAAATCATATAAACAAAAAAGGATTATTAAAGGATTAAAGCATCATTGATTGGTTTGGATAAAACTTGAACTTGAAATATAAATATAAATAATATGAATAATATATATATATAGGCCTACATATAAATATACAAATATATACCGGTATATAAACACAAAACAAAAAGAAAGTTCCCCCTATTTCAAATATCAATAATTTTTTTAATAGGAGGAGTTCAAAAAATCTAATTATATGTCCATGTAGGGAATTTAATTAGCAACCATGGGAGCGAATTTTAGGGAATATCATGAATTCATGCTTCAGTGAGCAATGGTTGAATGCAAAAATGTCATTTTTTTTGAAGTTCGCAAGCCTAAAATCACAACTTTGATTCAATGATATCGGACCAAATTTTTAGATTTTAAACATTTCACGCATCAGAATGTACGCAAAACGTGCTTCCAAACATACGCAAAGGACATTTGCGTAAAATATCACGGTTGAGTGAGCATGCAGCAAAAAATGCCAAAAGTGCGATTTTTACATTGTATCCATGGTGAAATTGATCAAATATGATGAGATTCATGTGTAGGAAGAGGGTTTTTAACTTTAGCAAAAAAATTAAATCAATTCACGGTTGAATGAACACCAGAAAATACCATGTGAAAAATACTAAGTAAGTATTCTTTCTATTTTGTACACTAAAAATCATGTAAATATCTGTTTTTGTATTATTTTTATGACCGGTGCACGTGTGTACATGATCCTATTGCATTTATTA
>CALNVZ010002974.1:14933620-14954538 GCA_940671915.1 Paracentrotus lividus | reverse complement strand
ATAACTGGAAATGGTCATTGTATTTATCTATTTTTTTTTTCTTATTGTAGTCTGTTTAATTAATTTTTATTTTTATCAGAATAATAATTTATAGGACGTTCAAAGATTCTAGCACCATATTTATACCCGCAGTATGTATGGTAAGACTTTCAAAACTGCATTATACAGTCTGTGTCAAATAAAATGGTACAAGTGGAAATATTTTTTTTTTTATAGTATGAAGACTAATCACAACCTGGTATTGTTTGGTATTTTCATAAAGCAGGAAAATCAGAATTTCTTCTGCTTTTTTTTTTTTCCATCACATTTGGTGCTGTACTTTTTTGAGATATCACTAGTTTTCTACAATCAAGAAAAACCCATTTTTGCACGCCGTCCTATGCCTTTTATGTAGGTTTCGCATAATGTCCATGAATTAGCGCTCCAGAACAAGAGTGCGTAATTTCGATTTGTTCCTCATCGCACAAAATTTAGCATAACTTTTTGTTTTACGAAAGCAAATTATACAGAACAAAGCGCATCAGCAATTAAAATCTTTTGACTTTAATTTGGTACGGAAACCACATACTTACATTATTTGAAAAGATTTCACACCTAAATTTTTTTTTGTGCACAGACTGTATAGGGCGCGACAGGGTGCTATCTCAGGGTGTTATCTAAGGGTGCTATCTCACTTCGCGGAGACGTCTCCGCGACAGAATAGAAATTTTGTCTCCGCGACGGATAAATAGTATTAGAGACGTCGCTGAGACGTCTCCGCGACAATTTATGAAAAAAGTCTGAAATAGTCCCAAATCCGTCTCCGAAAATCAGGAGACGTCTCCGCGACAATTTATATAAGAAAATTAATCTGAAGTAGTCCCAAATCCGTCTCCGATATTCAGGAGACGTCCCCGAGACGTCTCCGAGACGTCTCCGCGACAATTGATGAAAACAAAAAAATCTGAAGTAGTCCCAAATCCGTCTCCGAGACAATTTTTATTCTGTCGCGGAGACGTCTCCGCGAAGTGAGATAGCACCCTGAGCTCTATAATATTGCAGAATAGGTGTGTCGCCTTTTATTGTGTACATAGCAATCTAGTAAAAATTTTGTTCAAAGACAGGAAAGGATATAACAGAAGATTATAGAGGTGAAAAACAAAGAAATACAAAAGAAATGAGAGAGAGAGAGGGAGAGACTTAATAGAATGAGAAAAAAAAATCTTAATGTTACAAAAGAAAAGAAGAAAGAAGGGGAAAACCAAGATGATAAAAAAAAAAGAAAAAAAAAAAGGGAAATTTATATGAAATAGTAGAAAACAAGATGAAAGAAGGTGAAAACAAGGAAATGTGGATAACCCCCCCCCCCCCATAAATGATTAAGCAATAAAAAAGTAAGTAAGTAATAATAATAATAAAATACATTATACATCAACAATTATGATAGAAGGGAGGATGAAAGAAGGAGAAAATAAAATCTCAAGGATCAACCCACGGAAATATATATGTGGGTCAACCATACACATATGCTCGTTCCGAAATCTTAGAGATACCCCCTAATTAGAGGGGGAGCCATGTCAAAATTACCCCCTATTACAGGCTTCTGGGTGGAAAGCTGGATCAAAATTACCCCCTTATTACAGGCTTTTGGAGGGGGAGCCAGCAAAATTACCCCTATTTCAATGATTTTCGGTATCCCCCCTATACCTGAGCCACTGAAATATACTCCTTTTCCGGAGAAATCGGGAACGAGCATACCGTGTTTGGTTGACCGCCTAAATGTGGGAGGGAGGGGGGGGGGGAGGGATAAAAACAAATTATCTAGGAAAATTTAAACTTAGCTAAGTTATGAACTTAACTGTCAGTCCTATAAAATTTACATCACAGGGGACGTGCTTGCGGAGTGTAAAAACTTGGCTGCAATTTCAAAATGCTCTTCTTTTTTTTTCTTTCGTCTACTTGATCTTCCCGGCCTTCCCTAGTTCCCCCCTCTCTCTCTATCTCTCCCCCCCTCCCCTCTCTCTCTCTTTATCTTCCTCGATCCGTCCATAATTTTCTCCCCCTCTCTCCTCCAGTCTTTCCCTTCTTCATCTACCTCCTCTTTTCCTATTCTCTTCTCTCTCTGTTATTTTCCTCTGCACAATTCTTCTCAAGCTAGTTCTATAATGCTATTGATCTCTAGATGTTTTTATTTAAATGGCACTCGATGTTGTTACAAATTGATGTTCTTTTAACTTCCTATAATCATTTTCCCATACCCTCCTTTTCTCTTCTGAAGTTCTGCTCCCCCCCCCCCCCCGCCCGCATGGATGCGGCGAAGTTATAGCTAATTCCTTTCACATGTTTTTTCCCTTTCTTTTTCTTTTTCTTTTTGTTCTTATTATTTAATACCAAAAAAACCACCAAAAAACAACACACTCAAAAAACGAAACAAAACAAACCATCTTACGGACAATCCAGCGTGCGACACCGCAGCACACCGCATCCCCCCCCCCCGCGCGCAGGCTCTGCTCTGGATCTCGATCTCTAGCTCTCAGCAGCTAAGCTAGCTAGCTCACGGTTCACTGAACTTTGACCCCGCCCAGTTATTATATCCTGTCCTGTTTCGTGTTTGAGTTGTTCACTAGGAAGTCTATATAAATTCCTGTTATTTGGTCTGGAACGTGTTTTATGGGGATGTAGACTGAGTTAGTCCTACAACCAAAAATGCTGTTTGGTAAGTGAGAATACGGTACACGTTCATGATTGTGTTGTCGTTCTTAGTCAGTTGTTTGTTGACATCCTGTAAAAATATTCAATGCACGCCCACGTATTAAAAGCTGTGTACCGTAATGAAGGGGGAACCAAAAACAAGGTAGATCCACATACCACGGAAAAAAGTCTACCATTCCGCTTTTACAGAAATAGAGAACAATGCATTTTGATTATTGGGCGCTCTGATTAGCTACTGGTAGCTATCGCGAGGAGCTCCGCCTCCCGGTTGCGATGACTGAAGTGCGTTGACCGTAACTGAACAACGCGATTCAGCTGTTCCCGATAAAGACCGCTTTGTCGTGCGCGCTGTCAATCATAACCAAATTGGACCCATTTCGCAAGAAAAACTGCAAGACGCGACTTCAAAAACGGTTGGGCGTAGACCCACTCTTCCAATATTTTTTAGAATAAAGAAGAGAAATATAAAAAAGGAACTTCAACGAATCCACTGTCGGACGTACGCCCAATATTTCAAAACGCATAAAGAAATGAGGACTTATCAAAAAAAATAAATGACAAATCTAAATTTTATCGTGACTATTGTTCATTGGAAGGCACAATGGTAGTGTATTTCATATGCTAATTCGTGATCATTCGAGCGTCATGCATAAATTACTAAATTATGGAGGGACTTTTCTCCGTGCATACAGCTGCAAACCACATCAGTACTGAAAAATGGCCGTCTGTCGCCCTCTTGGTTGCTGAGGAAACTTCTCAATAATAATTAGTCAAACCAGCTTTAAACCTACCTCAAAATAAATTAAGATAATCTATAGTCTCATTGCAATATCTATTTCTTCCATTAACTGTTAACGTTAGATAGTTTAAATTTTGTTTAGTAGAATTTTTAGGCCCTTTTTTGGATATGCCACCTTGACTTGGCAAGCTTGGCTTGAGCTGCTCAAGACACTTCTCTGCATTGACTTTCCATTGGAAGAAAACTGCTGCAGTAAGGTACTTCCTGGTGCAAGGTCAATTATGAATTGACCATGCATACATGCACTCATGATACGATGTCAATACTTTAGTATTGGTCTCGTGGACCAAACTGCCATATTTTGGGGAAAATTTTGCAACCTTGTCAATGTTGTTTTATCTAAGGTTTTTCTCCTTTTTGCAATCACTTTCTGCTCCAAAATTAGTAGTAGTATATGTGATGCGTCACGTCGAAAGGAGAGACTAGTCGCCATTTTTTAAATTCATTTTATTTGATATTATTGATCCCTGATTCATTGCCTTGAATTTGATATATAACCCGACTGTAAAGAGTAAATAGAAGTGGAGATATTAGCCTCTGAACGCGAGGAGAATTGTGCTCTTGGAAATCAAAATCAAGAGAAAAACGTCTGCGAAGTTTGACTTCCGTTTGACCCCGAGCCAGAAAAATAAGACCATTTTGTCACCGCTCTACTCACCGAAATGCCCTAGCAACCACTTGTTACAAAGGTGAAACGATTGACCAATGAGGAGGCTGCATTCAGGTATACAGAGAACAATACTCGTCCGTCACGCATGATCGAGGCAAACGCAGCAAGCGATGTTGTCTAAATAACATTCAATCTTCTCAAAAAAAGAAACTAAATTTGGTTAGTTGTTTTATATCTTCGTTAAATAAATAAAAACGTCATGCTCTTTCTAATTGTTTAAGAAAAAGTCCGCTCTTTTAAGAAAAGTGTTTACCAATCCTGGCGCTAAATTAGTTAGAAACAAAACTATTTTAAAACCTTTTGGGGGGTTTTATTCCGATGTTTGCGTGCGTTCTTTGAATGTCTATTGCGTATACTCTTACTCATTATAAAGCGAGTCATTTTGATCTGAACTCTGTTGGAAATTTCGAACATAATAATAATCTATAGACTAAATTATTCTTGTACAGGGTCTTATGCATTTTGTTTATATTCTTTGAATAAGTATATGATAGAGATAAGCCTCCAAAATGTTTTAATAAATATTTGCGCCTCACGAATGTATTTAGAATTTCTCTGATCACGTTTTATGAGTGGCTACGTTAGCTTAAGACAATGAAAATAAAAACGTAAATGATTTGCTCGATCTCGTCTTTTATTGATCAAACTTGTTACCAGTAATAAGAAGATATTAATAATTTTTAGAAATGAATTATTTTAAGAGTAAATCGTATTTTGTTTCGTCGTGTTTAGTAAAACGCTACTTTCTTAAACACGTTACTTTGTAAAATAAACTGCAGAACACTTTAACCTAAATACTTGTATCAGAAGTATTATCACGTCACCTCTTTTGTATGCTCTATGTTTCCCTGATGGAACCAAATAATAGGGAGGTTTTAATTTCCCATCAGGACAACAGATATCGCGGCCCTTAAAATAAAATGCTGAAATTAACATTCATTTGGATCCAGATAGCTAAGTCAAGCAATAAGTAGCTTTTCCCCACATAACCCCCCCCCCCCTCTCCCCACCCGATTGTTAGATTTGACATTCGTTTGCGTGCTCCGCTATCCCGGATGAAACAGCTTTATTCACAGCAGGTTGTGGCATCGCACGAAAAAGAGAGTTTAGTTCGCTATTCGCTCACAAAAACGAAACAAAAATCCAGTTAAAATCACACATCACATGACAAAGCCATGCGTTGCTAAGGGCGGAGCTAAACGGAGAGGGGAAATGAGCGTGGACGTTCGCTTGTATGTCCGGAAAAAAAAAATTATGACCGAAAAAAACACTCGCCGAAAAACTGCTTTTTTACCACTTTCCCGTTACCATTTTCACTCATTTTTTTTAACAGAGCAAAGATGAAGCATGGTAGAACCAGAAAATAAAAAAAAAAAATTTCCTCAAAATTTTGACTTTTTTATTAGTTTCTCGATTTACTCGGATCTTTGATCTGCGACTTCTCTCTCATTTCGACAAGACGTATCACATATGTCTATGTCAATATAAGACACAGTGAATAAGTTTTGGACAAATTTCAAATCAAAATCATGAAAAAAAAAATTAAAATATCACTGAATTTTTTTTCCCTCTCCCGCCCAAAAACGTGCGGGGAAATTTTCAGAAAGTGGACTTTAAAAAATAATTTTTCATCCAAGAAGAAAAAAAGAAAACTTAAAAACATCAGGGATAGTAAAAGGAACATCCAAACACTCAGTTATTGAAGAAAGATAAGTAAAAATGTGATTTTAAAAAGTGAAAAATTAAGTTTGTTTTCTGAAAGTTTCTTACTGAGTCTTGTCATTAGTCCCAGATGGTTCAGTTGCTTGTGTGCATACATGTAAGTGTAAGTGAGGTAGATCTAGGTCTAGGCACTCATGATATGATGTCAATACTTTAGTATTGACCTCGTGGACCAAACTGCCATATTTGGGGGGAAATTTTGCAACCTTGTCAATGTTGTTTTATCTAAGGTTTTTCTCCTTTTTGCAATCACTTTCTGCTCCAAAATTAGTAGTAGTATATGTCTATGTCAATATAAGACACAGTGAATAAGTTTTGGAAAAATTTCAAATCAAAATCATGAAAAAAAAAAATTAAAACATCACTGAATTTTTTTCCCTCTCCCGCCCAAAAACGTGTGGGGAAATTTTCAGAAAGTGGACTTTATCCAAAAAGAAAACTTGAAAACATCAGGGATAGTAAAAGGAACATCCAAACACTCAGTTATTGAAGAAAGATAAGTGAAAATGTGATTTTAAAAAGTGAAAAATTAAGTTTGTTTTCTGAAAGTTTTCTTACTGAGTTTTGTCATTAGTCCCAGATGGTTCAGTTGCTTGTGTGGGTCTAGGCGTACTGTGGCAGCCCGTACACGAAGTGTACGGGCTGCGAGTTATTACATCAAAACATGAGGTGCCTTCCCTTTTCCAGACAAGAATGTCAAAATTATGGAATAAGTGATTGACAAACCTATTCTATTTATTAGTTTATGTACTTACAGTACCAGACGGATGTCTACCCTCATTTTTTTATGATGATCATAAAGCAAAAAAATGCATCAGAATTGCTGTTACAGTGTAGTTAAATGAGAAATGAGTCACATTCGCGGTGATTAGTTTGCAACACGCATGCGCGACATCGGCAGCAGCTATATGCTCTACACGCTATAGAGCTAGTAGTATTTTGACGGAGATCGGATAAGACTCTGAAACGAAATATCGCAATTACAACCCACACTAGCCTCAATTGAAAACTGGTCTACATTAAATAATATGACTCTCAACCCTTCAAAATGTTTCACCTTGCATGTTACGTTCATGAAGAATCCCCCCAACCTGAGGATCTTTATAAATAGAATCAAAATTATGCAATGTTGACGATGCAAAAATTCTTGGAGTTATTGTGCAATCTAATTTAAAATGGAATTTACATATCGAACAACTTGTGAAAAGATGCAATAGGAAAAATATATGTTAAGAAAAATTAAGAAATATCATTTACCAGTAAAAGATTTGGTTTAATATATACCGGGTACATAAGACCTATTTTGGAATATTGTGCCCCTGTTTCCACAGCGGGTTGACAATAGAGCAAAGCAGTAATATTGAAAGAATTCAAAAACGAGTATGTAAAATTATTTTAGGTCATCTTTAATTTCATATCCAAATGCGTGTCAACAGTGCAATTTATTAACCCTTGAGAAGAGAAGACTAGCTTTGTGTAGAAGTTTTGCCAAATCATTGCCAAATAACCCAACGTGCCAAAATTGGCTACCACCCCGTAAACACACGTTGATATATCATTACGTCACACATCTACATTTCACCAATATAAGTTCAGAACTAAACGCTTTCAAAATAGCCCTTTACCTTTTCTAGTAAACCTACTGAATCAATGTTAATTTCACCTTTCACCTTCGTCTCATCTCAGCTACTTACACTTTCAGAGCTAGTCTTCTCTCCATCATTGCTTTTAGGTATGTTTAATCATTTCATGATAGTTGCTATTTTAAATATGTTTGTTTTATATCACTTCGATCGAAATTAATTTTTAACCTGTATATACTTATGTATTTGTTCAATAATGTAAACAAGATTATTCCAGTTTTTACTGCCTTTCTTGTAAAATGTTCTAATGATTAATAAACCATTATTGAATTGAAATGAATTGAAAAAAAATGGGCTGGAAAATACAAGATTTCTTCAAGTGCACACAATTTTTTTAGGAATATCTGATTTGCATCTAGTCTGTTTAGGTAAGTGACATTACATGAATTATATTTTTGCCATATTTTACTGATTCTTGGTGGTATTTTTAACCATTCCAAATCCCACTTTAAAAATTTTGAGGGTTTCCTTCAGGACGCTGCCACTTCGTGGCAGCGTCCCGGGGCTAGGTCTAGGCCTACACGTACGCATCGTCGTCGTTGTTAACGGCGGATTCTTTTCCAACATTATTCTGAAGATTATGTTGTTGCATAAGAAGATATATGCATAAAAACTTGCATGACTTGAGATCTACTTAGCTAGCCCTAACGTTAAGTGAGTAGACTAACTGCTAAATAAGTCTATTAAAGTTTTTAATTTTGGTTAGATAATAAGATCTAACAACATTTTTTTAGATTTCTTGACAGACTCTACAAAAATTCTAAAAGATAGAGAACCCCTCCTTCATTGCTGTACAAAAGCAAAATCAGCGAGCAAGTACATTGATTCAGGCTATTGCTTAAGTTATAAACAACCTTATTTACACCCACTATTGTCGTCTCTCTTTGACAAATTGTCATTTTCGATTTGTTTCATTTAGAATTCTGACTTCCTTCATTTCATTCCTGTCAAGTCTCATGCAATTAGCGTGAGACTCGCGCAATTCACCCGATTCTCATCTCTCCATGTCATAAAAAACTCCTCATGCTGAACAGAAAATATTATGGTAGATCTCTATTTCTAGGAATAAAATACATGTATTAACAAAAGCTCAGAAATCTGCCAAGTGTAATTAAACTGTAAATTTCATTGGTTGTCTCATTCATGCATATAAATTATAAAAATCTTATAAATTTGATTATTTTGGTAATAAAAACCTTCCATTTGAATGAATATTACATTTACAACCAAAATAAAAACTTGTCAAACCAGACTTTTTCAATGTTCTAAAAATTTACATGTTGCTTGCTATTTTTGTTGGGTCTACTCCTACATGTAGACCTTTAGATTCTATAAGGCAGGCTATTTTCTATTTTGAATAGGGTTGCATAACTCGGCACGCATCACTAATAATTTTTTTTTGTTTCATTCTTTCCACTTTTCAGATGTTTAAATCTTCATCCCATCTTCATAGATCAGCAAGGTAATGGTCCCAAAGGAGATGCTGAAAAATTGTCATTGAGTTGACTAAAGATGGCATTGCTAATCGGGAGATTACCTTCTAAGCAAGCTTCATGTAAGGGATTTAGATGGCAGAAGATACAAGGAATCTCCATCTGTAAGTTCTATAAAATGTAACATGAATTTGTTCAGTGAGCTGTCTGCTCACAACAACCATTTAGTCGCTAAAATTCATGTCTGAATTTTCATGTATGTACATTTCTGGTTAAAGATGACTACTTAATTAATAGTTATAGAATAGGCAAGTCCAAGCTATTTTCAACTTTTTCCACGCGTTTACTGACAAATAATTCACCATAACTTAGGTATGAAACGATTCACTTCAGTTATTTTATGTATTTGGTAAACTTTTGAACTTTTAACCATAACAGGAGACAGGTGGTTTGCAAACGAGTCTCGCCTGATTTTGCTATCAATAAAACACGCAATATGACCTTTTGACCCCAAGATGGCCTTTGATGTAACCTTTGTAGGTATCGTATATGTGACAATACCTAATTAACATTTATTCGAAGTTTAAACAAAATTTATGCAAAAAAATAAAAAAATCAGGACATGTTTAAGAAAAGTCAACCTTTAAGTTGACAGACATGTGGTATTACCAAGAATCATTTGTACCATGTGGAACACAATTGATAGAGAAATAAAGCAAACAAAAAGTTTATGAAAAGTTGACCTTTAGTTGACCTTTGACCCCTATATGACCTTTGATCTCAGCATCCTCATCAACACACATGCGATATTACCCAAGAATCATTTGTACAAGCGGATACAATTGATGGAGAAATAAAGAAATGAGAGCAGTTAAACAAAAAACTTTAAATTTTTGTAACAGATGGCCTCATATCATTTGACCTTTTGACCCCTAGATGACCTTTGACCCCATCATCCTTTCAACACATATTTGATATTACCCAAGTATCATTTGTACCAAGTGTGAGCACAAATGATGCCGAAATAAAGAAATGAGAGCAAGTTACACAAAAAAATAAAAAACGTAACAGACCAAGAGAAAACATACAGACCAACAGACCAAGAGAAACGTAACAGACCAACAGGAAAAGTGATCACTAGATTCTCTTCCAAACTTAGTTCAGGCGAGACAATAATTACTGAGATGAATATTTTTGTAATTAAGTTTATATGGTAAATGGGATAAAGTTGCAAAATAGCTTGGACTTGCCCAATATACTCAGAAGCTATTTTGTGCCGTCGGTCCCTTTACTTTGTAAAGTTCATTAGATCAATTCAATCAAATCTACAGTCTTCCTTCACGGCATTATCTGCTGAAAATGACTGCTATAAATATTTATTATACCCCTGGCTCCTGTCGGAAAGAAAGTGCGTCGAATCATATATAAGAAATTATTGGAGGTATTATAAAGCAAACTTAGAAAACATAAATATATAGTAAAGTCATGAACAGAGCCCACTACAAATCTAAAGTAAAATCGACTGTGTCTGCATGCTGCAATTCAGAGAGGAGGGTATGTAGTATCCGACCAGAATCCACACTTCAATTCCTTCATTTTCATGTAAAAATGCATGATCTATTAGTGTTCAAAGTGCAATTTTTCAAAAATGTGTGAAAATATGTACAATCACATGTAGATGCAGAAATCTGTTCAGGTTCCCTTAGATTCAGAAGCAGAATGTTGTTTAGATCTCAATTTTGTGGAGAATGTAAAAAAAAAAAAAAAAAAAAAAAAAATAGATAAATAAATAAAACAAACTTATATAAACTAAATATGTGTAATTGCTTTAACTGATATTAAAATACATATGTATTCTTGTATATTTGTAGATTATTAGATTATAAGAGGTCCATTTATAGGTAGTCAATGTTGGTATATATCAAGGTTCTCCATAATTTATTCCCAGCAAAATCTTCATGCTTATTTGTTTAAAAAAAAAAAATCTTTATTGTTTCTATTTGTAGATCTCCTGACTATCTTGGCAAATGCTGTGCATACACAGAGTGATAATGTGACTGATTCCATAGTGGTTGACTACACGACTATGTACGTTCCTGATTCAACAATGGAAATACTGGTTCCTTCCACATCCATTCCAACTCCATCATCCCCATTACTTTCGTCCTCATCATCATCATCATCATCATCATCCTTATTCTCCCCATCCCCCTCCCAATTTGGTTCTGTTGATCTTGCACCATCCACAACCCCATACCTCTCATCAAGTCTATTTGGAGGTTCTCTGGTGTTGACTAGCGATGTCAGTGGATACACAACATATTACACTGCTTCTGAGGTGAATTTGGAGACGATGCTTCCATCGCCAACCTCTTCAATTTTAAGCACGCCTCTGTTATCTCAAAGTTCAATAACATTTCAAGCATCCCAAACTCTTGTGGCAACATCATCTTTGGTATCAACTGTAGAGATGGGGGTGGTGTCATCTCATCTTAAAAATCCTTCTTCTCAGATGATGTCACAAACTTTCTCAACTTCAATGTCTTCTACGGAATCACCATCTCCTTCACCTTCTCCGTCTGAAGCATCCTCATCAACTCAAGCAGTGATGATGTCATCATCTGTTCCCATGCCAACAACAACACAAGCTTTTTCCTCATCAGTACTACCATCAACATCATCACCATCACCATCACCCCTGTATTCATCATTACCTCCAGTTTCATACGTGCCAGCGAAATCTTCCATATCTGTAATCAACCCATCTGCATTCATCACAACTCAGTCCCTCAGTCCAACTCCCATTATCACTACCCCTTTACCGACAATGGACTCGTCTTCCCAACCCACTGTTACTACAGCTGGTCCAGATCAACTCTCTATCCTAGAGTGGTTTGGTATTGCAGTCGGAGGGGCTGCAGTTCTGTTCATTTTGTGTGAGTATCTTTGCAGAAATTTTTTCATGTGAATGGTCCCCATTTAGTTTTAAACATGAACTGATATTGCGAAAAATATGAGGAATTTTTTGGGAGTATCTTTGCAGAAAGTTTTTCATGTGAAAAAATTTAGTTTTCATTTAGTTTTAAACATGAACTGATATTATGAGAAATACGAGGAATTTGTTTTCAGTACAAGTTGACTTGAGAAACTTCTGAACTGGACCAGCTTATTACATCGAACAAGTCAAATGCAATTGTAAATGAATTCAGCCATGGCTTCAACAATAAAGACAGAAAATTATATGGAGAACTAGATCATGTAATGTTCAAGAATGTGAGGAAATACTGAAACTATCTTTTTAAGAAAAGTATGGCACAATGTTAAAGCTCTCCATTTGTAAAGTACATGTACAGTAAAACAAAACTTAAAAAAAGTATACAAAATCACAAAAAAGGGAGAGGACTGCACTAATGAATTTCAAGTTTATCTGTGTTTGTACCCTATAGTGCTACTTGTCGTTTAATTCAAAATTGATTAATTGCATTCCTCTAAAGGACAACAAAAAAAAAAGAAGGAGGAAGTATAAAAGTACATTTACAACAGCGCAGTTTATCTGTTTGTTCTGTAAAGTATGGAAAAGCATTTTCTTATCTTTCAATGAACATAGCAATTTTTATGAGAACGTACAGTGTAACGTTGTAAAAATACCTATTGAGATCATGTAAAAATTTCATTAAGATTGAAAGTTGTAGAAATCAAGGCTACATGTATCATATCAAATGTTTCGTTGCTGTTTAGGTCTAGGTTTAGTGTATTATAAGAAGAGTGTTTATCAGTACATACTTTTTAAAACAAAATTCCAATGTCAACACATCAGGGCCTACTGTTGTGTGCATATTTAAAAAAAAATGAATATCAAGAATTAAAATGATTTCATATTCCATGTCAGTTTTGCTGTTCCACTGCTACCAACTGAGGCAAAGGACGATACGGAGACAGAAGAAAGAGATGAAGAAGGAAATTCTGGATTTCTCACAGAGTAACCGGAACGACCGCATCAGTTCGTGGAGAAATAGCCTGGCGCTGGATGCTATGGCAACGCATATAGAGTTACCTCATGTAAGTTTCAAAGAAAAAACATAACAATCCTTGAAGAAGAAATTGTTTTTAAGAGCTGCAATTTGTTTCAAATCCATTTATATAAGAACTTGGCTTCTTCACATTCTTCTTTGTTTTTTAATTGGAGAGAAAAATGCACTTGAAACTCAATTGTGCAGAGATGCAACACTTCAAGATGATTGTGTGAATAGTGGAATGTCATTACAAAATCTCAAGTGTCTTTCCTATTTCCTCATTACAAAAAAAAACAACAAATAAACAAAGAAAAACAAAAAACAAAAGCATTCATAATGGGCTGCTCTTTGGCTTCTAAGAACGTAAGAGGTTTAAATACACATTTATATTATTTACAAGTTTTAAACAATGTTAAAGTTAAACACTTTAAGTGAATATCTGTCTTTTTAATCTTTAATGCTAATTTTCACCCCCCCCCCTGGCAAACTAAAATAAAGTCTACTCTCATTATTTCAGGCTTGGACACAACATGATAGAATCAGGCAATCATCACAGTCTTAAAGTTTTCGAACATCCTATGTACCCACATTTTATTTCACTTTTGTTCACTTTCGTTGTGTGGACCAGAATTTTGGTTAAACCTAAAAGTTATACAATTTTGTGAGAAGGATTTTTTGTATTAATTGTTGAACAGCAGTAAAAATCAGATTTTTCACTCATCTTCACAACTTGATTGCACAGTGTTCGATTCTGCAATCAGTTGACTTTAGAATTTTGACCCACAAGGCATTGCGATGAAACAATCATAAATGCACATATTGGGATAAATTTGAATTTTCGATATTTCATACCTTATCCTAGCTCAATTTGAAACCAAGTGGTAGATAAATATTTCTAAGCTGTTTTGGAGGCCTTCATTAGTTTGAGTCCTTACATGTATGAGCTATAGTGAAACTAATTCTTGTGTTTACCCAACAAATGTTCTCTCTACAGGAGGATAGTATGGACATGCAAGCCATGGACAATAATGGGTTTGAGGAAGTCTTCCTTGGAGATGAACCAAAATCAGCAGCAAACAACAATTACTTCTTACCGCAGACCAACTTATGATCTCCGATGGCCCAAAATTAACCATGAACAGCAACTACTTCTTACCGCAGAACAGCTTGTGATATTCAGTGCAGCAAACAACAACTTTTACTGTAGACCAACTTGTGATATTCAGAGAACATACATGTACATGAACATTCTAACTGCAGACTAACATGATCTTCAGAAAAAAATACATTCAGACTGTTGGCTAACATGTGCCCTTCAGAAACATACATTCTGACTGCAGACTAGTGTGGTCTTCAGAAAACATACATTCTAACTGCAGACTAATCTGTGGTCTCCAGAAAACATACGTTCTGACTGCAGACTAATCTGTGGTCTCCAGAATACATACATTCTGACTGCAGACTAATCTGTGGTCTTCAGAATACATACATTCTGACTGCAGACTAATCTGTGGTCTCCAGAAAACATATATTCTCACTGCAGACTAATCTGTGGTCTTCAGAAAACATACATTCTGACTCCAGACTAATCTGTAGTCTCCAGAAAACATACATTCTGACTGCAGACTAATCTGTGGTCTCCAGGAAACATACATTCTGGATGCAGACTAATCTGTGGTCTCCAGAAAACATACATTCTCACTGCAGACTAATCTGTGGTCTTCATAATACATACATTCTGACTGCAGGCTAACTTGTGGTCATCAGAATACATTCATTCTAGCTGTATGCTAACCTGTGGTCTTTAGAAAGCACACACCTATTTGTATAATACATACACATGTTTGTATAATATGCAACTCATTCATCTTTAAATTCTTGATAAATATACATATGCATCTTTTTCTGAATGATGAAATATGACATGATTATAATAGTTGTTTTGAAGACAGTAATGGTATTGCCAAAATGATGTACACTGTACAAGTATTCCATGCTAACTAGGTCAGCTAAAAAAAACTTTAGTCTGTTGAGTATAGATTGATTTCAAGCTACAGCATAAGTTTCAAACATAGCTTATTATCTGTATATAATAAAATGTATTCCAGTACTATATATCATGTAATTTATAACAGAAAATAATAATGTTGTTTTATCAATTTGCATTTATTCCTATTTTGTATTTACTGACATTTCCAATATAATATATCAGCTTTTGTGTTTGTATTCCATTCCTATGTCTATTGTATCATGTATTCAGACTAAAGTTCTTTTTGTATTTAATCCATTAACTCTTTTTGTGTTAATTTATGTAAAAATATTTTTTTTGTTGTATTCATACTGTACATTAATGTTGTTAATTTTTTTTCATGTAAGTTCTCTTTACAAAGGTATTCTTTAGACCATTTATAATCTTGACTGAAATTGCTCATTTCACATTCTGTAAGAAAGAGGCAAAAAACTTGTTGAAGAGCTTAAATTTTCCCCTAATGAATATGTATAATTATTTCAAAAAGGCAGAAAGATAATAGTTATAACTGTACAGTATTAATCAGAAAAAAAATAATGAAATGTATCATTATTAGTTAAACGACATGAACATTTTAATCAGACCGTTGGAGCAGATCTAGCGCCCTCTATTGGCAGTGAAATTATATAGGCCGTTCGAATGACCATTTTCATAGACGTATTTAATTTATGACATAACGCTGTATACAATGATATTATCCTCAAATTTTTCCTCCCCATCCGTTTCGGTAAACTTGTTTTATGTAAAAAAGAAAATATAGCTAATTTGCCTGCTAGCGCGACTTGTGGTATAAGACAATTTCTAAAGTAATATTGTGCACACTTATAATAATTTTAGATCTAATTTTTCAAGTGATATGTGTGTGTGTTGCATGGTTGGTGTGTTGTCATATAATCTTTCATTAATCTCAAAGAAAATTCGAAATTTGAAAGGTTATATTTTCAGAATTACCAAAATACACCTTAGCTTTAACGATCATAAGACAACTTATGTATTAGACCACTTGAGTATGAGACAAACGGGTTGTAGGCCGCAAGATTAAGAGAATCGTAAGATTACTTTTGCACCAGGTGTCATACGAATCAGACAATATGTTGCTATGTTATTTGACTTTTCGAAGGTAAAAATATCTGACTTCAAATGCATTGGTTCTCAATTTCTAAAGGTTCAGGGATTTTGGTATTTTTGAAAAAGAATAGCCCTTAAAGTAGAAATGTGTTTATTTTGTCAAAATTTGGGAATGTATTGTGTCATTGTTATGTGTCTATAACTTATAAACTTTCCTTATGAAGGATTTGTTAGTGTTGTATGTGTACACAAGATTTCTTTCTCTCTTTTTCTCTCATTTTACCTACATTTAAAAGTGATCAATGTAAATACTCACATTAATTGTTTTATTTATTACATCGTATGGTGTTTGTTTAATGTACTCAGTCTTGTATTTAAAGTGTTGTGAAAATGTCAATTTTGCAATCAGTAATACTAATGTGTGCTGCATGTAAAGAAATAATATTTCGTGAACTAAAACAGTCGATAACACTTTCTTGACTTGATGTAATATAAAAAAAAAATTGGGTTTCAAACTGTACACAAATCCCAAATTGTAAATGTCTCATTAAAGGAAAATCCAGCCTTGATATCTCGCTTTATATGATATGTTGCTTAAGTGTGCACTACATGACATACAGATGAAGATATTTACCAAATTTGATCTAATTTAGACGATTAAAACTTAAAATGAAAGATTAGACAATAGACCTACATGTACAATGTTCAAAGTTTCAACGAATTTAAAGTTTATATGGATACTCTCTTATTGTATGTAAATGAGTGATCATTCAACACTCTACACACAAAAGCCTATGAAACGAACCAAGACTTGATTAATTCAAAGATGTCTTAATTACCATTGTCATGATTGTCCTCAAAAATTTACGGTGGTACATCACCTTTTGTTACTCGTGAAATATATATTTTGGTAATGACTACTCCACTCTTTTTTATTTCTGTATATTTTTTTTTCTTTATACACTTCAATACTTTTAAACGGTGTTGAAATACGTTTTTTTTTTTAATTTTTAATTTTTAATTTTATTTTTTATCCATTTGAGAGCAGCATATATAAATGGGGCCATACTCCGGCCTCAGATTGAATAATAATAAAAAGAACAACAGTAATAATAATAATAATAATAATAACAACAACAACAACAACAATTAATAATAATAATAATAATAATAATAATAATGATAATGATAATGATAATGATAATGATAATAATAATAATAATAATAATAATAATGATAATGATAATGATAATAATAATAATAATAATAATAATAATAATAATAATAATAATTAATAATAATAATAATAATAATAATAATAATAATAATAATGATAATGATAATAGTAATAATAATAATAATAATAATAATAATAATAATAATAATAATAATAATGATAATGATAATGATAATGATAATGATAATAATGATAATGATAATGATAATGATAATGATAATAATAATAATAATAATAATAATAATAATAATAATAATAATAATAATAATGATAATGATAATGATAATAATAATTAATAATAATAATAATAAATAATAAATAATAAATAATAAATAATAAATAATAAATAATAATAATAATAATAATATAGGTTTCCCCGTTCAATTTCATTGTTTCGTCAATCAGTTGCATATTAGAGATATTCATTTTCGGAAAAAACGCTGATGCATCGAATTGTTGCCTGTCAAAATCGTATTCAATCATTAAAATTAACGATTGTTGTGATTGATTTCGTATTTACGCATTCCACTTCCCATAATAAGCATATGCATTCGGCAATAACTATTCAATTTCATCTTTATCCCGTCGACATTTCATTCCGTATAATCAAATTCGCACTAATTTGAATGCACAAAGAATGAAATTAAATGACTATATCCGAATTTGAACTTTGAAACCATTAATTCGTGTGCCTAAAAGCGAATTTGAGAGCATGAACACGAAATTGTTTGACTAAAGTCAGTCTGTCGCATCAAACACACGAATTTGAATACACATTAAATGAAAACGGATTATAAATGAATGAAATTGGCCTGGAAAAGCTATAATAATAATAATAATAATAATAATAATAATAATAATAATAATAATAATAGTACGGTTCTTATATAGCGCATATCACTTGGGCGTCTCTATGCGCTTTATTGTGGCTAGACTCCCTTTATCTGTGTAAACGGCATGAATTCAGCACATTTAAATAAGCAAAACACTGACAAAAAACAGTGAAGTCATGGCATTTTATGTTTTGTCTTACAGTATTTGATAAAACAGTTCATGCATATTCTCATAAAAATTCAATTAGCAAGCTGAAGATGTCATACCCGATTCTTGTTTTCTTGTATTTCATTATATGAAATTATATATTATTATTCTAACTTTCTGAGCCAAGAATATATTTTATCGACTTCTTGGAAATGCATTGCTGTAACTGATATTTTTGCTATACGCGTGTATGCTCAAAAATGAAATAAATGAGATATTAGTTATGGTCTTAATTATTTCATGTCATGCATGCAAGCGTAGAAAATATCATTTTAACAATATCAGTTACGGCAATGATAATATCATAATTTAAAAAAAAAGAAAAAAAAGCCCACATCATCCTTTGAACAACGTCAGTTACGGCAAATAAATGATCTTACACAATGAACAAGGAGTCAGTCATATATTTATAATCTTAGCGAAGAAAATTGGATCTGATTTTGATGCGATTTTCATTGTTTTGCTTCTTTAATTTTACACTTTCATTCATTGAAACTCAGGCCCAAGAATATGTAAATTATGAATGATTTGACAAACGATTAAAATCTAAGCCGTATTTAAAAAAATGGCAGAATGGGGATAACGTCATAGACTGGTTCCGTCACACTCTAAAAAAAAAAAAAGGTCCATTAAACACCTTTAAAAGGTACACTCAATTTTGACCAAATTGCTGTCGGTGGGGAAGAGAACGGGGGGGGGGGGGGGGGGGGGGGGGGGGCGCAGATTGTGATTTTTTTTTTTTCCGGGCTTCGGCCATGCAGTGACAGCCCCCTCCCCCCGAATCTGCGCCTGAAAAATTATAGCAAAATTCTAATGAATGAACAATCCCTTCCGTTTAATATGCACATTTTGATTTTGACCATTGCATTTGAAATTATTGCTGCTATGGCGGTGTCACATGCACCGGGTAAAATGAACGGGTCTTCGCCGTTCACCGAAAAACCAACATTTGCAACACGGCAATAGAACGGCACCGGCCACCTAACATTTTTCATCATTTTGACCGGGTCTGTATCGTTCTATACCGGGTCCGTACCAGGTCCTAGCCAGCCTGGTACCGTGCTGACCGTCCTACATAATTAATATGTAGTCCATGCTTTACTTTTGTCCGTGCGATTACCGCTTGCCCACCGGCCTTCCGCTCTCTGACAAGAAAAAGAAAATTGTTTTCTTCGCCTCGTGACTCACCGTTTTCCACCGTTCGCGACCGTGCAAATCAGGTTGATGCGAACGGCGGGACACGGAGGATACCCGGTGATGGTACACGGTGGGTCGGTGATGACCCGTCAAAAACGTTCACGTTCACGTTTTGTCTTCGGTTCATGCCCGGCGAGTGTTTTGAGCATGCTCGAGCATGCTCAAAATTTTCGCCGGGCATGAACCGCAGGCACCAGTCGTTGGAGGCCCGGTGTAAGGGCGATATAATGGCGTTGTGATGTCGGTACGCGGATGGTGTGAGGACGGAACAAACGCTCCACACCCGTCCACAAAGCGGTCATGCACGGTGATGGACTGGACTGGTGGATCTACCCTTATGGTGTCTTCAAATCACGTAGGCTATATGGTGTCTTCAATCCGCCCTTTGTTTTCGTAGCTCTCGATCTCATCGGTCTCTTCACAAGCTCAGCGAGGAATGATATTGCAGCTTTCAAAAGACATTGTACATCTCAGAAATACTTTTAGTGTCATTGTCGGGGAGAAGAATTTACAATTTGGTCCTTTAAAGACATTTAATCTAAAGTAATTAAATGTCAATTTTTTTTTTCATGTTTGTTTTGTTTTGTTTGACATTAGTTTCTAAAGTTTCATTATGACAGCTTTTCAAATAAACATTAGACTACTTTCCTAATAAGCTCCAGTATAGTTTGCTCTAAAACGTTTGCCCAAATTACATGTATACTTTATACCCGTGTTTCATAAAAAAAAAATTGTATTAGTTTTATTGAATATTATTTTCATTTCTCCGCGAAAATTTCCCATGCTTTTGAAATATTTAAATTTTGTTATGATATCAAATGAAATATTGTTATAATAAAACTATTTTATTATTATTTTTTAATCATTATATTATGAATTGTCTAATATTTTGTCAATCATTTCATTGCAATATTCTTCTAGCCAAATTATAACCCTCTATAGAATCGCATCAAGAAAAATGCCTACATCATTCATAATTCTGCTTTTTGGATACTTTTGTATGATCCATGGATTAGTTTTTTGTTTATTTTTATTTTCATTGTTTTACACAGGACCCTTATAAGTGATTCTACTGTGATTAAATAAATTAATCAGGACTATAAAAGACACTACCTTAATATAATATTTGTATTAATAAAAATACATTCAAATGACATTGTATTTTATATATGAGAAACCGCTTTTAAGATTGTCAACAACAGAAAAACGAAGTTCGTTTGCCATAGATTGTATATAATTCATGTAATTAATTTAATTTCAGTAGGGGTATATAGTTACGGTAATGACATACCAAAACTGAACCGCTTTTCAAGGAGACTTACCCAAGCATTTCCCGACCGAAAATTTAGGTAAAAACAGTGCCTAAAATTGAGAA
>CALNVZ010002974.1:14885953-14907004 GCA_940671915.1 Paracentrotus lividus | reverse complement strand
TTAAATTCGTATCGAATTACTTGTTGATTTATCATAACCAACCTCTCCTAATTCTAGATCTGCATTTTTTTAGTTTGTGGTTGAAATATCTGTCACAAAAGTTTCTTTAGTGATATTCCACGACTAAAATCGAATATTCTGTGTAACTTATCACCAAATAATTCATTAGGAACAAATTCATTTTAGTGATATCACCTTTTCACCTCCGGCCCTTTTAATCATTTATGCTGTTGATTCAATTTAAATTCAGGATTTAATAGTGATATCACATAATTAGTAATATTCACAAAAATCGAATTTGTATATCACAATTCTACAACATATCAAACATTGATTTTAGCAGAATTTCACTTGTTCGAGTGAATTTAATTATTGTGTGCTCAAATTCATTTGTAATTGTGCCTTAATTTAGCGCTCGAATTCAACTTGGTAATTTTTTTTACTTTTACTTCTTTTTTTGCCCGATCATACCACTTTATTTTTTGCATGATATTTGGGATGCCATAAATCAAATTAATTGCATATTATATCGAAAACAACCTTTGGTCTACAACTATTGCGACATCTACTAGCCAATAATCACACCATTCAGACTTTAACAACCTTAATCGTCCACTAACCATTTAGTTTCTACACGCAATTGGTCCACTTACCCATTCCGTCTGCATCCAATTGGCATCCGACCTAACCATTTGTCTACAACCATATTTAGATCTCCCACTAACAGTGGCCCTCTACATTCCAATTGGGGTCACTACAGCAGGCTGGTTTCTCAGATCTAAATTGAATGTATGTTGGGTTGATTCTTTTACTAACCAGTGCTTATTGGGAGGTCTACAGTATATTACATCCATTTGGTCCACTAACCAGTGGTCATACATCCAATTGGTCCACCATAGCCAGTGATCTACACTCCAATTTTGGTCATCCACTGAGTTGGTTTCATAGATCCAATTTGGTCCACTAGCCATTTGTCTCATCCAATTAGCTCCACAAACTATTTGGTCTCTTACATACCTAATATTAATCCACTAACATGTGCTGTGTATCCAATTTTCAAATAGGGGAGGGGAGACAAAAATATTTATTCGAGGGATTCCCTTCGATCGGTAACAAGGTAATTGGGAAAGATTCTTTGTTATATAATTTATTTGTTGTTATTTTATTTTTATTTATTTTCTTAGATCAGTCGTAATGGCCTACTGTTGCAAATTGCCTTCTTTAAAATTTTTTTTTGACGATTCCTCGCTTTAAAGATCACATCTGTAGAAACAATCGGCCAGGCGCGATATCCAGATTTTGCCACCCGGGGTGGTGGGGGGGGGGGGCTATCGTGAGCTGGCGTCCCCAAGGTGACCCAATTTTCCCCCGTCACAACCGGGCGACCAAAATGTATTATTTTGTTACGTCACGCTGGTGAGCGATAGCATGCTTAGGGGGGGGGTTTTTTTTTGGAATTGGCCGCCGATACATCAGTTCGTATAGGTTTAATCCCTAACAGCTCGGGGTATTTTTGGAGTTGATATGGCCGGGGTGGGGGGGGCTCCCAGGCCCCCCTGAGATCTCAACCGCTCGCAGGTGCGCAGATCGCGCCGAAATTGGCACGGCAGCTTCGCCGCCGTGACCTTACTATATCTACAAAATTTGTGAAGTTTTTTTCAGTGAAAATTGTTTAATTGTTAATTACTTTCACCCGGTATGCGAATTTATGCAATAATTAATAACGGACAATCAATCTTTCTCTAAACCCAGCTAAATAAAGCTTCCAAATGTGTAATTTTGGTACTATCGTGGAATAATTCTTATAGGCAATTCCTATCATTCTACTTAGAAAAAATATCGGATATCACAATTATTTCTTATTGGTATTTTAATTGTTTTTTTGAGATATTAGTTTTCTTGTTTCAACTATTTTTAATATTTTCATGTTTTTTAATGAAATTTTCGGGGACACTAAACATCATATAAGATACATTAAAGTATGTGAATCAGTAAATGCAAAAAAATTACTACGTTTTTTAATTTTAGCTGAAAATACAGTTGGCCCTAAGTTAAACCAATTGGCCGATGGACCAAACGCCTAGTAGACTAATTGGTTGTGGACCAAATGTCTAGTAGACCATTGGAATGTGGACCAAACGCCTATAGACCAAGTTGAGCATGTGGACCAACGCCTCAGTGAGACAATTTGGAGTGGCCAGACGCTTAGTAGACCAAATTGGATGTAGCACTAATAGGTTAGTAGCCAATAGGTTACAAACCATTTATATCAGCTTTCATAGTGAATTTAAGAAATCAGCTTGAGTTTTTGATGATGTTGCCAATTTGATTTGGGGGGAATACTCGTGCAGTTTTGCAATTGACGTTGGCATGCTTGCATTTTCACAATACAGCCCACTTCACTATTTTAAATCAGTGTAGCGGTCTATAGCCACCTTCGTCCATGCATTTCGTCCAATAGCCATGTCGTCCAATGGCAATCGGTTCCAATTGCATTTTTCAAGAGCCACTTAGTCCATAGCATTTGGTCATAGCCATATTGTTTCAAGAGCACTTTGGTCACAATAGCCATTTGGTTCCATGCATATTGGTATTTCCAAACAGCCATTTTGGTCCAGGAGCCACTTGGCCAATAGCTATATGTCCAATGCATTTGGTCAATTTGCCACTTAGTCCCAATAGCCTATTTCGGTCCAAGCCATTTTGTTCCAATTGCCACTTCGTTCCAATAGCCATTTTGTTCCATGCCATTTGTCCATAGCCATGGTCTAATGTTAAGTCTATGCAGTAAATTGGATGCCTATACCCTCGGTCTCACCGTTATACCCCCCAACATTTATCCAACTTGTTTCAAACAACAACAAAAACCCTAAAATGTTAATGCACGGATAACACATTAAAAAAAAAAAAAAAAAATTTCAACGTCCCAAATTAAATATTATAGGAGAGTGAGAGAGCGAGCAGTGAGAGAGAGAGAAAGGGTGTAGAAGTTTTGAGGGAGAGGAGCCAGAAGAGAGCATAATTTATTTAATAAAAAAATAAAAGACAGTCTCGAAATATAAATGAATGTCACATATAATTCATAATACGTCATTAAAATACCCATAATCTGAATTATCATTCTTGAAAAACTCTGGAAAAAAAAAAACAAAACAAACAAAAACAAACACAAACAAACCAAACAAGGGGGGGGGTGAAGGAAGGTGAGGGATGAAATTTAAAGACATGTACAAGTTGTCTTTTTTGTTTTTGTTGCGTTTTTTCCTTAAAAAATGCAGAGTTAAGCTTGTTCGGTGTACTGCAGATGACGGACTTAAATTTTAAGTGTCAAAGTTTACTAAGCGTGTTTAACACATACTGATCGGACAGTACCCCCCACCACACTCCGATGTTATAGGCCCATGTAATCTCTTCTCAACGCAAACATTGTATTTTAAATTACATGGCATTACTTAAAATAAGACAGCAATTTTGATTTTTTTTTTCATTTGTTTTAAAAAATAAAACTTTTCACATAAAGAAATCTCTGTCTAGAGCGACCAACTTTCTTTTTGACAGGTCTATTGTTCATTACGGGGCCGGGGTGGTAAAGTGATTTGGATGGCTTGCGCTGCCCCCAGTGACAGGTTATTAGACTTGGCAATTGGACAAATGGTATGGCAAATGGGCATTGGACATAAGATTGCTTGACCAAATGGATTGGTAAAGGTATTGGCTAATGGTCTGGACAAATGGTTTTGGACCAAGTGGCAATGGCCAATTGGCATATTGGACAAGTGCGAATTGGACAATTGGTGAATGGCGTCAAAGGTGGATGGCAATAGAGCAAGAGATTGACAAGGCACATATATATATAATGATGGATTGGAATGCAAGATTGTGGGAACTGTGAGTAGACGGCGAAGTCGAAAAAATATATAAAAAAACAAAAACACCACTTGGCAAATAACGATTGAAATTATGAATGTTGCATTTTGCACAATATGGTTCCATTTTGTCTATGTCTAATTGCTCAAAAAATTTACCATAAAATCAAATCTAAAGCGATAAGTTGTTTATTTTTGTAAACCAAAAAAAAGTCAAAATTTCATACGTCAAAAGAATACTGGGATTACTGAAAATTGGCACATATCTTAATTAATGCTTGCCAATCGATATTTAACCGAATAAAGTGCTAATAAAATAGACTGAATTATTGACTATCTAGTAAAGGTTAGATTACAGGTTATATTTTTTGCTCTTAGTAATAAATACAAGCGGAACTTGAAACGCTAACACACCTACGAGAACAGGCTGAATTGAGCACTAAGTAGCTCAAATCACGTGAATTTCTAGTATAAGTAAAGTCAAAATACGTAATTCAGCCTAAACGTAAAAGCTCAAAATACAGTGAAATTTAGCACTGAAGTAACGCTCGAAATCAAAGGATATTATTCACAACATGAGATGCTAAATTTCTTTTTGTCATTTGTGATATCCTAATTTCGAATTAGTGATTCACGAAATAGATTTATGATATCATAAAATACAATTCTGGCATATCACAATTCATCTTAGTGGATATCACAAATATCGAATTTTGTGATTATAATTGATTTATGATAATGAAATCGAATTATGATATCACGATTCTTATTTTGATTATAAAAAAGGGATTTTTGAAAAGGATGTTGCATCGTGAAACATTGTAAATATGTTCTATTTGGTGATATCACAAATTCAATTAATGACTATCATAATGAAATTGGATTAGGTTAAATGGATTAGTATATACTAATTCGAATTTGATACTACAATAATAATATTATATCAATACGTTCTCATACGTCGATCGTTTGTGTGTTTTTGTGGTCTTCTGTATGTGTGGTGTATTTTGTTGTGATGTCTGTGTTCAAGTTAAAAGAATAAAAACTTTCCAAGGGGATTCCTCATTAATTTCTCTCGGGTATATAGATGATACCAGATAACCGTATACGGTTTTTTCCATTGTTGCGCGACGCTAAGTAGTCGAAAGGCAAGATTTTTGTTGTATTTAAAATCAAAGCAAATATTTTTTTTTCTTTTCCTTTTCGAGGTATTTATTGATCCCTAATTATCGGTTACAATAACTAATATATGAAGTTATTTTTACATAATCTATAAATAGGGATGGGAGTATCCATTCCAGAGAGAGAGAAGAGAGGGGAGGGAGAGGGAGAGAGAGAGAGAGAGAGAGAGGAAGGAAGAGAGAAGGGGACGGAAGAGGAGAGACGAGAGAGAGAGAGAAGAGATATCATAGAGCGAGAGAGTAGGGGGGGGGGCAGAAAGGAAGAGAAGAGAGAAAAGTGTAGTAAGAATATTGAACACTATAATTCGTGGGCTTTCAACATAGGTATATACCTTAAATCACTGTATAATGTTTTGTCGTTTCTTGGAGACGCGTGAGACCATAAAAACTATAATCATTTTGACAAGCCATCCAAATGTTTCTGGTAACTATTCAAAGATTTATTTGGAAAATTATTAAGAATATAAATTGATTAAATTGAAATTGAGAGCAAATGAAATTAGGACCATTTATAAGCAGTATATTTGATATTCAGGTTTACCATTAACATTACCTTTTGTCATACAATATCTTGTTTTGCAAAAACCATCTTAATAATACGAATGAATTTTTCTCCAAAAGTCAGTGATTCGACACATTTAAGTAAACATGTATCTGATGATCTGGTTATTACAAATTTTCAATTTATGTCTAGTTAATTTTGCATTTAGAAAGATTGTCTTTGAAAGGCAAAACAATTATGAAGAAGTTTGAAATTAAATTGTCTTCACTTTATTTCTTTTACATTTCTTCAACTTAAGATTTAAAACATGCTCCAACTAATCTATTGGTAGATTAAAATATCTTGCCAAAACGTTGCAATTGAGGAATTGCTATTCTTCATCCAATGCATTAATAAAATGTTTTGCTTTCATGTGACTCAACATTAATCGTATATTTGATATCTGAAACATGTCATTTGAGAAATTTTTTCTGTTTTTTCGTCGCTCGATTATCGTTGATCGTTTCTTCTATCTTTTTGTCCCACATTTTTTGGAAAAGCTTTCTTCAATTTAGGAGAGAATTCAAAATAACTAAAATAATTAGAGCTTGTACTAGGTATTCGTGTAACGAGTTACATGAACGCACTTTGTCCGTTTACAAAAACATCTCTAACTTTAAAAAGTCCCTTGCATTCCATTCTTTGAAGAATAGTATTTTCTTCCATGTTTTATTATGTACTGTTGTACATAGAATTATCTATTTATGTCTTTACATTTAAGAGAAAATATAATTAAGACTCACCCAGTCTGTTAACAGATAATAAGAATAAAGGGTATTTATGTTTACACAATAAATCATATTTTGCTTGAACAATTTAGTTTTAGGAACATTGCATGTCATAAATAAGCTGACCATATCTAAACAAAGTTTCCAATTGGGTCACCACTTCATGTATTTGAAACCAAGATATTGTAATGCTCGGAATTTTGTTTTGTATATCATCATATCCAAACCCCAGCAATCTGCTTTTCGAGTAACAACCGTCTCTTTACCTTTTTTTTTTTGAACCAAAGAAATTGTAAATTAATCTGTTTACTAACAAACAAATATTTTGTGGAATATTAAACACGTCGCAATGTAAACAAATTGGGAAACAACTAAGTGTCTTTATTATGTTATTTTTCCATAAAAATGTAAGATTTCTCATTTCTCATACTTTAACACGACTCAATTCTTGTAGTTTCGAATTCCAGTTTAATGAATCAGATTTTTTCTGTCTTGTTAGATAACCTAAATATTTATAGGTCATCTGGCATTCTAGGTTTTGTAACATTCTTCTTGATTCTTTTAGAATAATATTAGTTTTAGTTAATTTAATTTGGCCTGCTAAACCCCAACTTTCTACTTTTTTATGGCATATTCCCCGATCTACAGAGTCAACAAATATTATTGTATCATAGTAATGTGATATCTTTATATTCTCATGTAGATTATTCACGAGGTATCTGAATAACCTGTTATAATTTCTGTTGTTGTTTACTCTCACTGCCATACTTCGGCTACCTATAAAAGGAGTGCCGATAAAGGACAACCTTGTCTGACCTTGTTCTATTTTAAAATTCTCGAGAATCCAACTCATTGTTAATGATTCGTCTTTGCATTACATATAAAGAATCTTAACCCTGTTTGGTGTGAATTAGTGTATTTTAACATAAGCGTCTAACAACACAAAATAGGAATCACATGATTTATATTACAAAGCTTAAAGTCTAAAAAAAATAAATCTAGGTATTATTGTATAATTACAATTATCAAGAACATCTAAAACTAGAGCGAATATTCTGTACAGCAGAACGTTGTTAATTTATTCCAGGTTTGATCAGCCGAAAAACTTTCTAAAACTTATGCAAGCGTTTACAGAGTGTTTGGCAAGGATTTTGTATCGATGTTAACAGTGAATTGGCCTCCATTATCTAAGAGATCTTTTTATCTCCTTCTTAGCACATGTGTATAAACTGCTTTTGGCTTTCTGACAATCTTGTGTCTAATTCGATTCAAACTATTCATGAACAAAATACTTCAATCATCCAGAAACACTTATAAAACCATCACATCATCATCATACCGGGGATTGTTTTTCCCATTGTATTAAGGGCTTTTAAAAAATTCTTGTTCTGTTACGGTCTTCACATGCAAGGCCTTCTTCAGAAAGATGGTTAAATTAGAGTTTCCAAATACAATTGATATCAGCATTGTACTTGTGATTGTTTTGAGTACAGCTTACTGTAATATTTAACTATTTCTCTTAGAAATATTTTCGTTACCAGTAATATTTTATTTTTTTGTTAGATACAATCTATTCTTTTCTTTTACCGTTTTCTTTTCTAAACTGAGAAAATACTTGGTTGATTTTTTCCCCTCTTCCATCCATCGTTCTCGGATCTAATATAAGCACTTACATAAATTAGAGAGTGCAAATTTTCATCTCTCTTTCAATTTCGTCATTCTTCTATATCTGTTGCGGTGTTGTCTTTATCAGACTTTACTACAACATTTCATAATTCGTATAACTTCTGTATATTTTTGACTGTTCTTTTTTCTTTTCTTTGAAAATTTCATAGAGATTCTTTTATTTTGATTTACACATGTCCCACTTGGTTCTTGCATTTAATGATTTTATTAGTGGATTCAGATTGGATAATATTTTTATTTGGATTTTGAAGTTATCACTGAGAAGTGATTATTGAACTTCCATAGACCTTTACCCTTTTCAATTTCCTGTTTTAAAAAAGGAGTATTGCACACAATGGTCACATTTAATATGCTGGCGGATATCGGTGGTTGCACCATTGCAATATAGTGAGCTGATTAACCAATAATTAATCTTGAATAGATCCCAACATGTTTGAACGCCAGTATATATTGTTTGTTTTTGAGGATATCACAAAATTAATATAATAATTAACGGCTTGCATACGTCACGATCGTTTGTGTGTTTGTTGGTCTTCTGTTATGTGTGGTGTATTTTTGGATGTCCGTGTTCAACGTTAAAAAAATAAAAACTTCCACAGGCGATTCCTCATAATTTCCGGTATATCACAGATATAGATGCAAGATAACGGTACGTTTTCTTCTAATGATTTGTCGCGGCCTAAGAGATAGTCGCAAAAGGCAAGGATTTTTGTGTATTTAAAAATCAAAGCAATATGATATTGTTTGTATTCAAGATACACATTTTGTACCGGATATAGAGAATGTGAAAAAGATGGGAGAGGTAAATGCATTTTCTCATATAACCAAATCCACTGAAACATCCAACTCAAGAGGTAGTGCAATTCTTAGGAACAAACTTCCCGTAATGATAAAAGAATTGAAGTAGATTTTAGTGGAACGTAAGATGTGTAGGGAAGCACGAAACACTATACAACACAACCAAAACCCCCCCCCCCACCCCCCCCCCCCCCCCCCCCCCCCCCCCCCAACCACCCATATCCCTTTCTGGCTAGGTGTTACACAAGTCTAATCCTTTGTTCAAAAATAAAAATACAGATGATGGACATTTGGGGAGTAACATTATATACCACCTGACATATATAATCATAGCGTACAATGAGCATTATCCACAACCATTACGACTGTTATGTATAGATATTCTTGATAATTAACAGCACAGTGAACAAATCAGATCTCTGCAATTTTTTTTTATCACATTTGGGTCCATATCCGCTGTAATTTTAAGATACGACCCCCCCCCGATGACCCCAGCCCCCCCCTCTTTCTCCCCCTCTCCTTAAATCCAAGAAGCACAACAAACTCCCACCCTCCCTTCTCGCACGCGACCCGTCCACATGCCCTGCTCTGTCCACTCCTAGCCCCGCCCACTTCCACCACCAAAGGTTGAAACCCATACCACAATGGCCACAAAATGAATTCAAGCGACTCCAGAACAACATAGAAAGTCACTCCAAATAGATAAAAATTTCAGAATAATATTTCACCCGCGTCGCACCAAACCAATTTCAACATATTTATAGGTTTTCTAATTCATCCGAAAGCCAAATTTAAACAGCACAAAAAAGAAAGAAAAAAACAATACAAGAAAACAGAAGCCAAATCAGCAAGGAAATTTTTTGGCTTTAATCTAGCGTACACACAATACACACCATTATTTGAAAAGATTTCAACACTAACTAAAAACTTGAACTTTCCTCTCCCAAACCGAACTGTACCATTTTTTAACCAACCCACAGATGCACGATACTATCTCTTTTATGAATATGACATTACAATTGCGTACACTTATGGCCCAAATTCAGACCAACCCATTTTTTTTTCCAAATCTCCAAATATTATAAAACAGAAAATGCAATTCTTCGACCGCGCAACCAACGTCGGAAAGGCAATGCCCTCCGTATCTGCCACACGGGAAAAAAAAGGCAAAAGGCGGCATGTTGAGTATTTACAATCCATTTATACCATGACATCATTTGAGATATTGCACCCCAAATCTAATAAAATTGTACTTGTTCATAGAATTATTTCCAACTCAGAAAGATGTGGCTACACTGAGTAATAAAAAAGGGATAACACATTTATTAAGTTGGATCTGTCAAAAGGTCCTTCAAGAAATGCAACCAAACCGAGTCATTCATAAATAACACAGTGACTATTAAATGTCCTAAGACCCATGCAAAAAATCTACTAATCAGTTCATCATAATCCTCCCACTCAAAATGACCCAAGTTTGGAAGTTGATCCATTTTATTAAAAAGTTCAGAAAGATTACAGCAAGACGATAAGCACCATTTCATGTATACCAATGACGTCGTGTACCCTGAACCTCTTGACTTCATGACTAAAATATAAATAATTCATTGTCCCTACCATATCGCACACAATGACCAATTTGATGTATTCACCAATCTCCATTCAAGACTTTCTGAAGTAAATATGCGCACATAAGAACAGCATTTTCACGTACACAATAGTCCTCTGTGGCCTTACTGAACTTTGACTTACATAGACTCTAAATATGCTCACGTATATATGTCCGTCCACATATGCAATATCATACCCAAAGTTAAATTTGAGCCGTACAAACGGATTTTTACCCTTCCAAATATCGACACAATTTACACCACGAAAAACAACCAAAAATAAAAAAAATAAATAAGAGCAAGCAAAGACCATTTCCCATGTACACAAATACCTACATGTTCCGACCTCCAATTAGACCTACATGACCCCAATCATCGATAAGATTCAAGTCCACTCCCATATTGAAATATGATCCAAGTTTTGAAGTTGATCCTCAACCGGTTCTTAAGTATTATCCACATGAAAACAAACTATACTAATGTATACAATGACCTCATAGTGACCTCTGACCTTTGACCCACAAAATCACATATATCAGATTCATTATGCCCACACCTCCCAATATGCACACATTATACTCAAAGTATTGAAGCATATAAGAACCTCACACAATTCTTAAGTTATCATAACCACAAATGAGAACCGAACAATTTATACATGTATAACAGATGAACATACTTGCCTGAACCTTTGAACCAAATAATTGACCCTCAAATGACCCTAAAAATCTAATCAGTTCATATGCCGCGTGCGCGGATACGAGCGACAGATAGCCAAAGTTTGAGATGACGCGATCAAACGGTTTTAAGTCCAATATGGACGAGAACGAGCCAATTCTCTCATAGCTAACAACATGACACTCTGTGACCTACTTTGACCTAAGCACCAGAAGCTCTAATCAAATTCATGTGATCCCATAACACAATATGCATACATGATCAAGTATTGAAAGTGATCTCGTAACAACAAGGTTCTTAAGTTATCGCGAGAACGAAAACGGGACGGACGTACGGACGGACGGACGGACGGACAACCCAAAAACATAATGCCTCCGGCACCACCTCTGGTGGCGGAGGCATAAAAAATATATGTATATACCCTTGAGGTATCTGCCTCAGTCTCTTGGCAGTATACTTATAGTTTTGAAAAAGCAATATAATGTTGAGGCTGGTCTACCGGTGCTTACTACTATATTACCTCTCCCATTGTTACATGATGTCATATATATGATAGATTGTATATTAGCTAGCTATCAAGGTAGTTCTACCTGTGTTCTACCTATGATTACCTCTAGACTACCCTATTTCCTGTTCACCATGACTGGTAGACGGTGGGTTTAGCATAAAGCTCGCTCATGAAGTTGGTCTACCAGTGACTACCCCCTTAATACCCTCTTCCCGTTTCCTAACATCTGGTAGGTTGTCTAACTAGCTGTTGAGGATTGTCTAGCAGTAATTACCCTCACTCATTTCCCAGTGACTGGTAGGTTGTCTACTGAGCTGCTGAGGGTTGTCTACCAGTGATTACCGTCTCCCGATGGATTTAGCGTAGGCTAGCTGCTTAGGATGGTCTACTCCGGACACTGCCTCCCATCATAGAAACCTTGTCCTTCAACTCAGCAACATCTGGAAATATCACACATAAAAGAATTATAGATAAGAACGTCTATAAATTTGAATTTCAGAAAAATTGTTCTGCATCCATTAAGGGTAAAACTTTTACCATAAACTCCCATCTTTTGTATGCATGTCTCTCTCTTGAGGCCAAAATATGACAAGAGTATGATTCTCTCACCCCATGGCATTAGCGTAATAGAACGGTAAAACAATATGACATTGATACAGTGCATATCACAGCCCCTCTGCACTATTAAATACAAGGGAGAAAGAATCAATATCACTATAGGTTTATTAGTGGCGGATCCAGGATTTCATGGGAGGGGGCCCACAATGGGAAATTCATATTTTGTTGCACTCAATTTTTTTTATCCCCATAACAATGGGCGAGCAAAAAGGTACTTAATTTTTTTTCCATGTCACGCTGGTCGTGCGATAAGCAAGGGGGAGGGGTGTGTAGGTGTAAAATCCAGAATTTTATACCCTAGTGTTGATCATAAATGAAGCCCCTCCTCCATTCCCAAGAATCCCTCCCTGTTTGATTCTCACCTTGTTTGAGAGCTTGTTTCTCCTGCTCCAGCTCAGAGTTCCTAGCGGAGAGAAAGACTGCATCTTGAATAGCATCTTCTAACAGACATGACAGAGTCCGATATCTCTGTTCAAGAGCCATCTTCTGCTCTTCAAACGCCTGTCGGTAATTCCGGAATGTCTGTAGAGAAAAGGAAATCAAGAACAGAAATTATTCTCATCAAATAGAAGCTTATAAGATAGCATCCAACAGAGTCTGGTATCTCTGTTCAACAGCCATTTTCTCCTCATCAAATGCCTCCCTCTAATTCCTGAATGTCTGTAGAGAATAAAATGAAGAATATACATGTTCTCATCAAAAAGTAGCTCATCAGATGGCATCTAATACACTCCAGTACCTCTGTTCAAAAGCCATCTTCTGCTCCTCAAACGCCAGTTGGTAATTTCCAGAATGTCTGTAGAGAGGGCAACAAAGAATATACATGTATTGTAAATATTTCTCATCAAATAGCAGCTCATTAGATAGCATATAACAGAGTCTGGTATCTCTGTTCTAGTGCATCTTCTCCTCAAACACCTTTTGATAATTACAGAATGTCTGGAAGTGGAAATAACCACTGATATGTTGCTTGACAAATAATTTGGTTTTACACATTTCCTGAATGTAGAGATTCAAAACTTTCAAAGAATGTATAGACTTGCAGTTTACTAAAGTATAATCCAGTTAAAATCATCAGTTTTCAAGTAATCAATCAATGATATCGATTCAGATTTTTGCAACTTATTGGTGCATTTGAGCCATCAAGCCATAGATATGACCTCCAAATTTTGTACCTGGAAGTGCTGTAGCTGCTGTATCTCCATCTCCTCCTTATGTTTGAGATAAGCCTCATCCAGCTCAGCGACAAGGAGAGCCTTCTCTGCATCCATGGCCTGGAGCTGCATGGTGACTACCCTCCGTTCCTCTCTCTCCTTCACCAGACTCATCTCAATCTGAATGGATTGCTCCTGGGTGTAACCAGCGCCCCCATTGGCTGATCTCAGCTGTTAGTGCGACAGATAGTAAATGGTAAGATTAATGTTGCGTGTGCCCTGTCCCCACATGACAAGGCAAAACCTCCTTTAAAAAAAATTGCTGCAGTAAAAAACTAGATGAATCTTCGACCGCGCACGGTCGGAAGGCATGCCTCCGCATTGCCACATCGGAAAAAAAAGGCATGCGTATGTTGAGTATTTTACATCCATATACCACATCTTTGAGATATTGACCCCAAATCTATTAAAGTTGTATCATCAGAATTATTTCCAACTCAGGAAGGATGGCTACTGATGTAATAAAAAGGATAAACATGTTTAAGTTATCTGTCAAAGTCCTTCAGAAATTGCACAAAGAGTCATTTCATAAAATAACAGTGACTTTGATGTCCGACCTCAAAAATCTAATCAGTTCATTCTTTCCTTCACCACATGACCGCAAGTTGAAGTTGATCCATAAACGGTTTCAGAAGCTACAGCAAGAACGTGCCATTTTATGTATACAATGACGTCTGTGACCCTTGAACCTTTGACTTCATGACCTCAAAAATATAATAAATCATTGTCCCTACCATATGCACACATGACCCAAGTTTGATGTCATCCATCAAACTGTCTTAAGTTATTCGCAAGAACAAGCCATTTCACGTACACAATGACCTCTTGTGACCTTTGACCTCATGACCCCAAAATCTGATAAGTTCATTGTCCCTCCCATATGTAACATATATCCAAGTTTGAAGTTGACCCCAAACGTTCTTAAGTTATCGCAAGAACGAGAGCCATTTCACGTACAACAATGACCTGTGACCTTTGACCTCATGACCCAAATTCTAATAAGTTTTACCTCATATATGCAATATGACCCAAGTTTCAAGTTATCCCTCAAACGTTCTTAAGTTATCGCAAGAACGAGCCATTTCATGTACACAATGACCTCTGTGACCTTTGACCTCATGACCCCAAATTCTAATCAGTTCATTGTCCCTACCATATGCATACATGATCCAAGTTTGAAGTTGACCCGTCACACAGTTCTCAAGTTATTGCGAGAACGAACCATTTTCATGTATACAATGACATCTGTGACCTTTGACCTTTGACCTCATGACCCTAAAATCTAATCAGTTCATTGCCTCCCATAGGCACACATTACCCAAGTTTGAAGTTGACCCGTCAAACGGTTTTTAAGTTATGGCGAGAACGAGCCATTTCATGCATACAATGACCTCTGTGACCTTTGACCTTTGACCTAATGACCCCAAGTCTAATCAGATCATTGTCCCTACCATATGCATACATGATCCAATTTGAAAGTGATCCGTCAAACGGTTTCTTAAGTTATCGCGAGAACGAAAACGGGACGGACGTACGGACGGATGGACGGACAACCCGAAAACATAATGCCTCCGGCACCACCTTCAGTGGCGGAGGCATAAAAACTTTGAAAACCCACATACAATTATTTGTGGCGATTGAAACTTAGTTCAAGATTTCGCTCTTGATACCTGTAACTATCTATATTAATAACCCAGATAAAATGAAAAGTGATTTAGATTTGTGTGATCCATGGCGAATTAGATTCCCAGATAAAAAGTATTATACCTGGAGGCAGCCCACCCCCTTTAAACAAAGTCGATTAGCCTTCTTTCTTATTTCCTCCGAACTCCTCTCGTTAGTTAAAAATGTCAATATTCTTTCGGCTTACAGAACAGACCATTCATTAATTCGCCCGAGTCTCACTTTAAATCGGATAACAGGAGGTCCTGGATTTTGGAAGTTTAATAATTCTTTGCTCAAAGAAGAAGACTTTGTGCAATAAATAAAAAGAACGATAAGAGAGACCATTAAGTTTTACGCTCAAGGTGCAATAGAATTTGACCAAAATGATTGTTTAGTTGGTGAATGCGAATTTAATATAAACGATCAATTATTACTTGAAACTTTAATGATGACAATACGAGGGGAGACCATATCATATGCATCTTTTGCAAAAAAGAAATGCATTAATAAAGAAAAAGATTTTGAAAAGAAACTGGAAGATTTAGAAAGAAAGTTAGTTCTCTCTGATAATAAAACAGTTGTATTAGCAGAAATTAACAAAATAAAATCAGAACTTGAGAAGTTTCGCGTTAAAAAAATTGAAGGAATTGTATTAAGATCGCGAATAAAATGGATGGAGTTTGGGGGAAAACCATCAAAATTCTTTTTGAATTTGGAAAAACAAAATAAGGTCAATAAAGAAATACGTCAATTATTGACGGAAAATGGCGATACTTTACAAAAGCAAGAAGATATACTCAAGGAGGTATTTAATTTTTACTCAAATCTATACTCAACTAAAAAAACAAATGAATATCGTTTGGAAACACTTCTCAATGACGCAGATATTCCGAAACTGTCCCCGCGACAATCTTTAACACTAGAAGGTCCTCTTAATACTGAAGAGGTTTATTCCACGTTAAAACTTATGAAAAATAACAAATCTACTGGACAGGATGGTTTCACAGTGGAATTTTATCGCTTTTTTGGGAGGAACTTAAAATTCTAATTGTTAAATCACTTAATTATGCGTATTTCTCAGAAGAGCTATCCAATTCACAAAAGGATGGTATAATTACTCTGATACCAAAGGGAAATAAATCTAGACATTTACTGAAAAACTGGCGACCGATTTCTTTATTAAATGTAATATACAGTCTGTGTAAAAAAAATGGTACAGTCGAAAAAAAAATATTTAGGTGTGAAATAGTTTCAAATAATGTGTGTATGTCAGGCGCGTATCCAGGATTTGGCATCCCGGGGGGCCCGATGTGATTTTGATTTTGGCCCCAGAAAGGTACATTCTGGGGGGGGGGGGGGGGGGGGTAGGTGTGTACGTGTTGAAAAATTGTTCAGCCTTCGGCCAACCGGAAGGTCACAAATCAGCCATAGGGGGTAGGTTCCGATGTCAATCGGCTCAAATCGTACATCGTTTATATTTTTCCTTTTTTTCCCCTTTTTTTTTCCCATTTTGCTCAAGTCGGCGCCCCTCTAAGGTTTATTTGGCGCCCCTTTGAGGTCATTTTGGCGCCCTTTTGGGCGCTTACCCGGGGGGCCCGGGCCCGTAAAGTCCCCCCCCCCCAGAATACGCGCATGTATGTGGTACCAATATAAAGCCAAAGGATTTTCCCTGCTGATGCGCTTTGTTCTGTATAATTTGCAGGTTGTGATTAATCTTCATACTATAAAAAAATGTTTTCCACTTGTACCATTTTCTTTGACACAGACTGTATAAGTTAGCATCCGAATGTATTGCAAATAGATTTAAAAAATGTTCTCCCCTTCTTGATACATGAGAGCCAAACTGGATTTCTCAGTGGTCGTTACATTGGCGAAAATATTCGTATGTTGTATGACACCCTACTGTATACTGAGTTAAAGGATATACCTGGTATGCTTCTCGTTGATTTTGAAAAAGCGTTTGATTCCGTATCTCACAATTTTCTATTTAGTGTTTTAAATTTTGTTTCGCTTTGGTCCATCAGTAATGAAATGGATTAGAATGTTTTATACAAACGCATCGTCTCGTGTAATAGTTAATGGTCACTGTACAGATATATTTAAAATTGGGCGAGGTTGCCGCCAGGGCGATCCCCTGTCATAGGCGTACATTTAATCGTTAGTGAAATACTTGGTGGTCTTATACGTCACACAAACTCTTTAGTTGGATTGCATATGAATGGAAAAACATTAAAACTTTTACAATATGCAGATGATACCCTTTTGACGCTCAATGGATCTAAAACAGATTTACAATGTGCCCTTGAAATATTAAGTAATTTTGAAAAAATGTCTAATCTTAAAATAAACATGTCAAAAACCCAAGTAATATGGATTGGCAAAAATAGGACCCTTAAAGTAGAACTTCTTCACGAATATAAACTAAACTGGGTATCTGAGGGGTATTTCAGGTACCTAGGTATAGATTTCTCAGTAAACGTAACCCAAATGGTTGATCATAACTATTCCGAAAAGTTTAAAGAGATTAAATTCAAGATGGCAACCTGGATAAAAAGATCACTAACTCCCCTTGGAAGAGCCACAATAGCTAAATCTTTATTCATTCCTAAAATTAACTACCTCCTCTTATCACTTCCACTACCAAATGCACAAATTATGAAAGACATAAACCGAAGTTTCTTTGAATTTATATGGAATCACAAACCCGATAAAATGAGCTGAAAACAATTATGTCAATTATACACTGATGGTGGAATAAGGATGACAGATATTTTTATTCACGCTAAGTCACTCAAGCTATCATGGATAAGAAGATTTATCAATAATACAATAGATCAAGATTTCACCAGTCATATGTTCTACTCATTTTTACCTCACCCTTGTACACCCTTTCCGTTGTTCATGGGTTCTGTATATATTTCTCTGATTTAGCGCGATATGTGGTTAATCCATTTTGGAAAGAGGTACTATTAGCCTTTTCAGAGCTAATTGTTTTTACAATTCATCACATTGCATGCCAACCCCTTTTGAATAAGGATATGATAAAAGTTAATAATAAAGTATTGTATTTGAAATCTTGGTGTAATAAGGGAGTCCGTTTTGTAAATGATATTTTAAAAGCAGATGGATCATTTCTGTCATGAATTTCAACAGAAGTTTAATGTGCAAACAACATTTCTTCAATATTATGGCTTGTGTAATGCAATAAGATCAGACTAAATAAGTTCATTATTGCGGATTGAAATAATCGCTAGAGGGTATTCATTTGTCTCGCAATCTACTATAGTCAACAAGGAAATTCGTGATCACTCTCGCAAAAAGTGATCACTAGCTTACAAGTTCACGAGCTTTCGAGTGCCGCTGCAACTCTTTATCAAGTGACGAAAATTAACGCGGAAAACCGTTCGAATGCCGTGTCCTTCTAATCGGCGTTTGAGTTGTTGTTGTCAGTCTTGCCATACATAGATGGACTCTCACAACAACTCAAACGCCGATTAGAAGGCCACGGCATTCGAACGGTTTTCCGCTCAGACACCACCCTACTGAAACAACTCGTACACTCCTAATGGTGGTGTCACATGCACCGGGTAAAAAGAACGGGTCTTCGCCGTTCACCGAAAAACCAAAATTTGCAACACGGCAATAGAACGGCACCGGCCTCATAACATTTTTCATAATTTTCACCGTGTCCGTATCGTTCTTTACCGGGTCTATACCAGGTCCTAACCAGTCTGGTACCGGGCTGACCGTCCTCATATGTAGTCCATGCTTTCTTCTTGTCCGTGCGATTACCGATTGGCCACCGACCTTACCGCTCTCTGACAGAGAAAAGAAAATTGTTTTCTTCGCCGGGTGACTCACCGTTTTCCACCGTTCGCGACCGTGCAATACAGGTTGATGCGAACGGCGGGACACGGAGGATGGGTCGGTGATGACCCGTCAAAAACGCTCACGTGATTTTGTCTTCGGTTCATGCCCGGCGAATGTTTTGGCCATGCCCGGGCATGCTCAAAATTTTCGCCGGGCATGAACCGCAGGCACCGGCCGATGGAGACCCGGTGTAAGGGCGGTATAATGGCGTTGTGATGACGGTATGCGGATGGTGTGAGGACGGAACAAACGCTCCACACCCGTCCACAAGAGCGGTCATGCACGGTGTTGGACTGGACTGGTGGATCTACCCTTATGGTGTCTTCAAATCACGTATATGGTGTCTTCAATCCGCCCTTTGTTTTTTGAAGCACTCGATCTCATCGCTCTCTTCACAAGCTCAGAGATGAATGATATTGCAGCTTTCAAAAGATACATTATAATCTGAAATACTTTTATAGTCATTGCCGGGGAGAAGAATTTAAGATTTGGTCCTTTTATGGACATTTTTTTCAAATATTTTCTTTTGTTTGACATTAGTTTCTAAAGTTTCATTTTAACAGCTTTGCAAATAAATATTAGACTATACTTTCATAATAAACTCCAGTATAGTTTGGTCTAAATCGTTTGCCCAAATTACATGTATACTTTATACCCGCCTTTCATTTAAAAAAATATGGGCCCCCTATGAAGCTATAATTTCCGAGTAAACCAGCCCCCAAATAAAGTTGATAAACCTGTTTATGTCATATGATTTATTCTTCATGGTATATATATAATACTTGTGTTTTGTAAAATATTACTCTGGGTATTAGTTTTTAACTCAAATTCATTCAGTTATTGATTGATCTGGTTTGTAAACAATTAAGGGTACAACATTTAAAAACGTAGTTTTCACGTATAGTTTTCATGTACTAGAAGTTGGCAAGTTTAGACACAAGGGGGCGTACTTGATGCGGAAAAGGAAAAGGGTGATCGATTTATGTTGCCCGACCTCACCACGGTCCATCTCCGTCCTACAAACGGGCATGAAACGGTTGCGGCGTCCTCATTCAGTCCTTTTACCGCCCTTTTAACGACTCGTCCGGTTTAAGACCGTTCTGAAATACCCGGTCATCACCCGGAAATAACCCGGCAAGAGTTCGGCTGTTCTTGAAAAATCCTCTCGGGAACGGGTGCCCAGCGAACTCCTATAAATGTGTTGGACGGGCTTCAACCGCTTCACCGTGTGCCTCACCGTTTGCCACCGTGTGCACAAATTTGGCCAGAACGGTGGCGAACGGTGGGCCAACACGGCATATGTGACACCTGCATTAGACCCCATCCCTGATTACAGACGTGATGGCGTAGTACACAACATTCCTTGCCAGGGATGTGATGGGTCTTATATAGGTGAAACAGCCCGACCGATAGTCGAACGAATATCAGAACACAAGCGAAATGTTCGGTTACAGCGAACCGACACATCCGCAGTAGCAGAACATGCCTGGGAGAAGCAACCACAGAAATAGATAGAAACAGAATAGATAATTTCTCTATTTCTGTGGAAGCAACACCGCCCCGATTGGGATGGTGTACATTGCGTTGCCAAAGAGAGACATTGGTATACACGCAGGATTAAGGAGGCTATTAGCATACGTCTTTGTCCTAACAACTTGTACAGAGACAGCGGGATCGATATCCCCGATTTCTGGATGCGAATTATCCGACGTCACAATACCCCCTTACCTGGCAGTGCACGACGACCCGATCTTCCCCGGCCCCTAGCGAGGGACCGGTCAGCTTGCCAATCCCCGTCCACGGGAAGCTAGCTAGCCCGCCATTGTCTAATTTGCATACTGTTTCCCGCCCGCACCATCGGCGCGCTGATTGGTGAACGCCCGACCAATCACGTAGCGGCTTGGTGCGCTGCGATCCGCGGGATTCGTATAAATAGACTACGTTTTCAGTTAATTTTCGTCACTTGATAAAGAGTTGCAGCGGCACCCGAAAGCTCGTGAGCTTGTAAGCTAGTGATCACTTTTTGCGACAGTGATCACGAATTTCCTTGTTGACCATAGTAGATTGCGAGACAAATGAATACCCTCTAGC
>CALNVZ010002974.1:14866084-14883917 GCA_940671915.1 Paracentrotus lividus | reverse complement strand
GACAAAATAAGATTCAGTTTTGATAAAATACATACCGAAAGTAATGGAACCTACATGTATAATTCCCGAAAGATATTGCAATTGATATTTGAAAATGAAAAAAGGGTGTTCACATATTTACAAACATTTTTTGAATAACATAATAAGAGTGCAAAAAAGTCTTACAACATGAGAAACTTGATTTTGACTTTAGGAAAAGATATGATTTTATTATGTGAGTCCATTTCAATCAACTGTTGTATATAAACATGAGAGATGGTTTCAATTTAAGATTTTTGAATAGAATTCTTATACATGAAAGACATGATTGTTAAACTAAACATAGTTGCAAATAAATGTGATATCGTCTTGTCGAAATGAGAGAGAAGTCGCAGATCAAAATCTTGAGTAAATCGAAAAATAATAAAAACTCAAAATTTTGAGGAATTTTTTTTTTTTTCTGTTCTACCATAGCTTCATCTTTGCTCTGTTAAAAAAATGAGTGAAAATGATAACCGGAAAGTCGTAAAAAGCAGTTTTTCGGCAGTGTTTTTTTCGGTCATAAGTTTTTTTTATCCCGGACATACAAGCGAACGTACACGCTTCATTTCCGCTCTCCGTTTAGCTCCGCCTTAGCAACGCATGGCTTTGTTTATTGGACGTTCACGGTCATGATGTGTGATTTCAACTGGCTTTTGCAATGAATCAGGGATCAATAATATCAAATAAAATGGATTTCAAAAATCGCGAATAGTCTCTCATTTCGACGTGACGCATCACATATATGTACGTTTTGTAAGAACGCAGAAGAAACGATAACGCATATATTTTGTACGTGTGTATCTCAAATGGTATATGGTCAAACTTTGAACTATGGTTATCTAACCACAATATAACTATCAAAATTACAAACGAAAATAAACTATTTGGGTTTCAAGGACAAAATAACAGTGCTTTAAACTGTATAATGGTGGTCATAAGAAGGGAAATATATACAGCAAAGTGTAAAGACTGTTTGCCTGTTTTTGACAATATTTCTCAGCTAAAAAATGTTACTACGATAGGAAAGTATATTGCCAAAAAAATCTTAGAGAAAGAAAGTTCTCAAAAAATGGTTTCTTTTACAATTGCTTTTGATTAATAACTTATATGAAATAATTTATGTTTATACATGAAGAGTTTGATTACAGGCACTATATAGATCCACTTTTGTCACTTCTGAGAAAAAGGTATTTGTTTGCCAAACTCTTTGTCTGTGGAAAAAGATATTCAAAAGTACATTTGTGAAAAATTGCCTCTACAGGCTTCAACTTTTGTTCATAAACAGATACCAGTTTAAAACATGTCACAACTCTATTCATCAAGGTGATTTGGGCGTCAATTTGGAGTCGAACTCTTCACGTTATTTAAAAATGTATTCAGATGTTTTCTTCACAATTATATTGCTTTTTATTTATTGCCATTATTTGAATGTATTTCTGTTAGTGTTATGAAATAAAGAACCTGTGAAAGGAAAATAAATTGAAAAAAAAAAAAATAATATATAACATGATCATTCAAAATCGGTCAAAACACAACTTAAAAGTAACTCCCCCAATATAAAAATGGAGTAACTTTTTAACGACTGAGATTTTGAGCAAGTATCTAGACAGCTAGATGTCATTGTCAATGTTTATCAATGATCGTTTTTGAAATATTTTTCAACTGAATGATATTCTGACCTTATCTGCCCATGCCGGTCCCCCAAAGTAAGCCTCCTGCATGGACTTTCGCAGAAATGACTATAATACGTTAATAGTGTCTTACATGGGCCCAGCCGGGGATGGGGCTGCAGCCCCACTTTTTTTTTCAGCAAACGTTACAAAATCGCGAAAAAAAGAATATGTTGATTTTTAGCATGTTCGCCCCAACTTTTGGCCTGCCGTTTCATAAAGAAAAATTACTTTTTGTGTTGAGTTTCGTCAGACGCCTTATTTCATATTTAGACCAATATAAGCATTCAATATTTCTATTATGCCTCCATGTACATTGATAATTCACTTAATATAGGTTTCCCGGTCGTTTTTAAATCTCTTTTCAATCGAATTCGTTAATGTTCAGTCAATTTAAACGAACCTTCCCGGAGCGGGCTATCGGTAATTTAATTTAACGTTAGAGCAATCGATTTCGTTTATGTTCTTTCATAATCGTTAATGATCATTCGTATTCGTTTATGTGCGATCAAAAGTGTTTATGTGCAGTAACTTCTCAATGCATGAAATCAAATTCGTCGATCAATTAAAAAAATTCCCAGCTATAAAAAGGAAGTGGAGGTGAGGCGTCCAGCAGTCAAATTCGTTTTTAGCATGCAATTAAAACGTTTTAGGCCTATCCGTGTGAACACACGAAGCAAAGGGGTCACGGGGCGCCATGTAAACACAAAATAAATTTATAGCAATAATGTATTCAGAGGCTGCGATCACGAATTTGAAAGTGGGGGGGGGGGCACTTTTTTTTATGAAAAGGGGGCCCTTTACAGTGGCATAATGAACAAAATTTATGGGACAGGGAGGGGCTGGCTATAAAAGTAGTATTTTTAATTTATTACTGAGAGAATAAAAATACGTTTAGAGGGATGTAAATAGGCCTATGTGCTTTTGACAACACTCTTTTACAATAGTTGCCTCCGGAAGCAGGGTAATTGGTCTCATGGTATTCCCTTTTTATGCGAGGACGCATAGCGACCGAGCGGACAAATTTGGGTTTAAAAAAAAAGAAACTGTGGAGGAAAAAGGGTTCTTTTTTAGTAACTAGAGTGCCCCTTTTTTACAAAAAAAAATTGTCCATGGGCCTTTCAAGAAGTTTCTTTTTTTATATAATATGAAAAGTGTCCTTTGTAGCCAAGAAAAAAGGGCACTTTTAGTAACGAAAAGGGACAATTTGATTTTTTTTTTTTTTTTTTTTTTTGCGGCATTCGGTCATCCAGAACGTCATCATGTAACGGTCACAGGGATATGGTTTATTTGTCAATATTGTCGATCTTGCATCTTTTCTCTATTTTTTTTCCTGGGTGATGGGGGCCGCGCCTGTCCGACAAGCTATTTGGTCTAATCTGAATTTTATGTAATACATACTTGATCTAATTGTCACTGGGTCTATTGACCATTTCAGGTGTGGATCCAGGGGCCCAGCGGGAAAGCCCCCCACCCCCAGCAAAAAAAGAAAAAAAAGAAAAAAAAAAAGAGGAAAATGGTAGAAAAAATAGATTGCCGACCCGACTGACCAATCTAACCCCCCCCCCCATGGCCGTTACATGATGACCTTGTTGATGGCCAAAGGCCGAGAAATTTTAACACCCCCACCCCCTCATGTTATGCAAGTTTCTAATGAATTGAGTGAGGGTGGGGGCTGCAGCTCCTACTCTGTTTTATACACATTAGTTTTGCTTTTATTGTATTTCTTTTTTGTATACATTTCGTTTTCGAGCAGACATATAGATTTTGAATTCATTCTGATAAAAACGCAAACATTATAATCAGCTTGTGTGTTGTTTTTTTGTGTGTGTGTGTGTGCGTGTGTGTTTTCTAAGCTCAGGCTCCCCCTTCCCCCATGATCAGCCTCTTTTCTGACAAAAACACTTCACAGCCCCCTCCCAAATTTTATTTTCCTACCCGAACCTAACATTCCTAATTTGTATACAGTTATTTCTAAAGTGGATGCCCCAAAACGAATCTGAATTCACCAGAAGACGGGGATTTTACGAATGGACGAATTTGAGCGAACATTGACGAATGCGACTGCTCACAACAGCAAATTCGTCGGTGGAATATGCAATTGGATTGAACGATGTTTGATTTTGGCTACACATAAACGAATTTCATTGTAGATTTGTAATCGCGATCACATTCCGGACGAAAGGGCTCGAAAGAAATGTCAAATTGATCGGAGATAGTTTAAACTTGACCGGGAAAACCTATACTATACATGTAGGCCCTACGTGTAGGTCTAAATGACATACGCAATACAGAATGTACACACAATCGAAATTAACGTGATTTCATAATGCTTATAATGAATGAATATAACCCTACGGTCTAATCTCAATTAATACACGCACACCCACACCTGCAAACAATATCTATGTTAACTGCATTTTTCTGACTTGGTTTATAGTAACGAATTAATTTGGTGACTTAAATTGACTTGTGAACCATTTTGTCTCAATCTGCTAGTTGTGGTAATAACCTCTCATTTTCATTTACCTTCCAATATAAACCCCTAACAAAAATTTTCGTAAATCGACTTTGGGCAATGATAGCTTTTCAGGTATGTTTTAGTTATTCCTGATATTCATAATGTTGGAAAGATATTTTATTCCCCTGTTTATTGATATCCTATTTATAATGATTGTGTCATACTTAAATGCACAAAATACCTGAATATGGAGAAAAGTAAAAAGTCACATGTTGCATAATGCATTTTTATTGATCAAATTGAATTCCGAATCCCGAATTTAGGCCCTGGTAACATTTAGGGCATTTTCTAATTTTTATTGAATTTTATACCATTTTGAAGCTCATTTATTCCACTTTTCAATGATACCCTAATTGTAAAAATATTGTTGTTCTTGTATGCACAGATCACCTGAATCTTAGGACAAGTCAGAAGTCAAAATGTTGCAAATTGAATGCCTAATGTGAGTGTTATTGTCCATTGCTAGTTACTAAATTTGAACAATAACAATGCATTTTGCAACTCTTCACTTTTTACTTTTTGCTATATATTCATGAATTATGTGCATTCAAATATGATGTTACCATTGCAAATACTAGGGTATTGATAAAAAGAAGAATAAATGAACTTTTCAATGCTATAAAAATTGATCGTGATAAAAACCCACATTAAAAGGTATCAAGGTTCAGAGTTAATGTTACAGAACATTCAAACTGAACATTATCTTTCGCATTGCCTTGCATTCAGGGGGTATTTAGGGGTTCTGTGGACCCGGGGACGACATCACCATGGCAAATTAGGTATCAATAAAAAGAAGAATAACTGAACTTGACAATGGTTCACATTCAATAAAAATTATAAATTACCCCAAAAGTTATTAGGGTCTGAAGTCGAGTTGCGGAACTCAATGTGATCAATAAAAGAGCATTTTACAACATCTGACTTTTTACTTTTTTCCATATTCTGATATTCTGTGCATTGAAGCATGACACAATCATTACAAATAGGATATCAATAAAAATGTGAATAAATTATCTTTCCAATGGTATATCAGGTAATATCAGGAATAACTAAAGAGCACCTCAAAAGTTATCATGGCCCAAAGTCGATTTGCGGAACTTTTTGGGAGGGGTTTATATATATATATATTTGCCAATAGGAAAAACAACTTCTGGTTAAGGGGATTGCTTTTTTATTTATTTTTGTTGTTGTTGATGGATTTGTTTAATAAATGAACATACAATTTAGATTCCGAGAGCTGGGGATTGGTTTATCCTTGCGTGTAATACTAAGACTCGAAAAAGAAAGGAAATCAATGGAACGAAATGACATTTTTTCAACGTGCGAGAACCCTATCTTTCCGACCCCTGCATTACGTCATACCGCTATCTACTGTCACCAAGAATTGGCCTACATTTCGGCCCTATACAAAATAAGTATTTAACTCCGAAGATATAATAATAATTTTGATAATGATTATTTGCGTAGAATGTAATGTAAAATGACTTTAAATATTAGCTACAATTAATTATTAAACATAGGCCTATACATGACAAATTTTTAGCAAATTATGTACATACCTATAGATGCATAAAGTATAAACGGACATATTGTGTAATAAAACTGTCATGGTTAGTCATTTTTCTTAGTGAAATCAAACAATTAATTAAATATTAAATGCATTGTTTTAAATCTTTTATTCTTTCCTTTGACACCTAATACAAATAAAATGCCCGCTTCTAGGGAGCAAATCAACATTATCTATGAGAGATTAGATGAAAGAAAAATAAAAAAATAAGAGTATACAAGAAATGCTAATGAACCCTGCCTTTCTGGTGCAAGGTTGTTGCATCCTTCCAAATCACATCCAATCATTCTGCGCTATGTGATAATTTCAATTAATTTTTAAACACCTTTTGCTCATAAATTATGGCATTTAAAAAAAAAATCTTTTGAAATGCATTAGATGCCGATTGAGAGAATAAAAGGTTGAACTTCAAAATGATGCGCTTATTATCATTGCTTGTTTTCACGGAGAAAAATGACTTAACCATTCGTATTCCGCCTCCCTATAGGGCGCACTGTATAGTGAACAGTTATATACGGCCACCAGAGGGGGTGGTTGGAACTATAGTACCCGAACTGACGCGAATGCGACTATTTTCCTGAGGGGCGCAGCCCCGAAGGAAAATAGTCGCATTCGCGTCAGTGAGGGGACTATAGTTTCACCAAAACCTCTGAAGGCCGTATATAACTGGTTTATATCCGTCATCGGAAATAAAAGATTCTAACGTTAGATCTCTAGAAATCTAAAGTTAGAGGCCGATATTTACACTAGATAGGGTCTAACGTTAGATCTAACCAAGCCCTAATGTTATAGGCCTGCCCTACATCTATGAATGATCTAGAATCTAACGTTAGATTCTAGTAGTAACCTAACAGTTGTGCCCAGTACGGCAGTAGAGGTCTATAGCATAGGCCTAACGTTAGATCTAGATCTACCTTGACTTAGAATCTAGATCTAGATCTACATTTTGAAGATAAGAATAATAATTAATAGATCTAACAGTTAGGCGTTTACTCACTCGACCTTTGGGTCTCTTCTTCTTGTAAAGTTGGGGGTCTCTGCTTAAGTTCAATCACAATCAAAATCAACACAGGGAGTTGTTCTGCGTAGACTTCTGATCAAATTCAAACAAACGCTGACAAACTAAGCGTTGCTGTCGCCATTTTCAATGAACTCCCTGAATGAAATCATCGTAGACGAAACGAAAACCTCAGCTTGCTATCATCATCAGCTCCTCCAAACTACGGTACATTATTTGCCATCTTGTCTCACTTCTTTACACATTACTTGTAAAAATTATCCTAGCTAGGCTAGCTAAGGCACGCACTCTCCGGCAAACAGACAGAAATCCCGTCTAGCCTAGTCTAGCCTGCCTACTTATACGCGAAATCAAAATGTAAACAAAATTTGATGAGTCACGCGCGTCATGTACGTACGTACGCGCACCATCGTCAAAACAAACCTTACGTCACGCATAGAGGTGGATACCTTTATGACGTCACGGCATGCCGAGCACACGATACATGTTCGGGGCTCCGGAGCCGCCACGATGGGAGCGGAGGGGGGGGGGGTTCAGCAACGTAAACGTGTACGAAAATGGGGTCTTTGCTCTCAGCTAGCTTCGATCACTCGATAGGCCACTATCGGTTGATCGAGCCGTGGCTATTCGCAGGGTACTATTCACGGCTCAAGGGAATATTCCCGGCTTGTGACGTCAGATGTCAGGATTAGTGGCATTTTTGCATAATTCATGACGTTGGTTGGAACTACCTTTGGTCACATGACGGGGTTTAGACCAATCACCTATTAAGATTCTTACCATGACGGATATAAATTGTGTTATATCCGTCGTTAGATTCTAGATCATTCATAGATGTAGGGCAGGCCTATAACATTAGGGCTTGGTTAGATCTAACGTTAGACCCTATCTAGTGTAATATCGGCCTCTAACTTTAGATTTCTAGAGATCTAACGTTTAGAATCTTTATTTCCGATACGGATAAAAAACCAGTTATATACGGCCTTCAGAGGTTTTGGTGAAACTATAGTCCCTCACTGACGCGAATGCGGATATTTTCCTTCGGGGCTGCGCCCCTCAGGAAAATAGTCGCATTCGCGTCAGTTCGGGTACTATAGTTCCAACCACCCCCTCTGGTGGCCGTATATAACTGTTCATTATATCCGTCATGGTAAGAATCCTAATAGGTGATTGGTCTAAACCCGTCATGTGACCAAAGGTAGTTCCAACCAACTCGATGAATTGTGCAAGAATGCCACTAATCCTGACATCTGACGTCACAAGCCGGGAATATTCCCTTGAGCCGTGGATAGTACTGCGAATAGCCACGGCTCGATAAACGATAGTGGCCTATCGAGTGATCGAAGCAGCTGAGAGCAAGACCCATTTTCGTACACGTTTACGTTGCTGAACCCCCCCCCCCCCACCCTCGGCGGCTCCGTAGCCCCGATCGTGTGCTCGGCGTGCCGTGACGTCATAAAGGTATCCACCTCTATGCGTGACGTAAGGTTTGTTTTGACGATGGTGCGCTACGTACATCGCGACGCGCGTGACTATCAAATTTTGTTTACATTTTGATCTCGGCTAGCTAGCTAGTTAGACGGGATTTCTGTCATGTTTGCCGGATCGGAGAGTGCGTGCCTTAGCCTAGCCTATCATGGCAGTGCAGTGTCAGTGACGTGGATTATGGATAATTTTTACAAGTAATGTGTTTAAGTAGTTTGGAGGATCTGATGATGATAGCAAGCCGAGGTTTTCGTCTCGTCTATTCATTCAGGGAGTTCATTGTAAATGGCGACTACAACGCTGTTAATTTATCAGCGTTTGATCAGTGTTGTAGAAGTCTAACGTTAGTTACCCGGTACGCAGAACAATAATGTGATTGAACTTAAGCAGAGGCCCCCAACTTTACAAGAAGAAGAGACCAAACTCCAAAGGTCGAGTGAGTATATTATTTCAAAATGAAGATCTAGACTAGATCTAACTTAGGTCTATCTAGGTAGGTCTAGGCCTATAGACTCTAACGTTAGACCTCTACTTAGTTAGATTCTATAGATCTAACTGTTAGACTTAGATGCAGGGCATGCAGGCCTAAGTTAGACCTCTAACTTTAGGTTAGATCTAACGTTAGACCCTATCTGGAGTAGATATCGGCCTCTAGATTTCTAGAGATTTAGAATCTTTTATTTCCGATGACGGATATAAACCAGTTATATACGGCTTCAGAGGTTTTGGTGAACTATAGTCCCCTCACTGACGCGAATGCAACTATTTTCCTTCGGGGCTGCGCCCCTCAGGAAAAATAGTCGCATTCTTTGCGACAGTTCGGGTACTATAGTTCCAACCACCCCTCTGGTGGCCGTATATAACTGTTCATTACATATTAGCTTACACAAAATATAACATAGACATACACTCTTAATGTAAAAGAGTGAAAAATCGCTCGAAATTTCGAGCTACATTGATTTAACTCTAATCGAGTGTAGTTTAACTCTTTAAGAGTGAAAATATGTTTCCACAACTCACTCCGGTATCAGAGGGACGCCCGCTCTCGCAGGAGTGAGTCGAAAACGCCGCTCTTTCAAAGAGCTAAATTTTGTCCAATCAGGAACGGCTATTTTCGCGCTGTGCGCTTGCGCAATGCATGCTGAAAAATTTTGCCGTAACAACCATATTTCAACATGGCCGGTGGACAACCACAGCTGCAGGAGCGGAATTTTTCAGAGGAAATAATCAACATTTTAAAAGGTGAGGAAATGCTAGATGCCAAGTGAACTCCAGCGACGTGAAAGATGCTTAAATTTGACCTTGTGAGGTGTGCTTAGCTGTTAATTCTACGGTATGCGGTACCGGTGAAGGCAAGCCCGCTGGTAGCCCAGGGCGCTCTTCGCTTGTAGAGGCCAGCCTCGCTCGGCCGGCGCGGCTGGCCTCTAGCTGCCAGCGAAGAGTCCCGGCGCCTGGGCTAGGCCGCTGGAGAAGTAACAGTTAGAGTGATAGACTAGAGTCTAGACATGCACGAGTAATCAAATTTAAGCATATTTCACGTCGCAGGAGTTGACTTGGCATCTAACATTTCCTCACCTGTAAAACTGTTGATTATTTCCTCCGAAAAATTCCGCTCCTCCAGCCACTCCTATATGGAAGAGTGAAAAACCACTCTAAAAGAGCTAAAGCTCAATCTTTCAAAGAGCCGTATGAGTGACCAATCTTTTAGAGTGAATCTCACTCTTTCAACGAGTGAATAATGTCACTCTTTCTTAAGAGTGAGATTCACTCTAAAAGATTGGTCATTTATACGGTTCTTTGAAAGAGTGAGCTTTAGCTCTTTTAGAGTGGTTTTTCACTCTTCCACATTTAGAGTGTACAATATATACATAATACATAATACAAATTTAGGCAAACATTAGTGGGAAAATGTAATAGGTGGTTAAAAAATCGCTTAAGGTAAAGTAGGCCTAGCTCTACATAGTCTTATTTTATTTTGATTACTATTTATGAAATAACACACCTACTCTTTTCCACTTCTTTTTCCACCTTCGGTGTCTCGTAACTAGTCGACAGAGTTTCGGTCATTTTCTTTAAAATATTTATCTTTTTCTCTTTTTCTTTTTTCTTCACTGGGACTACCTTCTTCCTGCGGTCCACATGGACGATGGTAAGTTCGCAGTGTTTGAGGGCAGCCTGCAGAAACTCAAGCATTTCAATACTCTTTTCCTCATCTTCGGTGGAATTCTCCTTCGTGTAGTTTTCGAAAAACCAAACATTCTCGTTGATGTCGTGTTTGGATAAAAGATCCTTTCTGATTTCATCTCTTTCGTCTTCTGATAATGAGGCTGCGTGAGTGATGACAATCATCGGAGGATATCCTACAAATCAAAACAAGATTTAATGTTTTGTTTGCTTGTGGATAGAAATCCGATAATGGTCTAATAACTTAATTCAGTTTTATAAATTAATAATAAAACTAATAATCCAAATATCGATTAATATCAATTTTGACACAATTTACATGATAAAGCCATCCCTGTTTTCACGAAGTGACGGATACGGCGCGCAACTTGAAAAAGTTAGTTTTTAGTAAATCGCTTTCAAAGGTTCAGACCTTAATATAAACCTCTTTGATATATAGAGGGTGAATAAATTTCACATCCTCGTATAGGGAATATTCTGGACAATGTTCATGTTTAATCATTTGCATTTTTCTTTCATACTTTTGAAGAAAATGAGCTGTAAACAGTGCCGTCATTTCGTGAAAACGAAAATTAAAGGGACGCGCACTCATTTTTTTTTTCACGAAGTGACGGATAGCCGCCGCGCGTATAACCGTCACTTCGTGAAAACCCCCAAATTCAAGGAGGCGCTTAAATTTTGTTTCACGAAGTGGCGGTTACGTGTTGTGCCCAATAGGCGCGCGCATTATGATCATTTTATTCTATTTTCACTTTTATTTTTCAAAGATGGACACTGAATACGGAAATAAGACAATTATACCGTTTGTGAACACTCACTCCATGGGAATTGTAAATGCCACATTACTAACATGTTTGTTTTGAGAAACTAGCTTCACTGCCATCCCCCCCCCCCGCATAAAAATCCCAATACTGTCTACAATGTTTAAGGTATTATATATTATTAAAAGTGAATAGGCTATTCAGTATTATTCTTTGACGTTAAATTACCTTGTGGATGGAACTAAGCTAAATTCTACTGAAGTAACTTATTAAAATAAAAAAGGCAACATTTCGAGTAGAATCTTCCTTGTCTCTCTCTCTCTCTCTACTCAAATTTCCTTTAATTTAGACCACAATGCTCATGTATTCTGTCCTTTTCTTTTCGAGTTTAATTCTGGTAGAATGACGATCTTCGTTACTGCATTAACATGACGAATAATAAGAAGTTAATATTAATTGAAATGGAGAAATTCTAAGAAATTAGAAGGGGGAAAAAATACGTTAAAAAAAACATTAAAAACATTTTCCATGAGAGTAGTGACTTTTTATAAATCATTGAAAATACTGACTTCATGAAATAAACTCCACAACGTAAGCAATATAAATAAATTGGGAAGAACACTTTTAATTTGATAAATACCAGTACAGCTAGTGGCAAATAAATCGAAGATTAAAAAAAAAACAAGAAAGAATTGAAACCACATACAACATTATCATTATAATCAATCTTGTATTGCATTGAGAAATGTACATGGAAAATGAATCATCTGGTATACATGGACGGAATAAGAAGGTTAATATTTCAGACATTATACAGTACTTGATAACATGCTATAGCGTATTTAAATGTATATCACATCCTGTTTAACACAATCAGCAATATTAGCTTGTTCATGCCACATTTTGACATACAGAATTGTTGATAAACATGTACCAAATTCAATAAATAAATTTACATTACAAATAAATTAAAATTTTCATTCATAAACAGACTGAATATAATCACTCCAGTGGCACCGGTAAGTTTTAATCAAGAATAGAAGGGGAAAGTCATTGTTAACACACAATCGCTTGCCCCTCAAATATTTTGTCTCCCCAGAAAATTTTTAATTAAAAAATTCAAATATAAGTAATATCATCATTACTTTATTAAATTCAATATTTGCAAAAATACATGTATTTACCTTTAGTAAAATGGTATTTCTTTTCTATCAATGGTAGATATAATTATCCCCATTATTTATTTATTTCATTCACCACTCTTTGTCATATTTTGTGAGAATATCAGAAGTAAATCAGCTGACACAATCTCTGTGTAGTTTATTTAAAACCTAATTACAAGTGTAGAGGCCATTGTGTTCTGATCAAACACTTATATTTGTGAATTGCAAAATATGGCCTTAGTACAATAACTTGAAAATACATTCCAATATACCTTAATGAAACTCTGAAATTTATGATAAAGCATATTAATTATTTTGTTAAACAAGTAAACTTTTCACAACTAAAAATAAGTGGGATCATGTATAATGTATAAGTAAATGTAATTCGTACTACAACATTTCATTTGCAATTGGCAAGAATCTACGTGAGCTTAGTGTCAGAAAACAAGAAGGGAAGAAGATACCTTTCAACTTTTTCTCAGGCACAGGCAGAGGTTCATCATCAGAATTGTAGTCACAGCTCTCAGAAGATGTTTCTAGTTCAACTGCTTCAACTATTCCATAACAGGGCACCTGTTCCCGTCCATAGACACTACCACTCTGACTTTGAGGTCACTATATATGCCAGGACACATCTGCTGCTCTGAGAGTTTTCAGGGAATTCCCAATAACCCATCTGATGGTGGTGTCACATGCACCGGGTAAAAAGAACGGGTCTTCGCCGTCTTTAACTCGATAAAAATGCCAGAATTTTCCTATCACACCTATAGGCGAATAACATAGAAACCGGCACCGGACCACATAACTATTTTCATCATTTTCACCGGGTCTGTATCGTTCTTTACCGGGTCTGTACCAGGTACAGCCAGTCTGGTACCGGCTGCCGTCCTCATATTAGTCCATGTCTCTTCTTCTTGTCCGTGCGATTACGCTTGGCCACGACCTTACCGGTCTCTGACAGGAAAGAGAAAATTGTTTTCTTCGGGGTGACTCACCGTTTTCCACCGTTCGCGACCGTGCAAAACAGGTTGCTGACTGCGAACGCGGACACGAGATGGGTCGGTGATGACCGTCAAAAACGCTCACGTGATTTGTCTTCGGTTCATGCCCGGCGAATGTTTTGGGCATGCCCGGGCATGCTCAAAATTTTCGCCGGGCATGGAACCGCAGCAGGCACCGCCGATGGAGACCCGTGTAAGGGCGGTATAATGGCGTTGTGATGACGGTATGTGGATGGTATGAGGACGGAACAAACGCTCCATACCCGTCACAAGAGTGGTCATGCACGGTGTTGGACTGAGAGGTGGATCTACCCTATATATGTGTCTTCAAATCACGTATATGGTGTCTTCAATCCGCCCTTTGTTTTCGAAGACTCGATCTCATCGTTTCTTCACAAGCTCAGAGAAGAATGATATTGCCGCTTTCAAAAGATACGTTAGATCTGAAATACTTTTATTGTCATTGCCCCGGGTAGAATTTAAGATTTGGTCCTTTTATGACATTTTTTTTAATATATTTTCTTTTGTGACATTTATTGACATTGATTTCTAAAGTTTCATTTTTAAACAGCTCTCTACAAAATATAATATTAGGACTAACTTTCATAAAAGCTCCCGAGTCCATAAGTTATACGTCTAAATCGTTTGCCCCAAAGAAATTACATGGTATACTTTATACCCGCCTTTCATTTAAAAAAAAAATGTTTTTAGTTTATAATTGAATATTATTTTGATTTTCTCCGCCCATAAACTTCCCCATGCTTTTGAAATATTTAAATCTTGTATTATCAAATATATTGTTATAATATTTATAAGTAAATAACTTTTATTATGTTTCTAATCAATGATTATGACATTGCGTAATATATTTGTCATAATATAGTTCATTGCGATATTCTTTTAGCCAAACTATATAAACTCTATAGAACCGCACGGAACAAACAAAAATATCCAACAATCATCCATTAATTCTGCTTTTTAGGATATGTTTTGATATGATTCCATGGATTAGTTTTTTGTAATTTTATTTTCATTGAAATTTTACACACATTACCCCTTAATTGATTTTACTGTTGTGTAAATTTAATTCAGAACTATACAAGACAATCCCTTAATATATAATATTTTTATTAAAAAAATATATGCAATGCACATCTTACTTTATATCTGAAACAAGTCTTTTTAAGATTGCAAAAAAAATTAACGAATTTGTGTTCACTATATACTGAATATAATATCAAGTTACAATATTGAATATTCAAGCTAAAAGTCTGATTAATCTAGTATAATCTAGTTGTCTCGTTATTTTACTTACCCAAGATAGTACGTGCAAGCTGCGCAATAATATATATTATATATCACATAACTGTCCACCCTATCAATTACAGTAACGATACCTTTGTGATTCCCCCTAACATTTAGTCGACACCTATATTTCTAATGCCCTAAATATATAAATATAATGAAATCATCATACTGTAGTATTACAGTTAATGCTACACCTGAATCAATACTAGCCTGCTGTGACTAACTACACTGCTGATCTACTGGATAACCTGTGTTACTGTCGTAATGCAATTACTAGTGCACCTTCTAATCCCTGTGTTCAGCATTAGTTATTATCAAAATTAATATCTGTGTAATCAACTTTAAACTCCTGATGCATTCCTGCTTGCCGAAACCAACAGATAGTTCTATCATAGGCCATATTAGGTGAAGGATTGGGTATGCCTGCGGTAAACGCCATCTACTCATCATTATCATGATACTGCCACGATTCATAATTTGGCTAGCCCAATCGGCAATACGAAATGCTTTATGTAACAATGCATTTTTATTTAGAAATAGTACTGAATAGTGCAGCTGATAGAATATTATTCTATGGTTGTCTTAGTTATTAAAGCTCCGAACTTTTCCCCCCATACCCTATAGGTATATGATCATACCAAAATGTGATACCACTTTAGCAGAAGTCTAAAAAAAAAAAAGAATAGGACAATACAAAAAGAGACTTACCCAGGCATTTCCCGACCGAAAATTTAGGTAAAAATAGTGCCTAAAATTGAGAATTAGGGGCCTTTGCTCCCTTCTTATCGCCTGCCCCTTCCCCAGAATAAATAAATAATAATATACATATGAATGGATTGAGTGACCCGTGTGGAACGACTCCTACCCCATGGTTGTTGTTTGAATAATGATGGGATATTGGACGCCAAAAGACCAAAACGCAGACCCCCTATCAATAATTATAATCAAGACATAAAAAAATAATATTATTTCAAAATGAAGAAACTTTGTGGGGAAAAAAAAACCTCTTTAGAATTCTAAGTCAGAACAATTTAATAAGTACGACCAATTCGATATTGCATAAAATCTATTATAAGGTGTAAATAATTAAACCAGAACTGAATTGATGTGAAAACAGAAACAGGGGCTTAAAGTAAATGAAACAAATGCAACAAAATATGTGCCCCCTATGAAACTATAATTTCCGAGTAAACCAGCCCCCAAATAAAGTTGCTTAACCTTTTTATGTCATATGATTTATTCTTCATGGTATATACTTTCGTTTTGTAAAATATTACTCTGGGTATTAGTTTTTAACTTAAATTTCATTCAGTTATTGATTGATCTTGTTGGTAAACAATTAAGGGGACAACATTTAAAAACGTAGTTTCCACGTATAGTTTTCATGTACTAGGAGTTGGCAAGTTTAGGCACAAGGGGGCGTACTTGATTCGGAAAAGGAAAGGGGTGATCGATTCATGTTGCCCGACCTCACCACGGTCCATCTTCGTCCTGCAAACGGGCATGAAACGGTTGCGGCGTCCTCATTCAGTCCTTTTACCGCCCTTTTAACGACTGGTCCGGTTTAAGACCGTTCTGAAATACTCGGTCATCACCCGGAAATAACCTGGCAAGAGTTCGGCTGTTCTTGAAAAATCCTTTCGGGAACGGGGGCCCAGCGAATTCCTGTGAATGTGTTGGACGGGCTTCAACCGCTTCACCGTGTGCCTCACCGTTTGCCGCCGTGTGCACAAATTTGGCCAGAACGGTGGCGAACGGTGGGCCAACACGGCAAATGTGACACCTGCATGACAAGCATGTCGGTCCCTGGATCCAATCTAAGTTTGTAGAATGAAATTTTTATTATACAAGTTGTTTGTTTTGTTTCTTTTTTTTCCAGGTGTTTTGGCAATCCAAAGCTAAAAATTGCAAATTAAATAAATTGGATAGCAGACCCAATATTTTAAATTGCCCCTACCAAACAAAATCCTGTCCAGTCATTGAGTATGATACTGGTTATAAAAGATTATCAAAAATATTTTATACACTCCATTGAAAAACAAAATGTTCCAATTAAACATTTTTAAGTCATCAAAAAGTTTCAGCTGAAAATATGATCATATGCCAATGCTCATTTACAATACACCATGCAAGCACATGCCAAAATCACAAACATATTCATGTCCAAATTAGAAGTCTGCTAAATGATAACATATTCCAAATTTATACTTTCCTGTTACTATAAACTTTGAGCTAATATAACAGGATCATGGTATTAATTTTGGTAGTGAGTGTGATCAATGGATGGCAGTATACTGTAAAAGTTGTCATAATTTCCCTTATGTGTGGAATTATTGCACTATGAAAACTCTCACCTCGATCTGTCTCTGGCCAGCAGCATTGTTGAAAAGTATGTGTACCAGTCCCAGGACATCTCTGATCAAAGTGCTAACTTAATCTACTGCATCTGAAAAGCAATGAAAGCACATTCCTCATTATCACCACTGAGGTCCAGTTTATTCCTATAGATTCTTTTATTGTCTGTTATGAAATGTTCATCACCTGATATGGTGCTTGTCTGCACAATTCCTTAAAGTGATTACACAATACTTAAAATCTTTATAGGCTATGATTGACAGGCAAATTTTCTAAGAATGATAACATTAGAAATTGATGATTTTCAATCGAAATCAATGCATTTTGGCAAATTCTTAGTGATTATTCAAGGGTTTTAAATCGGTCTTAAAAATCAAAATCAATTTTAATTCTTGATGATATGGGGCCCAGCAGCCGAGGCTATACCAAGTTAGTACCTTAGCCTAAGTAAGGTCCAAATTTAGATCTAAGATTATGGAGAAGGGTCACAAGGGTGACGCACGCTAGTAGCAAAGTCATGTCGTGAGATTCTATTGTGAAAACTAAACGCGTTCCCAACGGTTTTTCACTCATCGGGAAAGAATCTGGAGTTTTGTTGTTGTTGTTGTTTTTTTTTGTGACAGTGAAATCAAATTTATTAAAAACATATTAACTGATAAATAAAACTAGGCATATATCGTTTTAGTAAATAGTGTAAGTGGGCGAGACCTGAGGTGGGGAATGGTTACTACATTATTTGTAACACATGTCACTCATTACATTAGACAGACTCTTGACTT
>CALNVZ010002974.1:14834999-14858779 GCA_940671915.1 Paracentrotus lividus | reverse complement strand
AAGAGAGAGATTAATTGATGTTTTGTTGTTCAGAATCCTCATAATCTGGGTTACAAGAAGAAAAATAGGCGAGCGTGAATCGCGAGCAGAAATTTGATGTATCGGAATGATCTCTGAAACGTGACATTTTATGCATTCTTTGGGAAAACAATGTAATACTCTTTGGAAAATGAAGCGAGCGCGAAGCGCGATCGAAAATTTTGCTCTATGTAATACAGACCTGAATTAGGATCAATTTGGCCTCGTAATTTAAAGACCGTATGTTGGCCCAGCAATTTTACAGGATTATGAAAAGAGAGATGAATATCTATCTATCTAGCTGCTTTTCTATCCTTCTGCTTCCCTCCTAAGTTTAAGATAAATTTGGCGCCCCTAAGTTTAAGCTCAATTGGCGCCAACTAATCATTTGGCGCCCCCTAAATGTTAGTTTGAATTGGCGCCATACATGTACGATTTAGGTGATTTGATGCCCCTGGGAAAATGCAAAAATTAAATGTAACGTGTATTCAAATAAATTTAAATGTCTGATGATTAGTATTCTATAATCATAATGCAAATTATGGTTAGAGGAAAAACAGGCGAGAGCGGAATTTGATGTCTTTGAATAATGATAAAACATGCATTGCATGCGTTCCTCAGGAACAATGTATAACTCATTGGGAAAGAATAGATGCGAGCGCTTAGCGCGAGCCAAAATTTTGCTATGAATATACAGACCAGGAGGAATTAAAAATTTTAGAGACATATTTCAAATACCAAGTTGTTGCCCTTTAGTTTAAGATAAATTTGGCATCCCTAAGTCTCAGGTCAATTTGACGCCCCTACGTTTAAAGGACTCATCCGGGCTGGAGTTTGCATTTATAAAAAAATAAAGTAAAATCGAAAAAGCACAACACTGAAAATTTCATCAAAATCGGATAAGAAATAGCAAAGTTATGAATTTTCTTAGGTTTTGAATTTTTTAGGAAACAGTTCTTCAAAATTGGCAAACTGATGATGTCTCAGTCCCCCTACTTTTTTGTATTTATTGTATGAAATACCAATTATCAGATTTTCTGCCCCAAGGACATAAAACACGGATTAATCCTTGTGGAATGTTCAAGGTCACAAGTGCTTTTATTTATTTCAGTATGAGGGACAAGATTTTTCTGTATACGCAATATATGAAAAAAATGAGATAAAAGGATTTCAATATAATAAAATACACAAGAAGTAGGGGACTGTGACATCATCAGTTGCTCATTTGAATATTCAAATATTCAAATGAGACAATGAGAATTGGCCAAGAACTGTTGATGAATTTTACTTAATTTTACAAAACTTTTTCATTTCAGCCCGGACTCTCCTTTAAGCTCAATTTGGCGCCCCCTTAGATTTAGGTCAATTTGAAATTAAAAAATGAATGTAACGTGAAATCATATGAATGAAATGTTTGAAGGTTAGAATCCCATAATGTAAATTTTGGTAAGAAGGAAAAACAACAGGCGAGCGCGAAGCATGAACGGAAGTTTTTGATGTATTCAATGATTAGAAAACAGGACATTTCATGCGTTCCTCAGGAAAAAATTGTAATAATTCATCGGGGGAAAAAAAAATGCGAGCGCGAAGCGCGAGCGAAATTTTTAAAATGTATATACAGACCCGATGCATGAATTTTGAAAATTTTGCTCTATCTATATAGAGACCATATTTTTAAAAACCTATTTGTTGCCCCCTTAGTTTCAGGTAAATTCGGCGCCCCTTAGTTTCAGATCATTTGGGCGCCCTATAAGTGTAAGCTCAATTTGGCGCCCTAATTTTAAATCGATTTGACATCCCCTTAACTTAAATTCAGTGCTCTATAAGTTTCAGGTCATCTTGGCGCCCCGTACATGTAAGCTCAATTGACGCCGCTAATATGTTGAACATATATTTGAAAATGCAAAAAAAAAAAAGAAAAGAATAATATTTAAAAAAAAGAAATATAAATAAAAAAATGTAGCGTGAAAACAAGTAAATTAAATGTTTTGACGGTTAAAATCCCATAATGTAAATTCTGGTAAAAGAGGAAAAACATAGGCGTGTGCGAATAGGGAACGGAAATTTTTGATGCATTCGAATGATTAGAAAACAGGTCATTTACGCGTTTCTCGACACAATGTTAATAAATCAATGGAAAAGATGATGCGAAGCGCAAAGCGCGAGCGAAAATTTTGCTATGTATATACATACCAGGAGGCATGGAATTTAAAAATTTTGCTATATCTAGATAGAGACCATTTTAAAGCCCTTCTGTTTTTTTTTTGTGTGTGTTTTTGGGGCCCCTTAGTTTCAGGTAAATAGGGATATAGTTGGAGCCACTAGTTTAAGATAAATTTTGCACCCCTAAGTCTCAGGTCAATTCGGCGCCCCTACAATTTGAGCTCAATCTGGCGTCCTTTAATTAGAATCGATTTGGCACGCCCTTAACTTCAGATTAAATCAGCGCCCTTAAGTCTTCAGGTCAATTCAGGCGCCCTCAAGTTCAGATCATTTTTGCGCCCCTACATTTGATCAAATTTGGCGGCCCTTACGTTTAAGATCATTTTGGCGCCCCTCAAGGTTTAAGTTCGATTTGGCCCCCCCCCCTAATTTAAGGTCGATTTTGCGCCCCTAAGTTTAAGGTCGATTTTGCGCCCCTCCTAAGTCTAAGGTCGATTTAGAGCCGCTAATTTAAGGTCGATTTGGGCGTCCCACCTATGTGAAGGTCAATTTGGCGCCCCTATGTTTAAGCCTCAATTTGGCGCCCCTTAGTTTAAGGTCCATTCGGCACCCTTAAGTTTTATTGGCGTTGCTTGTTTACCTGTCGATTTGGCGCCCCCTAAAATTTTTTAGGGCGCCCCCTTCCCCTTCCCCTTTTTCAATTTGGCGCCCTTATTAGTTTAAGGTCGATTTGGCGCCCCTAAAGTTTAATATCAATTAGGCGCCTCCCTCAGCTTCAGGTCAATTTGGCGCCCCCATCTAAGTTTCGGGTCAATTTGGCGCCCCTACGTTATGCTCAATTTGGCTCCCCGTAGTTTAATGTCGATTTTGCGCCCCCTAAATTTAAGGGCGATTTTGCGCCCCTATAGTTTAAGGTCAATTTGGCGCCCCTTAGTTTACTGTCGATTTGGCGCCCCTAAATTTATGGTCGATTTGGCGCCCCTAAGTTTAAGGTCAATTTGGCACCCCTTAGTTACTGTCGATTTCGCGCCCCCCTAAATTAAAAGTCGATTTGGCGCCCCTCTAAATTTAAGGTCGATTTGGCGCCCCTATAGTTTAAGGTCAATTTGGCCGCCCCTTAGTTAACTGTCGATTTGGCGCCCCTAAATTTAAGGTCAGATTTGGCGCCCCTAAGTTTTAAGGTAATTTGGCGCCCTTAGTTTTACTGTCGATTTGGCGCCCTATATTTAAGGTCGATTTGGCGCCCCCCCCTAATGTTAAGGTCGATTTGGCGCCCCTAAGTTTAAGGTCAATTTGGCGCCCCTTAGTTACTGATGATTTGGCGTCCCCATTTTTTTTTAAGGGCGCCCCCTTCCCCTCTCCTTTTTTCCCCTTCCTCTTTCTCTCTTCTCTCTCTCTTTTTTTTTTTTTTCTCCTTCCTCTTTCCCCTTTTTTTTCCTTCTCTTTCCCTTTTTCCCTTTCTCTTTTTTTTTCTCATTTTTTCTTTTTTTTCTTTTTTTTCTTTCCTTTTTTCTCCCTTTTTCTTTCTCTTTGGCGCCCCCTGCGCGCCCCCCGGGGGGCCCGGGCCCGTAAAGCCCCCCCCAGAATACGCGCATGCTCAACAGCACATCAGAAACCTTTTGGTGCTGGTAAGCAATAATTGTGCAAGGTGGCTAATGGCTTTTCTTTAGGATGCCGTTATTTTGGCAAAATCAAGGCGCTCGATTGAATCCCTTTTTTTTTTTCTTTAAGTGCACCATCCATTTATTCACCAATATTTACATTTTATGATATTCTTAATTTCCACTTTTCCAAAGATACTCATTTCTACCTGCCTTTGCTCAAGTTGCGTCTCTTATCTCTCTTTCTGTTTAATTGTATTGGGCATAAAAGAGCAGAGGCGGCGGAACGAATTTGGAAGTGGGGGTCACGAGATGGAAAAGGGGCACTTTTTCTGATAAGGGGCACTTGAGACCAGAGGCTTTAAGAGAAAGTGTTTAGATAAGTAGGGGTGCGCAGAAAATTTGCCTTTAAGTTTATTAATGATAAAAAGGAATGCGAGCACGAAGCGCGAGCCTAAATTTAAGATAATGTTCATTATAGACCCTATTTAGTATCCGCGAGCGCGAAGCGCGAGCTGAAATTTTTTTAGTTGAAATTTGAGTAATTGTGCATATAACCTATTTAGTATCTGCGAGAGCGAAGGCGCGAGCCGACAATTTTGAGTTAAGTGTGCATCATATACCCTATTAAATATCGCAGCGCGAAGCTCGAGTTGAAAATTATGAGCTTAAAATGGAGTTTATTGTGCATTATAGACCCTATTTAGTATTTGCGAGCGCGAAGCGTGAGCCGAAAATTTTGAGCTCAAAATTGGAGTTAATTGTGCATTATAGACCCTATTAAGTATCCGCGAGAGCGAAGCGCGAGTGTGTTGGAAATTATGGAGCTTAAAAATTGAGTTTATTGTGCATTATAGACCCTATTTGGTATCCGCGAGCGCGAAGCGCGAGCAAAAATTTGGATTTTAAAAGACATTAATAAGGGGCACTTTTTTGTATTAAAAGTGCCCCTTTTTACTATAAAAATGGCATTTTATTAGCTTATAAAAGGGCACTTTTTAGTCATGAAAAGGGGCACTTTTAGGGTGGATGAAAAAGTGGGGGGTCACAGTGCCCCCCCCCCTGCCCCCCTGGTTCCGCCGCCTCTGCTTTTTAGGGTATGGACGCACTCATTTTACCAATGTATAATTGATTCATCCAATGCAGACTGTGTGGTTTTACCTTTAAATAGAAGGGAGTACAAAACTTAATATATTGCAAATGCACGTTTTATTCACCGATTTAATTAATAATATACAAAACCATAACAAAATGCAACATGTTATTTCAAACGCACTGCATGCATTAGATATACGATATATTTACATTACTTCCCCAATACTCAAAATAGAGTATCGTTTTTTAAGTACTTAGTTTTTGGGCAGAATAACGGGCGTCAATTTTGAATTTTTAGTTTCAATGTAATTGTAATATTCAATTTTTTTTTAAATACTGTTAATAAACTGAATTGAATTTTAACCCTAACCCCATATGGCCCCAAATAGAAGGCTTTTGTAATGGGACTTTTGAAAAGTAATGATGATGTTTTAGGTATGTGCTTACTCATACATAACAGAACGGATAGTCGGATACATTTCATTTTACACAGAAGTTAGCCAAATTAGTGTAGGAATACTCCTAAAAACATATATTTGCTCAAAAATTGTTCGTTTCAAATTTACTTTTTGCATGATTTGTAACTATTTGTATTGAATTTAGATAGAAACGCATTGAATATTAGATATGCATTAAATAATCTTACTAGGCCTCCGTGTACATCTTGAATAGCTTTAACATGTTTCGTATATGCAATTCAGACTAACATTATACAACAAATACATACACGTAATTTTGTATTGTTCATAATCAATGAGTAATAATAATAATAATAATAATAATAATACAGGTTTCTTATAAAGCGCTTTACCTGTTAAGACCAAAGCGCTAACAGTATATGCACTTACAATCATGTAGTAAACCAACATTTTAATATCAAGTATTCATTTATAAAAAATAATATTTACATGCCTATTTTTCCCCATAAACATGACAAAACACAAACATGCCAAAGAGAGAAATGCGTTTCAGAGAAATGAACTTAGTTTCAACTTAATATTTACACATATGAGAATTATAAGCATTGCTTAATTTGAGGTGGAAATGCAACCACCCACAGTACTGAAAAAGAGAATCGATGGCTACATGATCAGCAGAGGAGCTGCATGTGGTTGAGATTTGGGGCGGTGACTCCAGGATGACCGAGTGAGGAGGCCAGCAGAGAGGCATATAAGGTCATGTGTCACATATTGGGGTATAGTAGAATGTCACTAAGCGTATAAGCCTATACGGAATAAAAAATAGATATTTCACACACACTCACACACACACACACACACACACACACACACACACACACACATAAACACACACACACATAGACACAATATAATATGTATGATAATAATAATGAAGAAAAAAAAAAGTCTTATAGGGTTCATTAGATTATTAAACAGCATGAACAGCATGTAATCTCTGCTTTTATCGTTGTTCTACAAATTTAGCGAAATAATGTAAATAAATAGGTCTTATTAAAAATACGCGGAGGAACTATATGCCAAGATTTATATATTTAATGGCATAATAATTATATAACATATACCAAGGACTAAGACCTGCGCCTATTTTGTCTTCTATCCCAATGAAAACATTTGGACCGACATTGATAGGAAAATGTAACGACCTCCACCGTTCCTTTATTTATTAGTGTAGTGGTCGTTTTAGTCCAGCAGCAGATTGCAATTTTGGGGCCAAACCTTGTTTTGGCGTCTATAGTTTTTTTTTCAACGGATTATGATTGCCTAAACATTCTATTTCAAGAATCCGATTGCTGACACTTTGTCAGCATTGAGCATTTTGAGATATGTGACGTCATACAAAATGGCCGCCAAATTACCCAATTTCCCTCTAAAATTGAGAAAATAGATGTTTAATATGGACATTTCAACAACATTAGGGCGCTAAATGTCTGCATATCTCTTAGACCATTTCTAAATATTGTTTTGTTAGGTCACATGGCCATACATTACATGCTAATTTGCATATTGTTCGTAGCGCCCTCAATTTTGAAGTATTAGTTTTCATGAAATATATGTGCTCCCGAAATGATAGGTTTCAACGCCCCCCCCCCCCCATTTTTTTCTTTGAAAAATATAAATACCAGTCAAGAAGGGATCAGCCTGCATGAAATATTTTTCATTAAAGCAGCGAGGATTGGTTTAATGGTTCAAATATTTGTTCCAATAATGGGTTTTATTTAGATGGTGTTATATATGAATAATATTCAATGTGAAACAAATTTAAACATTAATTGGTTCTTTTCGACATTTTAAATGAGGGATGATAATTCTGGAGAATTGATACACTATCCTGTTAATGAAATAAAGAACAAGCCTCTAAAGGTAATTAATAATAATAATAATAATCATAATGATAATAAGAAATTCTTATATATCGCCCTTCCAAATAAATTCGCTTCACATAAAAAACCAAAACCAAAACACAACAGTAAGAAAGGTGACTTGCTCTCCAATTTATTTTTAACAGATTAGAGGGAGAACAAATATGTCTTCAATTTGTTCTTAAATGTTTGAACTGTTGTATAAGAACAAATTTCAAGAGGAAGACCATTCCAAATTTTGGGACCTGCAAAACTAATAGTTTGTTCACATTTTTTTGGAATTGATCTTTGGAATTTTCAAAAGAAGGGGGTCTGTTCGAGATCGTAAAGAGTAATTTGACTGTGTGAGAAATGAAAACATGTTTGAAATGTATTGAGGAGACTTATGAATAGACTTAAATACAGTCAATGCTACTTTAAACAAAATTACAGGTAACCAGTGCAAATCTCTTAGGTGTCCCATGGTCTGCTCTTCCCCCACACTAACAGTATGTCCGTCCTCGTTGTATACCCACTTTTCCAAAAAGACCTTACAGCGTCCTGTACCTGTGCCGAGATGGTTCAGGCATGATCACGTTGGCCATTATGACCTGGCGAAGGGATTCCTTTGCACTTATGAAAAGCCTGTGTGGCATTTGCTAGCGATGGTTGGTCCACAGGGTCACCCTAAGTTTGTGGGCAGAGCTATCAAGGGATACTGTAGAATGGAGGATACTATTTCTTGACTTCAGTTTTTTGTTGGTAGGATTGTGATTGGGATGGAGACCTCCTCCTGTTTTGTCTTTAAAGGAATGTTCCTGTGAGGCAATGCAGAGATCGTCAACATACAAGAAATTGTTTTGGGGTGTATTGGTTGGTCATTAGTATACACATTGAAGAGCAGAGAGGCAATGAGAATCCCTTCTGGGAGAACATTTTCATCTTGCGCCATCTGCTGCGCTGGCCATCTAGGCTGTTTTTTCACCAATTCGTTGGTAAGTTACAAACAACTTTATAAAAGACTGGTGATCAGTTCTTGTGCTAAATGGTTTAGCAGGTGATTAGTACAGCACCCAAGAACATAATTATCCCGTCGCTCCTAAAGTCGTTCTTTACTTTAAGGACGACATGGTGAAACCAGGTAGAACCGTCTATTTGATAGCAGGTTCAGGAGTAGCTTGGTCAGCGTCACATCGTTTGCCATCTCAAAGAATGTACGGGTGAGAATCCTATGGTTTACAGTGTCATATAGGCTGCTGGGAGGTCAACAAAAGCTATTCCGGTAATAAGCTCTTCCTCAAACCCATCCTCGATGTGCTCTGTGAGGTTCAGGAGTTGGCTAGTACAGGATTTTCCTGGCCGGAAACCTGTCTTTTAGTGTTCAAGAATGAGGAGGTCATCATCAATTGGGACAATACGATTATAGCACGTATGAGTCTTTCAAAGAGTTGCATGTACATGTATGACATAGTAGAGAGATGGGCATAGCTCTTAGGTATGGCTGGATCTTTGCCCGGTTTAAGCAGGAAGACTCTTGATTTCCTCCATAGCTTCGGGAATGTATTGGTACTCATGCAATTCAGCATGTCAAGCAGCCACTGAAGCGCAACAGGTCCAAGGTGATTGATCTGTTCGCAGAGGATGTCATCAAGGCCTGCAGCATTGTTCTTCATGGTCTTGATACCATCACACAGGTTTTTCATACTGAAAGGTCTTGTCAGGTCTGAGGGCTCTTGGAAGCATTCTTCAGCATCTTGGGGAAGCTTCGCTCTCCTGGAACAGTGATCAGGGTTTCCCTGACTGGTCACAAGGAGCTGGTGGGCAACTTGGTCAGCAGTGACTTGGGGTCTTGGTTGGGTTTTTGTGTAGTCATTTCCCAGAATTTTGTTTTCTAGGCTTTCCTACTGCTGTAGGTCATATCCGTTGACTAGATCAATTATTGCCATTTTCTCAGTCGACTTTCCATAATGACTGTAGTGACGTTCTCACCACATTCCACTGCGTCAACACTGAAAGGGTCACTCTGCAATCGTTTTACATACTCATGGTAAAGCACCTTGGAGTCATCAGACAAGCCTGGTGCAAATATAGCTTGTGCTGTAGCTTCGTGGGATGCTTTGCCTTGAGGACTTCTTGATCATCTCTACAAGGGTGTCATAGTTACATAGAATGGACGGAAGGTCTTAAATGTCATCATCCAGATCTAATGCAAACTGTTCCCACTTTGCCTTCTTTAAGTGGAAACGGCAGCGGAAGAGAACTGTGTGAGGTCTGATAGCAGCGTTCACTCTAATATAGGCCCAATTGGTTGATGCTGGGTGTGCGGAATTGGTTTCTCACATTGGTTGGCAATGTTGACACCCGGTCAGGGTTGTATCCGCGTCTCCATCGTTCGCTGAGGGAGGAAGAGGGGAGCTTTGCATCATGAATGAGTACCATGTGACTTGCATCTGCCCAGTTTTCGACGAGTTTGCCGTCTCCATTGGTTTCTCTATATTCCCATGTAGCATGATGGCTGTTGAAATCTTCAATAGCCACATTGATGTGTTCTCCAGATACTTCATGGACGGAGGTTAAAAGTCTGAGTGGGAGGTTTATAGGCAGAGCTTACAGAGATATTGAATTTGGCTGGTTTAGGCAACACAATCTGCCCCAAGTTATAAGAAAATGAGACCTATCATTTGAGTAGCACACATTTTTTTTTAATTTAAAAATAGAGGGCGCTATAAACAAATATACAAATTATCTTGACATTTATGTCCTGCGATATAATAAAACAATATTTAGTAAAGTTCCCAGAGACATTCAGACATTAATTAGCTGACTAAAAATGTAGTTTTACACATTTTTAGAGGAAAATTCTGTATTTTGGCGGCCATTTTGTATGACGTCACATATCTCAAAATGCTCAATGCTGACAGAGTGTCAGCAATCGGTTTCTTCATATTGAAGGTTTAGGCAATCATAATTCGTTGAAAAAAAAACTATAGACGCCAAAACAAGGTACATCGAGTTGGCGGCTAGACTATTTCACTCGACTGGGAATGCAAAGGTCGTGGGTTCGATTCCCGCACCGGCACTTACGTCCACTCCACCCAGGTGCAAATGGGTACCCGGGAGGATAATTCCATATAAGGCGCCTATAAATGGCTGACTACAAAATATGGAGTTAAATCCAATGATCGGGGTAATAATATACTGTAAAGCGCTTTGAGTCGCTTTGGGAAAAGCGCATTATAAATAATAGGTATTATTATTATTTAAACATTTATTCATAAGTTAACCATAATCGGAACATTCTGATATCGGCAAAATACATGGCATCTCTCTTACATCATGGTCCTGATAACAAAATTTTTAAAGGACATTGTAACAGTACAGAATAAGTAAAGAAGTACACTGTAATAATGCTAATTATATATCACAGTCAAATTAAAAAAATAAAAATATAAAAAAAACCTCTGAAGTTGTTAATTATGAATAACAAATAAGTAAAAAAAAAAAACGATTGATAAATCATTGAAAATTAACAACAGAACAATATATTACAGAATTTACATAATTATGAGACTAATATATATATATATATATATATATATATATATATATATATATATATATATATATATATATATATATATATATATATATATATATATATATATATAAATAAATTTGAGAAGGGAACTTCTCTTTAACATAGCTATACTGCTTCTTGTTGCAAAATGTAGTCGAAATAAAAACAAAAGGAGATTGGCGTTGCTGAAAAAACCACTCTATTTTGCCAAGCTTTCGGCTAAAGCCTTCTTCAAGGGCTGTTAACAAAAACCAAAACGAAACATATAAATAGTACCAAGGAACAATTTCTTTTTACATAATTGTCACGTGACCTCACACTCTCTTTACATTAAATCAAACACTACACAGTAACACAACAAGTACAGAAACTCAGGTAAGTTAATTATCTTCATTTTATTTTCTGCTTTGATTTGATTATGTTTAAGAATTTTATATAGTTGAAATGTGCATGTATAAGTATATATGTGTGTTTACGTAGACTTATATATATATATATATATATATATGTTTGTTATAATTATGTAAAAAGAAATTGTGTTCCTTGGTACTATTTATATGTTTCGTTTTGGTTTTTGTTAACAGCCCTTGAAGAAGGCTTTAGCCGAAAGCTTGGCAAAATAGAGTGGGTTTTTTTTTCAGCAACGCCAATCTCCTCTTGTTTTTATTTCGACTATATATATATATAAACCCCTCACAAAAAGTTTCGCAAATAGACTTTGGGCCATGATAACTTTTCAGGTACGCTTTAGTTATTCCTGATATTCATACCATTGGAAAGATAATTTATTCCCCCTTTTATTGATATCCTACTTGTAATGATTATGTCATGCTTCAATGCACAGAATATCAGAATATGAAGAAAAGTAATAAGTCAAATTTTGCAAAATGCATTTATCAGAGCGAAGTTCCGCAACTCGACTTTAGGCTCTAAAAACTTTTGGGGTATTTTCTAATTTCTATTGAACTTTAGACCATTGTAAAGATAATTTATTCCTCTTTTCAATGACACCCTAATTGTAACGCTAGCATGGACAGAACACATGAATATTAGGACAAGTTAGAAGTTAAATGTTGCAAATTGTATGCCTGTTGTGAGTATTATTGTCTGTTGCGGGTAGTAACAATGCATTTCGCAACTTTTCACTCTTTACTTTGCATTATATTCGTGAGTTATGTGCATTCAAACATGATGTTACAATTGCAAATAGGGTATCAATAAAAGAAGAATGAATAAACTTTTTAATTTTTTAATTGACAATGATTAAATCCCCACATAAAAATGTATCAAGGTTCAGAGTTGTGTTACAGAAATTTAAACTGAAAATTATCTTTCGCTTTGTCATGTATTCAGGTGGTATTCAGGGGTTCTGTGGACCCAGGCATGACATAACAATGACAACTAAGGTATCAATCAAGAGAGGAATAAATTAATTTGACAATGGTATAAAATTCAATAAAAATTAGAAAATATCCCCGAAGTTATCAGGACCTAAAGTCAAGTTGCGGAACTTCAATGTGATCAATAAAAATGCATTTTACAACATTTGACTTTTTACTTTTCTCCATATTCTGATATTCTTTGCATTGAAGCATGATACAATCATTACAAATAGGATATAAATAAAAAGGGGAATAAATGATCTTTCCAATGGTATGAATATCAGGAACATATCAATTCTAGTTGTAAACTTAAGAGATAGAGGGCGCTACCATTCTACTCAAAGCGAACGTGCCCATTGACTTTTTTTGTTTTTGGACAGTTTTTCACTTTATTTTCTTTATTGTGGCGAGCAACTACCTTTTCAAAGAGATGTTCAACTTGAATAAGTACGCTAAGAGTCTGAATTTTTCAAAAATAGGAATAACTTATTGCAAAGGGGAAAAAAAGTCCTGTCACTTGTGTCAATTTGAAAGCCTAGTCAGATCAAATTCCGGTACAATATGGTATATTTTGCTCTCAAAATAGCTCATGCGCTGCATAGTTTTGATCATCGATGCCGCATTATACTATTATAGCTTATTGCTCACAGGGCAATTAAAAGCTTGAATTCTCAGCTTTCCGGAGATGGTACATTCATTTTTATTGATTAAAAAAAAAGTCCTGTCACTTTGAACATAATCATAAGAGGTTCTTTCCTCGACTAGTCAATATTTACGCTTATCACATGCATATCGCATAGAAACATGTGAACGGCGTCTTCACAAGACTTGTGACAAGTTCACAATCTATGTCATTGTTTTGAGCATCAATTTATATGAATTGCATATTCTGATTACAACTTCAGCACAATAATGTTATAAGCTTGCCCAAATGTGTATTTCCTCCATCTGGTCTGGAGAATCTATTAACTAACAACATGATAAAAGTTCATCAATTTCTTTCATCTCCACAAGTAGATTGTTCAACCGAACGGACAATACCATTACACTGGAGGGAAGTCTCCTTACGCGAGTTTTTGTGAGCTAATTTATTATTGCAGCCAGCTGTATAGATTTCTGCGCTTCTCAGCCGTATTTCCAACGTCACTTTGTTGCGTCTGGCCTCTTAGATAATGGACGCGCCTTGTTTAATTACGATTTAATGCCGCACATTAAAAGTTAGAGTAGAATTGATATGTAACTAAAGCGTACCTGAAAAGTTATCATGGCCCAAAGTTGAATTGCGAAACTTTTTGTGAGGGGTTTATATATATATATATATATATATATATATATATATATATATATATATATATATATATATATATATATATATAATTACACCATTTAATGATAGAATCAGAAATAACCAGTATAATAAATGTTGGATAGAAAGAACCTAAAGACGAACATACATTTTGATCAATCAAATACGGGAAATTATGTTCAGCCTATACAGCGCGTCCCACAAAAAAAAAAAAAAAAATGCTAATGGCACTCTAAATGAGTACAATTTAAAAATTACCAAATCATATTGTATATAATTTTATTATCGTAAACTCGCATTTTAACTGGCTTAAATTTTATGCGATATGGTTCATTGAACACGGAGATATGAGCCTTCTTTCAGCACTCATCAGAAAACCTCTCAATCCAAGTTTCGTTATTACGTTAAATAAAGTACGTCTTCATTCACTCTTTTCTTTTTTTAAATATTTTATTTCATTTTTTAGATTTTGGGTCCACAACTTTCGGGCTCATACTTAAATCTTACAAAAATGAAGGTTTAAGCAAATTGGTATGATATCTTGAATAAAACATGATATCTTTAATCAAACATAAAAATTATACTAAATAATAACTACAAGGAAATGAATTATTATTTTTTTTTTTTTTTTAATCCATGATCTCATCTTAAAAAGTTCCGTTTTTTTCTAGTTTTTATTTACATTATTTACATTTATTTTTTATAAGCAAAAATAAATTATGCGTAAAAAAGAAGATGTTTAAAATAAAATCCAGAAATGCTTTATCTATCCACTTTTTGTTTTACTACCATCATAATCATTGGCCATTATTTTTTCCATGACTAGGGAAGTTACATGTTGAAAAGTTCCGTTTTTTTTCTAGTTTTTATTTACATTATTTACATTTATTCTTTTTATAAGCAAAAATAAATTATGTGTAAAAACGAAGATGTTTAAAATAAAATTCAGAAATGCTTTATCTACATCTATGCACTTTTTGTTCTACTACCATCATAATCATTGCCATTATTTTTTCCATGACTGGGGAAATTAACATGTTGAAAAGTTCTTTTTTCTGTATGAATAAATCAACCCCAAGTCCTTAACAAAAGAAAATCCTTTCAGATTTACGGCCGTGGCTGAACGTGAATAGATATAATTTTCACCACTTTAACAGATAACAAATCTTGTTCGCTGAACGTGACTACACATACTTCCTAACCCTAATCAGGCCGGGGGGGGGGGGGGTTGAATCAACCCCCTCGACATTTTCCGCTGCCATACCGCCGCGCGAAATTTTTTGACCGCGCCGCTCGAAGACGTTTTACTTTCAAGTCTTGCGCATCTTTTGAAACCATTTTCGTGAAAATCGGGCATATAGGTTACGACGCTGCACGATTTTCAAAAATATCCGTCAGACCGAAAACCGCTCAAAAACGTGATTTTGTGTACAAAGTCATTGCAAATAGAGTTTTCTCACCCAATTCACAAAGATATGATTATTTTTACTTTCATCGGCTAAATTTAATTTATTTTAGCATAATTATGCTTCAAATTGATTCGGCGATTAATTTTGACCAGAAACAAAAACAAAAACATAAACAAAAACAAAACAAAAGGTAGAAATACATAAGAAATTTGAAAAACAATAAAATACATAAAAGAATGATTTTGATACCGATTCTTTTTTCAATTACAATTGTTAGGAATGCTACAAAGAATATTTAGACCAAAGTTCTAGGAGCTGTATTTTGTAAATTAGAGCAAACAGTATGAGTTATGCATAAATTAGCATAATTATTTAATCTAAAATGAAATCACACTATTTCAGGAAAATTAACTGTAGTAACTTCTAGATTACATCGCACACTACCATTGTGCAAATTCCCCCCCCCCCCCGGCCATAGGATGGCCAAAAAAAGCCCGGCGTGATTAGGGTTAATACAAAACTTGGATGGAGAGGTTTCCTCATGTGTCATGAAAAAAATGCTCATATCTTCGTGATTATTGAACCATATCACATACAATTTCATCCAGTTGTAAAAAATGAATTGTAGTTTACAGGTGTAAAGATATAAACAATATAATGTTGTGATTTTAATATTATACCCATCTAGAGTGCCATTAGCATGTTTTGTGGGACACGCTACAGTCTGTATCAAATAAAATGGTACAGTTTGGAAACGTTTTTTATTGTATGAAGATTAGTCACAACCTGGTCATGAATGGTATTTCCATAAAGCAGGGGGGAAAAGCTTTCTCCTGCAATTTTTCATCTCATTTGGTGCTGTAGATCTGGAGAAATGATTAGTTTTCTTCAATCAATAAAAATTTAGAGCTTTGTGGGAATAATAGAAGGCAACATTCAGCATAGACATTCGGAAATATCGAATTGTAAATAATAGAAATAGGGAGAGGCCTGCAGCCCTTGGTGGATAAGGAATTCATTCTATTCTATTTTTCCTATCAGAAGTCTTCCCATTACAAAAGACCAAGAAAAAACATTACAACATCTTACTTCTTTAATAGAACATATATTAAAATAGCACACGATAAATACAATCAAACATTTTGAAATGTAAAGAAAACATGTACCAACATTTTAATTATCTCTAATGCTTCATACCAATCAATAATGTAAACTTTACTGCATTTATGATCTGAACTAGAGTTAAACTTGTTCTACATAGCCTACTCGTTATTAGTATTTAGGAAATAACACACCAACCCTTTTTGGTTTCTTCTTTTGGTGCTTCTGGGGCGATCACAGTACCGTCCGCGGGACCCAGACGGCGTATTGTATCTGTCGTTTTGATAAATTCTGTTTGAGCTTTATTTTCCGAACCGTTTGAAAATTAATTACTAAAAATAAGCCTTGAACGTGCACTAATATGTCCTAGTTTAGTTCATTTAAATAAAAAAAATCAAGTTGTCGCTATCAGTAATACTGGCCGAGTGGTATGAGGAACAGACTCTCATCCAGAGGACTCGAGTTCGACTCCCAAGATTTTTTTTTTTTTATTTTTTTTTTAGATGCTCTAAATGGATAGATCTTACATGAATAAATAAGATCCACCCGTAAAACTGATATTTCAGAGAAGAATTTTGATTCAAAATAGTATTTTCATTTTGTACACCCATGCATTACACCCATTAGGAGAGAAATTACACTCATTAGAAAGTGATATTGATGGTCCATTGGGAAACGTTATGAGATGCTTAGTCCTAGATAAACATCTAAAAAGACCAAAGACCCCCCCCCAAAAAAAAAAAATAAAAAAAAATAAAAAATAAATAAATAAATAAATAAATAAATTAAAAATATATATATATATATATATATACCAAGTAGGTCAAAAAAAAACTTAACACCTAGAAAAATGTCAATAAAAAGAAAACCAATTTATAGACCCTTAATTATTTTAAATATTCTGAAAGAGTAACTCCTCTCGCTTCTTCTGGTACCATTTTTGTGTGGTACGTCTTTACGCTTGGATGAACACGACGCATTGTTTGTGAACATTCAAATTTCGGATTGTGCCAGGGTGTGGATGAAATTGAAACAACAAAAGCTGACAAAAAAGCAACTCCATCAGGAATAAAATAGCATAACTTTTTAACGACAATGTCTTCTGCTTATTAACTTGATAGAGGTGTTGTTACACATATTGCCTACATTTTGTAGGAAAATTAGATTGACTCGTCAAGTAATGCACGAATGAGTACACATCAAATAGTAAACTGCCACTGACAGACCTAAAAAGGCCTCCTAATACTTTTGAAAAGAGATTATTTTGTCTTTGACGTGTGCTCACTCATGCTTGACTCGACAGATTTATCTCATTTTCATACAAAATGTAGCCAATATGTGTAACAACACCCTTGCAAAGTTATTAAACGGAAGACATTTTCGTTAAAAAGTTATGCTATTTTATTCATGATGGAGTTGCTTTTTTGTCAGCTTTTGTTGTTTCAATTTCATCCCCACCCTGGCACAATTCGAAATTTGTATGTTCGCAAACAATGCGTCGTGTTCATCCAAGCGTAAAGACATACCACACAAAAATGGTACCTGAAGATGCGGGAGGAGTTACTCTTTCAGAATGTGTAAAATAATTTAGGATTTATAAATTGGTTTTCTTTTTATTGACATTTTTCTAGGTGTAAAGTTTTTTTTGACTCACTCGGTATATATATAAATAAACAGAAGTATATTTCAGAACAAAGTTTGAGATCTGACGCTAGGCAGTATAGCCTTCTCGTATAGTCTCATCAGGAACCTTTAAGGGGCCCTGGCGGGGGCCGCAGGAAAGTCGCACGGGAACCGTATTGCAAGAGGCCTGTCAATATTTTATTTGGAGGACTCACCGAAAAACAGAGGCGGAGCCCGCTCGGATACCGTCAGAAACATGTACGGCTACCGGCAGAAACCCGCTCGGGTGCCTTTGGTGACTCTACGGGTTTGCTACGGCCTACCGGGTTGAGAAAAACGCCGGGAAAATCGAGAGCACACACTCGATCTTCCCGGCTCCCCTACATTTAAAGCATAACTACTGGAAAATGTTCCGGTGTGCACATAAAATCGTAAGGGAGTCGGCCGGGAGTCGCGCGTAAAGTTTAAAGTGTCTTTTCCTACTCACAGTAGGGGAGACCGGGTATGGACGTTACAAAATTCACATTTTGCGCCAGATAATTCTAATGAAAGAACTCACGCACTCCATATTGGGTCTGTAGTTAGCCTATTATGTTGGCTAAAACCTGAGGCATATAAAACTTGAAAACATGTAAACACTAATTAACTACAGCTTAATAAGTGAAGCTTTTTTTTGTAACAACCTACCCCATATACGGGGTAGGTTGTTACACCATACGGGGTCAATTGTTACAATATGTAAACATACGGGGTAAGTTGACAATGTGTAAATCTCTTATACCATACTTTAATTTCAACTTTCCAGTTTCTTGACATCGTTAACTGTAGATCAAGTAGAGCTCTAGAATAGACAAAAGTAATAATAGAAAAATAAAAATATTAACACCTGAAAATTGAGACAAAATGTAATTTTACATATGTAATGTAATTGGGGTAAGTTGTTACATCAACATGGGGTAGGTTGTTGTAACAACCTACCCCATGGGTGATTTTACACACAGAAATCAACTGTAGCACAGTCATTAGGCAGAATTACAGGGCATGGCTAGGGGGTATATTAGTGACATACATGTACTATATTTACAATACTAGACTATCATCATGCGCCTTCAGTTGTAAGAGCTATTACAAATTTCAATTTTTGTCAAAAATTTACTTTGAACCGTAAAAAATGTTTTTTGTTGATTTACTTTTTAATAAAACAACGGAGAAACCTCACGACCGGCAGTTCATCACAGCTATGTGTAGGCTGTATATAGATGCCAGTTAGCACATCCTCTCTTGTTCCATCTTAGCACACTGAGAACTGTAACAACTGACCCGTGTAACTTCCATACCCGGTCTCCCCTACGGACCCCGTAAGCGAAGCTTTTGAGGAAAGGAGGTATGACACAATAGTGGTCTCTATCCAAGCCGCTCTGAGGTTAAATCTCGTGCGAAAAAAATTGGAACCGCACTGTTAGTGGGGCCACCAATCGTCAGAATATGGGCTTCGTTTGCAAGTCATGTTAATGTTTAGAAACATCTATAAATGTTCTACTTGATCACACGAATCAGAAAATATATGTCTCCAATTTTTTAATTGACCTTTTGTAACCCAAAATGGAGGTCAAAGGTCAGGCTTCATTAACATAAACATAATTTTCTTCAAATTGTGTCAAATTTGGTATCAAAATGTAGGTAATTTTATAACTAGTAATTAAGTCTATTATTATTTTTTCACCCGACCAGCCAGTTTTGAGCAATATGCAAATTAGTCTATTTATGCATAATTCAATGTATAATTGAGTCAAACTTTACGACAATCAGACATAACATATACATAGACATTATTAATAGCAACTAATCAGGAATACAACATTGGTCATACTAGCCTGACATTGCTGCCACATTCTGGTGACCCTTATGACCTTAAAATTAGGGCAAAGGCCAATTTATATGATGATTAACATCCTGGAAATGGCATCATTTTAGCAAAAACCTCGTTTTCTGTGAACTTTGACCTTATTTCTAGGTCGATTGTGTCAACTAAAAATATGACGACATATATTTTTTGGTTGGTGACATCAAGTTAAACATATTCATGTTAGTTACCAACATAGTTAAGCTTTTACAACGAATAGGTCAAAGGTCAAAGTTAAAGAAAGAGGTTTTGGCCAAAATGTTGGGTTCTGACCTTAGTCTTATTGGGCCGCATTACTGGGAATATTCCATTTATCACTGTTAACGTGTTCTACTTGATCCCATGAACCAGGAAATGTTCGTTTTCATTTACCTATGACTTGTAAATTAGGTGAAAATTCCAAAAAATAGTTAGTGTTTGCTATTTCCAGAATTTTTAGCAACATATGTTATTTGAACTTTGGCCTTCTCTTGAGGTCATAAATTATGTATCAATGAAAAAGAATAGTAGCATTGATATTCTGCTTCATGGGGTCAAGTAGAACAAAAATAACTATGGTTACCAAAATCAATAAGCTATAATATTGCCCAATGGGACAAAGGTCAAGACACACATAGAAAGTTCAAGAAATACGTAAGGGCCAAGTTTTCTGTCTTGACCACAGTCCTGTTTGGCCTTATAGCTTAATCATGTAGATAGCCACAATTCTTTTTGTTCTACTTGACCCCATGAATCAGAAAATCAACCTTGCTACTTTTTCATTGACACGTTTGACCTCAAGATAAGGTCAAAGTTCAAATAACATGACGCTAAAAAACCTGGAAATACCAGAAACTACTATTTTTTGGAGACTTTTCACCATAATTAAAGGTCATAGGTCAATAAAAACGAACATTTCCTGGTTCATGGGATCAAGTAGAACACGTTAACAGTGATGAATGGAATATTCCCAGTAATGCGGCCCAATAAGACTAAGGTCAAAACCAAACACTTTGGCCAAAACCTCTTTCTTTAACTTTGACCTTTGACCTATTCGTTGTAAAAGCTTAACTATGTTGGTAACTAACATGAATATGTTTAACTTGATGTCACCAACCAAAAAATATATGTCGTCATATTTTTAGTTGACAAAATCAACCTAGAAATAAGGTCAAAGTTCACAGAAAACGAGGTTTTTGCTAAAATGATGCCATTTCCAGTATGTTAATCATCATATAAATTGGCCTTTGCCTTAATTTTAAGGTCATAAGGGTCACCAGAATGTGGCAGCAATGTCAGGCTAGTATGACCAATTTTGTATTCTTGATTAGTTGCTATTAATATTGTCTATGTATATGTTATGTCTGATTGTCGTAAAGTTTGACTCTATTATACATTGAATTATGCATAAATAGACTAATTTGCATATTGCTCAAAACTGGCTGGTCGGGTGAAAAAATGTTAACAGACTTAATTACTAGTTATAAAATTACCTACATTTTGATACCAAATTTGACCCAATTTGAAGAAAATTATGTTTATGTTAAAGGTAGTGTCAGCCTTTTGCAGGCAAAAATATTAAATTTCTAGTTTTTAGAGGATATAGTAGTATACCAATGACTATATCTACCCACAACATGATTGAGCTCAAATGATGTATGTTTGTCATTATATTGCGATTATCAAAATTCATTTCCTATTTTTTCGAACCTCGAAAAATATACCGTACGGTGCGACCGCTAACCGTTAGGCGCAGAGAATAATGGCACGCTGATGCGCCGTGTGTATATTGCTGTGTACGGTCCGTGCTGACGCGCTGTAATATCAACGATGTTGATGGAGAGCTGGTCAAGATTGGTAGTCAGATTTTCGTTTCGTATTACCGATCTAGGCAACCTATGACAGTAAGATGAATAGACAGTATATAGGTCGATCATATTTACAGTTATGCAGGTTGCATTAGTTTTCGCAATTTGTGAAAAAGGCTGATACTACCTTTAATGAAGCCTGACCTTTGACCTCCATTTTGGGTCACAAAAGGTCAATTAAAAAATTGGAGACATATATTCTATGATTCGTGTGATCAAGTAGAACATATTTATAAATATGTTGCTAAACATTAACATGACTTGCAACGAAACGACATACGTGCCTCACTATATAGAGAATTATAAAAAAAGACTGATTCCCTCGCTACGGGTCTAGTCACGTCCTGGACGATATAATATCATGCCCCTGCCTTTCCGATCTTACGCTAGTCCGCTGCGGCGCGATTCCTAAATTCACTTCACCAACGAATTCACTTATCCCCACGAATTCACTTTCTCGAAATATTGTCCCAGGCTAACTTGACCAGGGTGGGTCGAGAAGGATGAAAGTGAACTTTTGTAGTTAGGTAGTGATATTCTGCGTGTACGTGTACGTTATTTGGTACGTTACGCGCACGTGTGTCGTATTGCCGCGATCACAGTACCGTTTCGGGGCCGTACGGCGTGTAAAATTGACATTTTTGACCATTTCGGTCACTTTCGTAAAGTTCCTGCCGGGTCCCTTACGATCCTACGGGTACGCGTGTATTTTTACCAGATCGCGCGAGCCCCTAGATTATTGCTTTCATGTTCTCGATTCTCGCGGCGTTTTTATCAAATCGGTAGACGGTCTACAGCCCTTGGAAAGTCCGTGAGTCACTAAAGGGACCGATCGCCTTCCTATCGATAGGAGGCCAGTAGTAGGCGTTTTTTCTGTCAATTCTTGTAACAAGCCGGGAGGTGTCGGGCGGGTGCAACATGCACCGAAGGACGTCAGGAGGAACCCGGTCGTGGTCCGCACGGCGCCTGACCGATCCACTAGGTTCCATGTGGTCTTTCGCACAAGTTTTTTCAAATCATATTATACATATTTTTAGTATTTGTCAAATTTCTCTTTCGAGATTGTCAGCATGAATTATTATCAGGGCTAGTGTATAATGATAGGCTGAAGATCATGAGCATTCTGAATACATTAATACATTATTTATTGGGAGAATTTTCCAAAGTGTATAGTTATTTGAGACGTGTGCTCTATATTGGCTCAGAATTTTCAAAATATTAAAAAGTCCCACATAAATGTCTTTAATATAATATGCTTTGAGTGATACTGTCGATGGTTTTTCAGCTTCATATAGAATGATTTGTCTTTTGATCAAAACCGCCTTATTTAAATTTATATTTACAGTATTCTAGGTCGTATTGTTGGTTTGAAACGTAAATATTTAAATGCAATTATACTCAAAGAGCTTAGAACAAACTTTACAACAGGAGCCTGGGCAGGGTGCCGCAGGATAGCCGCAGGGGAAACCTTAAACATCGCAAGACCGTAGTCATTTTTTTTTTTACAATGAGGATTGAAAGGAAACTGTGCGGAACCCTTCCTGTCACTGCAGGTGCCTGTGCGGGCCCTCAGTGACTCCACGGGCTTTACCGGGTTGTCTTACTGCCTACGCATTTCATGAAACTCCGGGAGAATCGAGAACATGCAGTAGATCTTTCGGCTTTTCTACGGGTAGTGAAACAAGTCCATCCGCCCGCAGAATCATAGGGAGCCGGACAGGCACCTTCCGAAAATGGCAATTATGTACTGGTTCTACTCGCCCGTACGGGCCCCAAATGGGTATTTGTGATCGTAAAAGAGGTGAGTGGTCTTGCGAGGCTTTGGTTTGCTTTTGGCTTTCCTGCGGGACCATAAAGGGCACCCAAGGGTTCCTCAAGGGACCCTAGCGATTTTTCTGCAAATAGGAACACTGGTCAGCCTTATAATAACACACCGTGTTCATCGAGAGCGGGACACCGAAAGAACATCTGTCGGCACCCCGAATGCACTTCTTAACGAGTCTCTCACGGGCGTATTTCGATTTCAATCCACATATTTATACTTTTAACCGACCGGGCGCCGTAGGATATGTGACCGCAAGAGCGGTAGAATGAAAAATCATCAGGGACCCGTTAGGTCTCTAAATCCACGAAAAGCCGTAGGATTGGGCAAAACGTACGGGGACCTCTCGAACTGTGATCTAGGCATTAGTATGGTAATACCAGTGAAATTATGAACTACAGTCAGAGGGTGGACTATACGGGTCCCCGGCCACGAACTGTGATCGAGGCATTCGTCACTTGTCGACGGGATTTCGACCTTTTTCTTCAGTAAATTCATCGGGGCCTTTCTTTTGTCTCCACACTTGTCAGATCTTGGGACTGAAATTCCCAGTCTGGTAATAGATTTGGTTCTGTTTGAAACGAAAGTAGTTAACACTGGCAAATAATCACAC
>CALNVZ010002974.1:14812842-14833608 GCA_940671915.1 Paracentrotus lividus | reverse complement strand
AGAGAGAGATCGCAACGATAGTCGTTGTCCGACACCCCAAAAAAAAAAAACGGGGTCCCATAATTCTGACTGTTAATTCGCAAACAAGATATTTGACCCTAACGGTCCAGTGTAGTTTTTATTTATAAACCCTCTTTGGAGAACAACTTAATAATGTTGTTGTAATTATAACAAAAAATTTTACAGCCTTACAGTTTTGTATAATCAAATTATTAGACCTTATATTTTAAAAAAAAGATAACAGGAATCATGATCAGATACATTATTCAAGATAATCATTATATATACTTCAGGCTGAAAAAATTGTTAATTGATATCATTCACATTGATGCATGTTGAATATGGGCATGTAATTCATGATTTAATTTTTGATATATTCAATTTCTTTATTATATGTACACATAATGTATATTGAGCTTGGTCGCTCTGAATTATTTATGTTACATATATAGATAGTTGAATGCTAGTATTGGTTAACGCCACCTGGTATCGACCTCACAACCCTTGTAAGGCAGACGCTCTATCCACTGAGCCAACACATCAGTACATACACTTATACATGTATAATGTGTGAGGCATTAGTCCCCGCTAGCCCCCGATACCCCAAAAATAATGACACCCCTCCTCGCAATGACAAACCTTCGGAACAACGAACCCTTTTTCGTTTTCGGAATGACGAACCTTCGGAGTAACGAACCTTATTTCGTTTTCGGAATGACGAACCTTCGGAATAACGAACCTTATTTCGTTTTCGGAATGAAGAACCTTCGGAATGACGAACCCTATTTCGTTTTCGGAATCACGAACCTTCGGAATAACGAACCTTCTGAATAACGAACCTTCGGAATAACGAATCTTCGGAATAAAGATCCTTCGGAATTACGAACCTTCGGAATAACGGGTGCTTACCGATACATCATACTAGCTTGAATTGACTGCACTGCACTACTTACGGACGATTATGTAAACAAAACTACGGTATCTTTTATACGTAAATAGCAAAAGGAAATCTCTCTTCCAAAAGAAGCATCAATTCTCAGTTCAATGAATATTTACATCAATAAATTATACCATATATAATATCAATAAACTGATCATGGCTATTACTCTTGTTCAGTTCACAAGCAATATATCACATAACCATCAGTTTAAAATATATTGAAATCATCATAATCATTTCATGTATAAACTGACAATAATTCTTTCATAATAACTTGTCACATTTAACAACATTGAATTACTCCATCTTTATAGTAATGGTTTTCCCGGCCATTTTCATCCCCCATTCACTCAATTACATGTGCGGAGCATTCAATTTAGCTCATTTTTTGGCCTGTGCTTAAACTGGCATTTCAATATCGCACTTTAGGAATTCAACTAAATGTGAACAGCGACCGAAAAGGTACTTTAGTCAATCAAAGACGTACAAAATTCGCCTATTTCACAATGGTGAAATTCATTTTCACATTTAATGTAAACAAGAGCTAATTTGTACTTATTTGTATTTTCTATTTCATTTTAAATAGTATCCTATCTTAACGCACAATCGTTGTCAATTTCACCATGTTATGGATCTAGATGTTGTTTAACGCAAATTGTAATTTTTATATACTGACTCTATATTAATAAAATGATTCCATTGCGATGAAGTCATATTTTCTGAAAAGGATTTTCCGCTGTCATGGTCAATCAGCGACTCGCAGACATACCAACATATCATATTCCATCTACTTATTCCACACGATATATATATCTCGTTGATAAACGAACTCAACACCTTACGGTGTGTAGTTAGGCATTGAAGATGGAGAAAATCGAGCAATCACGACAAATAACCCCGTCTCTCCATTTCCGTCTCCAGTGCAATGACGTTATAATGATAGTATTTTGTTTATTATAGTTTTAGATTTCATATCATTTACTTACATATATTAGTCCACTCTAGTCAATGCATTCCCCGACTCTACGTAGATATCCAAGGACACTATGTCCCTCAATCAGTATAAGTCACACGAGCCCACCCCTATGCATCATTATCTCTCTCAACTCCCTTTCTCCCCCTGCTAAAATCCTCATTTTCGTCCATTCCTCTCTATAACTTGATTACTTACTGCTGTCGAGGCTCCTCTTCTTCCACTCCATACGCCGACCACCTCTCTCTCAGTTCCTCCTCTCGAGGGCGGACAACTGACTACCACGTTTGGCCAAACTATACGCAATTTATAGGTCATGTGTATATAAATATGTTCAATTATTTAAAATGGTTTCCATCATAATCCTCCTTCATTAATCTAGTGGCTGAAATGCTATAAAATATGCCAGCAAGATGAAATTGGCCACGACTTCATTCCTATTATCTTTCTTTTCCATATATTTTCTTTTCTTAATTTATTCATCTCTCTCTGTTTTGTTTGTTTTTCTTTTTAAATTTTATTTTTAGATATACTACGCATTTCATCAATAATGTGTATTTTAGTGTCACTGTATATAACTTTTGTGTTATCTATCTTCATAGCCCTTTTTTAATTTATCATTTTTAATTTGGACGGTTACTTGAGTCGAAGAGGAGTACAACCCCCCCCCCAACCCCCGCTCATGGGTCAATCATACATTGTCTTAGACAAAATACCCCCCTTTTCACATGTTCGGGACACTATTTCGGTTTTCCTCAAAAAAATAGAAATACCCTAATTAAATTGATCCGGGGTGGGGGGAGAAGAATGATAAAAGACCCCTATTTAAATTTTCTTGGGTTTCTCCCTACCTAAAGCCCCTTAATAAACTTCGTATATATCATGATTTCCACAGCATTACCATGGAACGAGCATATAGCATGAATTTGAATGAACACGTGTTAATTTGAAATATCCACTGGTGAATTTGAATGTCAAAACCCGCAAGCGCAAATTCTCGCTGGTGCGAAATTGATTACACCTAATGACATTTTTGTTTGATCGAGTCTTTTATGAAATCGAAATAAAGGAAATGAAATTGAACGTTTTCTTTATCTAATTGAATTAAGGGGTTAATGGAACATTCAATTTCGCTTGAAATTGAATGAATATTCGTGAAACCGACTGCATGGAGGATGAAAATGGCCGGGAAAACCTATATTATTTCATGTTTAGTTGGTTTCACATAATTTGACATAATTTGCATCTATGAAATATTCTGTCTATAAAATACAGCAAAGCATTTAATATCCTTTCCAATCTAGTCCAATAGCAATTCAATCAACAAGCAAAATCAATTTTGTATTCCTTAACAATCCTATGTTGGCTATATCCGCCAATTTGTCTCCTCTCTGCTCGCTCTCTGTGTACAAAGTCAATGGCGTGGAACGATGTCTCCGCCACTGACGAAATGAACGGGAGTGAATGGACTGGTGACTTATAACCAGATTATGCCCCTATGGTTTCAAATTACAATAATTAATTATACCAATAAAATAGCAAACTTACAGTTCTTTCAAACAATCGTCCCGAGAATCAAACGATATCTGATTTGGTTTTACTCAAACACCACTCCATCCTGACTCTCACAAAGACAAACTCATAAACATTCTCAATATTCCTCTGATTGCCGTTCCATGCTAAAAATATGCAATTAAAATAACTTATCCATCCAAGCTTTAATTCCACTATTCAAAACTCCCAACTTAAACATTCTCACCAATCTTTTCCTCTCATACACAAAAACAAACACTTGTAGAATTTGAGAGCCCCACCTAACTAAATTAAACATATAAAGTTAAATGACCTAATGCTCATGACCTAAGATAGCAGTCAAAGTCAAAGTCAAATTCTATACATTACACCTCAGCGGGTTTGATTGATTGATTAAAGACAAAAGTTGATTGACTCTAGCTCTGGAGTAAACTTGGAGTCAGCAACCCAAATTCCTTTTATTATCCACCACCTGGACTGGTTGCTAGAGACTGGAATTAAAGAAAGTTAAAGTCACATCGTGACACCACTGGGACTACCTTCTTCCTGCGGTCCACATGGATGATGGTCAGTTCGCAGTGTTCGAGGGCAGTCTGTAGAAACTTAAGCATTTCAATGCTCTTTTCCTCATCTTCGGTGGAATTCTCCTTCGTGTAGTTTTCGAAAAACCAAACATTCTCGTTGATGTCGTGTTTGGTTGAAAGATCCTTTTTGATTTCATTTCTTTCGTCTTCTGATAATGAGGCTGCGTGAGTAATGACAATCATCGGCTAAAATATCCTGCAAATCAAACCATGATTTAATATTTTGTTTGCGTGTGGATAGAAATCCGATATTGGTCTAATAACTTAATGCAATTTTATAGATTAATAATAAAACTAATAATCCAAATATTGATTAATATCAATTTTGACACAATTTACATGATAAAGCCATTAAAATTTGTTGATAGATCGCGACTTTGTTTTTAGTTTAAATACTTAAACACTATACCACTGTAACTGTTTTTGTGTCTTTTTTCCCTTTCTTCTTTTTAGAAATATTAACAAAAGCAGAAAGAACATATACTTTTAAAGGAACACTTCCTTCTATAACTAAGCTATAATTCTTTCTGAGATATTTTAGCGCGTATACATACCATTATACACTCGGAGTGTTCTTGCGAATTCTTCTATAAACTCCATTCCTGCCCCACGGTTGAATTTTCTAAAAACAAATAAAAAATGGTATAAAGTGGTAATGGTAGTACCTGTATCTCACTTGCAATGAAACAAGTTCAAGACGGGTTTGTGACTTTGGCCGCGGAGACATCTAATAGAGCCCTATCAGAGACGTCACCCGAGACCCCGCGACGGCTCATGAGTCGCGGGAAATCGAATATGTTCATATTTATTTAAAAAATGGATACATGAATCCGGTTCTAGGCACAATTAATCTTTTTTCTTCCTTGGACAATTTTACCTTTTCTTTTCCCGGACAATTAACTTCCCGGACAATTACCCCCAGGACAATTACCCCCGGACAATTACCTTTCCTAGTGATCATTCCTCCCGGAGGACGTATTACCCTTCCGGAGGACAACTTTACCCCTTCGGAGGAAAATTACCCTCCGGACAATTCCCCCCAAATTACCCCGACATATACCCCGGACAATTACCCCTGCGCACAATTACCCTTCTCCGGACAATTACCCAATTTTACCCCGGGGACTAATTACCCCCTGTGAGGACATTAACCCTCCGGTCATATACCCTTTGTTCCGAGGACATTACCCGCTCGGCAGTAGTTACAATGATTACCCCGGACTATTCTCGTGACAATACCATTGCCGGCAATTTATCCTCCTCGGTTACAATTACTCTATCCCCGGATAATTACCCCCGGACATATTACCCCTGGACAATTACCCCCCGGATAATTACCTCCCGGACAATTACCCCCGGGCAATTACCCCCCGAGGACAATTACCCCGCCGGACAATACCCCCGAGGACAATTACCCCAGACAATTACCCCGGACAATAACCCTCGGACAATTACCCCCTCACAGGCATTGATGTTGGAATCAAGCGGCGCCATTGTGAGTCTCGCCGATGTCGCAGGTTATCGAATTATTTTTACTTGATCTTATCTTAATGACTTTCTATTTCTCTTCCTCTATTTATTTCTTTTTCCTTTCTCTTTCTCTCTCTCATTTTCTTCTTCTTTTTTTTTCTTGCTTTTCCCTTTTTTCCCTTTGCCTACTGCGCCTATGCATCAGAAAATATGTAAACTAGCCCTCGTATTTCCTTTTGTTTTCATAGGAAAAAAAATGAACATTATAAAAGGAGACGATTTATACACAAAATAATCACAATTGTTGAATATCTTTTGATTTCATCTCTGATTCCGACTGATCTTATTTTCATTTATTTTTGTTTCGCCTGACGAAGTTCGGCAGAGACCTAGTAATCACTTTCCTGTTAGTCTGTTTGTCTGCTGGTCTGTTAAGAAATAGTCAAAGTTTTAGTTTTTGTTTAACTTGCTCTCATTTCTTTATTTCTGCATCATTTGTGTTAACACTTCGTACAAATGATTCTTGGTAATACCACATGTGTGTTGATTGTGGATGATGAGATCAAAGTCATATAGGGGTCAAAAGGTCAACTTAAATGTCGTCTTTTCTTAAACTTTTTGTTTAACAAATTTCACTCATTTTTTATAGCATCAGTTTTGTTCACCCTGGTATAAATTATCCTTGGTTAATACCACTTGTGCGTTGATAAGAATGATGAGGTCCAAGGTCATATAGGGGTCAAAAGGTCAACTTAAAGGCCAAGAGATCATATTGCGTGTTTATTGATAGCGAAATCAGGCAAGACTCGTGGTTCGCGAACCACATTGTTTGTTTAATTTCACGAAAAATCAGGTAAATAGATAAAACCATGGTCTGAACCCATGGTTTCTAAGGGCGGCAATAAAAGCCATAATTAATAACTCCTTTAATTAACAAATAAAGTGAAATATAAACTAAAGCCCAATATAAATTTATGCAAAAATAAGATTAATCGTAAATTAAATATCATACATAAGTTATTTTTCACTTTATTTGTTAAATTATGGAGTCATTAATAATTGTTATTATGGCCCTGATGACCGCCCATGGATTTTTGCAAGAATCCACCGTCGGGAATATGAGGGCCAGTTTACATATTTTCTGATGCATATATGCGTATAAAAACGGGGGGGGGAGGCTTGGGGCGCAAGCCCCCCCCCATGTTTTTCATGGCGAAAAAGGCGCTGCTGAACAAACAAAAAAGGGGAAAGGAGGGGGTTGGATGTTGTGTGGTCGAATGGATAAGTCCGCGGACTGACGATCACAAGGTACGCGGTTCGGATCCCCTCCATTCCATAATGTCTTTGGTAAGATATTAATCTACAATTTGCCAGACTTGACTCAAGCAATTAAGGTAAATGGGTACCGGTAGGAAGAAATTCCTTGAATGCCTAAAGCGCCCTTTATTAGGGCAGCTATGACTATTGCCGGGTAATAATATTAGCTGCGCCACGAATAGTTTACTAGATAGTCGGCGTTATTATTAATGGAAAGGGGGAAAAGGGAAAAAATAAGAAAATTAGAAGAGAAAGGGAAGAGAAAGAGAAAGCCATTAAGATAAGATCAAGTAGAAAATAATTCGAAAACTTGCGACACCAGGAGAGACTCAGAATGGGCGCTGCTTGATTCCAACATCAATTGCCAGTGGAGGGGGGGGGAATTGTCCTCGGGTGTAGTTGTCCGGGATGTAATTGTCCAGGGGGTAATTGTCCGGGGGGTAATTGTCCTCGGGGGAATATGTCCGGGGGTAATTGTCCGGGGGTAATTGTCCGGGGGTAATTGTCCGGGGTAATTGTCCTCGGGGGGTAATGTCTCGGGATTGTCCGGGGGTAATTGTCCGGGGGTAGTTGTCGCTCGGGGGTAATTGTCCGGGGGTAATTGTCCGGGGGTAATTGTCCGGGGGTAATTGTCCTGATACGTCATGAATCTAATCAAATGATAAGTTGAGAAGGATCACGTGCAAGCATAATTTCTACTGTTACGTCAACCGTTCATTTTTTTTCTTTTTAACAATCGTTCAATTAGTAAAGTCTAATTGCACGCGTGTGCTGCAATGTGACGCTAATACTAAATTGAGTAGCACGTAGCAATTGAAGCAGTGCGCATACGTGTTCGTATCTCTTGCCCCTGGATATTTGCTTTTTCCGTCCCGGAGAAGTATAGTCCCTAGCTGTTAAACTATAGCTATACATCCTATTATGCACTTTCACATATAGCGCATATTCCACGTTTCATCCTAAAACACTTTATTCCCAACCAATTACTACGGGTCAATCTATCTTGTCCATGTACTAACTTTATAAACATGATAAATCATATGTCTTACGAAATCTTGAAGACGAAAACACCACAATGAATTTCTTCTTGCTCGTTCTGCTGGATCGGCTGTATGTCGGGTCCACGTTCTCCACCTATGTGAAAAAAATAAGTAGACTAACGTTGAATTTTAAATGATAATTATATTCACAGAATAATGACAATGATAAAAGCAACAATTAAAACTACAATGCATTGATAATCTTATTGTTATACGATAAAACAATGCTATATCTACAAACAAGTTCACGGAGATTCAACAAATATTTCATCATAAGACTAAATATTCGAAAAGTTTCACATGAGTTTTAAATTATTCAGAAGCTATTTACCTCTTTATTTCTTCAGCAAGGTTATTCCAGGAGTAGGACACGTACCAATAACAGTATAGTTATTGGTGCTTGCTGCTTTCATTGCATGAGGTTGACATAATTAATGAAGAGTAATCGTCTTGCCTTTTATATTCATTTTAACTTTATTGTTATTTTTATTCCATTTTAGATAAAGCAAATTGTAATAAATAGTTTATGATATCCTTTTTATTTTTTAACTTACGGAGCTGGGCAGTTATTTCATCTAGATTATCCTTTTGGAAGTCGCTCATGCCTCGATTATCGAATAAAGATATGTTGTCCGTGAGCTGCAGAACGGTGCGTGAGATAGTTTTACCGCCTCCTGATTCCAGAGCACCTACAACCTGGCTCTGCTTGAACTCGCCTACTCATAACAACAAAATAATTATATCAAATTGATCACAAGTCATGATTAAAAAGATGAATGAAATGGAATTTCTAACTACTTTTACTACCATTACTACTACATCTACTCACCTACAACACTACTACTACTACTACTACTGCTGCTGCTGCTGGTACTAACAATTCCAAATTAAGGCGTTTTTATTGTCCATCTAGAAAGTATTTAATTAAAAAGATGACCGAACCTCAACCAGGCCACCCCTCCCGAATACTTGTAAAATTACCCCTAATTTAAAAGTGCGAGTGATGACGTCAAAAAATGTTAATGGAATGCTACAGCAGTCCTGCGGCTAGGCATGATTGCGTTTCGCCTTTAGAAAACACGTTTCTATTGCTATGTCAGGACAATAGACGCCCTGTGAGCTAGAATTCTATTGTTATGAAATGAAAGGGCAAAGTCAATCATGCCTGGCCACCGGACTGCTGTAGCATTCCATTAACATTTTTTGACGTCATCACTCGCACTTTTAAATTAGGGGTAATTTTACAAGTATTCGGGAGGGGTGGCCTGGTTGAGGTTCGGTCATCTTTTTAATTAAATACTTTCTAGATGGACAATAAAAACGCCTTAATTTGGAATTGTTGTATTTATAGCATATTAGCTTTCGTTTTTGGCTATTTCATTAGTCGGTCCGGTCTGGGACTTTAATGGCTGGAAAGTATCACCCATGATGACCAAATTGAACCTGTGCAATGCATATTGTACAAAATAAATAAATGCACATCAAGAAAATTTCAAATACGATTTCATGTGAGGAATTCGTACACTGCGTAAATATGATCGAGTCATATTCAATTACTGAGTGCCTTTTGTGTGTTCAATTTCACAATTTAAGAAAGAAAAATGCAATACAAAAAATTTAAAAGCAGAAACTCGATTAAAAATTGAGCATTACGTGCATTTGATATGGGATAAGAGATGAAATTGATATGGAATACTAATGAGGAAAAGAAGAGGAAATAAGAGAGAGTTTGTGAAAGGAATGAGTGCTCGAGACATGGATTAAGTAAAAAAAAAAAAAAAAGAATAAAAATAAAAAAAAAACTAACAAAAACTAAAGCATAAAATACGATAAGACCACAAAATGGGAGATTATATACCTCCACAATCTGCCCCTTAAAAGATGAGGTCTGTATAAAATGGTTATATTTCTAAAAAATTGAAGAGTTTGATTTAATTCAGTGCACAAAGTAGAAAATAGGATTCCTATTAATGAAACTGTTCGCAGCAAAACAGCCCATCGCCGTTTCGTTTTAAATTGAATGAACGAATAGGGAAGTTGGTGCACCGAACGAAAATCTTAGTGCCGATAAATGAAACTGAGTGCGCCAAACGAAAATTTGCGTGCACGTAAATGAGTTTAAGTGCTCCAATTGAAAATTGGAGCACCAACCGGCACGAACGCGCAGCTGCGGGAATTTGAATGCACATATTAAATGGAATTGAGTGAGGAAATTATGAAATTGAGCGGGAAATCCTATATTATTACTACTACTACTACTACTACTACTACTACTACTACTACTACTACTACTACTACTACTTCTACTACTTCTACTACTACTACTACTACTACTACTACTACTTCTACTACTACTACTACTACTACTATTTCTATAAGCCTAATGATAATAATGATTATAACAATATTGACAAAACCTTTTCTTTGATTATGGCTGGCACATACCTGAGAATGCAAATTCAAGAGAATTCATGAAAGATGACTTCCCAGCGCTCATTTCACCAAACAGACCGATGTGTGCTGATGGAATTGTTGATCCATCTAGTTTTTTTAATGTATAATCCCTCAATGTCTCGCGCAGAGTTGCTAATCTCTTCCTTTCGTCATCTGTATTAATACAATAATACAAAATGAAACCAATTTTTTGAAGATTTCATGTTATTTTAACGGCTAAATCATAAAGAGCACAATCTCGGTGCGAGAGGGTGTGTGTGTGTGTGTGTGTTTGTGTGAGTGTGTGGGATTGAGAGAGGGGGATAAAAAGGGAGATCGAAAGAGAGATACATAGAGTGAGAGAGAGGGAGGGAGAGATAAAGAGGGAGAGAGGGATGGGGGTGTGTGGATCGAGTTTCTGGCTTCAAGAAAAAAACAAAAAACTAATTGATATACGTACGTATGATGGATTATATCCCCCCCCCCAAAAAAAAAAAATAATAATAATAAAAAAAATAAATAAATTAAGAATAAAAATACATAAATAAATAATAAAAATTAAGAAATATTAATAATAATAAAAACAAATAATAATAATAAATAATAACTAACAATGCTCATGATAATCATCATTTGTGTGTGTGTAAGTGTGTGTGGCATCTAATTCTCAAACGACATATTTAACACGGTAAGTGTTAAATACTTGCAGGCCTACTAAGTATAAAAACATTTATTTTGTAATGTTTTTCTTTTTGTTCAAAGGTTATTGAACTAATTATCCATGCTTACACTGTACTAAAATGTAATGCTACAGTCACACAGATACTTACGTAAAGATACGTTTTTGCTGTTTAAATCTTATTTCATCTTCTATTTTATAATTTCTTGCGTATTTCTTTGTTTTACTGGATGAACGAAATGATCACTATTACCACTTCTGACTATGACGGGAAGGCATCCGTGGGGATCCGCAGAAAAGAAAATAATTTTTGGACGCAACCGGACGTAACTCAACGTAAGTGTCTGTGTGACTGTAGCATTAAGAAGAAAGAAATGCCTAAAAACAACTACTTACCCAATCTAACTGCTTCCGGGTCAGGTATAGGAAGATATAGTGTCTTTAGGAAGGTTACACTTCGTAATTCCGAAGGTTCGTTATTCCGAAGGTCCATTATTCCGAAGGTTCGTCATTCCGAAACACGTAAAATGCCAATACCTCGATGTTCGTTTATCCGAAAATAAAAAAGGGTTCGTTAATCCGAACATTTGTGGCGTTATTCCGAAGGTTTGTTATTCCGAAGGTTCGTCATTCCGAAAACGAAATAGGGTTCGTTCTTCCGAAGGTTCGTCATTCCGAAAACGAAAAAGGGTTCGTCATTCCGAAGGTTCGTAATTCCGAAAACGAAATAGGGTTCGTCATTCCGAAGGGTCGTCATTCCGAAAACGAAATAGGGTTCGTCATTCCGAAGGTTCGTTAATCGTTAAATAAAATAAGTTTTGTAATTAGTCCAAAACTGAAATAATCTGTGGCGAAGCCGGGAAAACCGGAGGGCAGGCGTGTTGGAGGGGGAGGATGGTATACATTATCACTTTACTGTTCAATTGTTATGAGGGTGGAAAGGGGTTGATCTATCGTTACGCAGGGGCGTTTAAGAATTCTTTCAAGGGTGATCATAGGCTTATGGACTAGTTCATGCAAGATACGTTGCCTGAAGTGTAATTTCGCTAGGGAGTATTGAGCATTTTGAAATTGTTTTGTACAAGTTCAAAATTCTACTAAAAAACTCATTTTGATTAAAGCGTGCCCTGCGGGGAGGGGTGGGGATGGGGGCTTGTTTGGACCAGAATAATGAGGAATTACAACTCAAAAAGGGGATACGATTCTCTTTTTTGGCTGAGGGAGCGGGGCAAACTGCGGTCCTCAGCGCATAGCAATTCTTTTGGAATATATTATTAAAGCCATATTAAAAGAATGTATTAAACGTCATGCTTTGATTCAACTGAAATAGTCAAGAAATCAAAAAGAAATTGACGGTTGTATCATGTTTTATCGTCGCTACTCACGAGTTTCACGCAAAGCGATCATCAGGTAACTAGTTGTTTCAACTAATGAAACATTAGTACACAAAATACACGTGTATCATCCTCCGCTGAGACTATTATATGATATATCCTATTATTTTTTAATTACAACACCGTTTTTATATACTAAATAAGTTTATTTTCGTTTTCGGAATTAAAACCTTCGAATAACGAACCTTTTTTTCGTTTTCGGATGACGAACCTTCGGAGTAACGAAACCTTATTGTTTCGGAACAATGTAACCCCGGGACAGCGTCAGTAAAGCATCAAGATTGCCAAAATAATAAAACTTCCTGAGGTTGTATAGTCAGGGTCGCGGAGCGTTTTTTTTTAAAGTAGGTGTGCGTGTGCGTGTGTGTGTGGATGTGTGTGTGTGTGTGCGTGTGTGTGTGTGAGGGAGTTTGAGCATAAAACAAACACTGAGATTGATGTTCATTTTCACGGTTTTTTATACATAATTATGCAAAAGTAGGGGCCTAGTTGACTATTTTAATTGATTGATTCATTCATTTATTTATTGACGGTAAAAACCCAGTTCAGCTGCTTTGGCTGTTTTACAATGGGGCCGTCATGGCCGTTCACAAATACAATGAAAATACAAAGTAATCACATAAACAATAAAACTAAAACACAACATCAAATGGCGATATAAAAATTTACGGTTAATACAGAATGATCAAGTGCAACAAAAATCAGAGAAAAAAATAAATTTACATAGACAAAAATATAATCAATAAATAAACAATATCCGGGTATTAGATGTACTGGAAAGCTGGTGAATTGAGATTTGTTACCATTTGGTATGCTATAATTCAAGAAACAAAATAATGATTGTGGATGTACTGGAAACCCCTTAAAGTTAAAAATATAATTATGATAATTACAAGGGATTTAGAAATGTAATGTGATAATAATAAAAAAAAGTAACTTATCAAATTTATTTATGATTTTAAGATAAATATAAATATACACGATGTCGATATGAAATTCGGCAAGATTAGACTAAATATAGTAAATATGGTAAAAATATAAACTAAAAATGACATAGTTAAGAAAGAAACCTGAGCGCTAAAGAATAACATAAATTATATTTCACAAAATAAGTGAAATGCATTTATTCCGAGTGAGTCAAAGAAAACCAACTCGGTGTTTTCGATGTCCATTGATGTGAGATCCTGGCTGGGATTCGGATTATCTTGTGTCGATTGTTTACTTTTGGAAAAGACCTCTTCATTTCTCGTCGTTTTCGGATATCTTCGGATATCTTCAGTCGCGTCGAGATTCAGTTTGGAGTTTATTTTATCGACGTTAATGACAAGGTCATTGATCTTCTTGATGATATTGTCAGTCTCTTTTTCTTTTGTGTGACTAGAGCCGACCATTTGGCTATTTTCGTTGAGGGTTAAGGAGCTTATTTTTGACTCTATAGCTCCTAGTCTATCTGGTATTGCTACGCAACTCTCACAAAGGGGCTTGTCGTAATCACTATTTGTCAGTGATCCGCACCAAATACATGTACATTGTATGTTGTTACTTGTTACGTCATCTTTTGTATTCTCATTTGTCTGTGGATCATTTACGTGGTTTTCGTCATCCTCATATTCAAGATGGCGAACTTCATTATCATCACTGTTTTCAGAATTATCAGTTTGTGGGTATTCATTGCAATCTGTTACGAGGGCAAAATGTCTGCATATATTCCTTTGCAAGTTAGGCATTATTCGTGACAATTCATTTTCAATGTAATCCGACTCACTTTTGACTTTTTGAGGTTTGAGTACTCGATACGATAGATGAATATGATAAATGGCGACACTCATTGCTGTCTTGGTAGTATACTTCGGAAGTTTATACTTGAAATTCATATGTCCTGGTATTCCTCTACTTGAGTTCATTTTCAGTTGTTTAGCCATGGAGTGATCTACCAATGAGTATTACATGCAAGATGATAATAAAGTTAACATATCTCACCAGTTCACTTGCTGTTATATAGTATCGCAATATATACACAGTCGCTTACGCATGGGACTGAGACGATAGACAAAACGGAGAGAGCTGATCACTATATAGAGAGACTCATCAATAATCAAGTATCAAATAACCACATAAATCCACACAAATCCAAGGAAAAATAATCCTGCGATAATAGTCAATAATAGTCAATATGTCAGCAAATGTTATTTATGAGATAATGTGATTAAAATGTTCCGTGTATCGTTCCGTGACATGATCATACAGTCTGACCATACGCAATTATGCAGTATGTAGGTGAAACCAAGACCACTCTCAAAAGACGCTTCTATGGTATAAGAATATGTGTGACACCCTGCTTTAATCATGAGCGGCCCCTGTTGTGAATATTAATTCTAGGATGTATTTCCTACCCTTAGGTGGAAGTTTTCCCTTCCTGCGAAGATAAACCAAGACTACACGAACAGCGATCACCAGGATGCAGATGATTAGGAGGATAATGAAAAAAGCTATCACAGCCTGCGCACCAGTCGACAGACCGGATGGAACGGGGACGATTGCTGCATGTGAAAGAGATTGGTCAAAGTAGGGGCAAGCCACCATTATTATTATTGTTAAGGATTAATCATCGAATTATAAACGCATGACACGAGAACAACTTAATGAAGAAAAAGGAAACTGACACAACCAAATTATATTAATATTTCTTCTGAGCTTAACCTATAAGTATCATGCACCACGATTCATCTGTATCGGGCATTTTATTGATAAAAGGGTAATACAAATTTATTAAGATTAAGATCTCTCTCTCTCTCTCTCTCTCTGTCTCTCTTTCTGTCATTGGGATGGGAGGAAGAAATGTGACGGAATAAAAGAATTGCGAATATTATACGCATTGTTGGTACTATTCATAACTTTCAGAATAGAATCGCTTTCATGCCGTTATATTTACATTTGTACTCGTCGTCTGTCGCTTCATGTTCTGTAAACTTGCTTTGGACCTCTGCTAGGTGCAGTTGAGTTTTGAATAAAGTTTTGAATTGAAATTTGATTGAATTCACTATATACGTGGTATAACAAACATTTTCTGAAGGAAAGCGATTTTTTTCTGACAAGAGCTCAAACCGATATGACATTATAATACCTGTCGACACTGGTGGAACAAGAACCGTTGCGGTTGTTGACCAAGCTGTACCATTGGTGGCCGCTCCCCTCACCGTACAAGTGTAATTCTGTTCCTCATCCAGCTTAGCTCTGACACTAATTGAAACCTCTCTCTCCCATGTTCCATCAGAAAGCTTTCTCTGGAAAGGTTCTCCAATGGGTCGCTTCACTATCCCTGAAGACATCCACTCAAGTGTTACGTTTGGTCTGAAGCCCTTCACGCGACAGTCCAAGTTGAAAGGGTAGGTATGGGAAGTTTCAACGGTGCAGATCCTGTGCCTGTTCATGATCTTGTTCTCTGATGAGTCTTTGGTACATGATTCGATCTGAGGAAATGATGGCGACGCTTTGGAAAAAGAAGAAAATCAACAATTTTTAACCGATTAGGCCTACCTAGAGCATCCAAATGTTTAACCTTAATTAATCTGGGGGGGGGGCTAAAAGCCCCCCCCCCCCTCGACATCTTTCGCGATAAATTTTTAACGCGAGAAGCTATGGCCGCGATATTTCATTACTTTTTTCCTTGAAGTCTCGCGCATCTTTTAAGCCCATATTTGCGACGCCCTGGTATCGGTTCGCGAGTTACGCATAATTTTGTACCCGTGCGTCAGACCCCAAATTGCTCAAAAACGTGATTTCGTGTACAAAGTCAATTTAAATTGTGTTTTCAGCTAAAATTCATAAATGAGTGATTAATTTCGCTTTTATTGATCACAATCATTTGATTTGCTGTCATTTATGACCTGGAAATAATGTCTCCGACAATTTCCATTGAAAAAACAAAAAAAGGAAAAAACAAAGAAATACATAAGAAATTCCAAAAACAATAAAATACATAAGAAAACATTTTGATACCAAATTCTTTTTATGTGCATTTGATCAGAGTCTCACAAACAGTCTTTAAACAAAAAATGAGCACTTCAAAGGCCTTATTTAATGATTTACAGCCAAATTCTTATTATTATGCATAAATGAGCATAATTAATTAATCAAAAATAAATTTGAATGATTTTTTTAACAATCAAATAACAATTCTGTAGATTACGTCATGGGTGACGTTTGTGTCGATTTTCATCGCGTTTGTGCGATCAACGGCCGAGATCTAAAGGGGGCCCTTTATAGCCCCCCCCCCCAGTCCGTCCAGCCTCCAAAATACCCCAGTCTAATTAGGGTTAAATATATGCTGGGAACAAGGCATCGCAGTCCATGAGAGAACATTGGTAGACTTCATCCATTGGTAATGGTGCCCTCACACTAGAGCGTGTTGAGGTAACGTGTGTCTAGCGTTCACGATTTTCACTCGAAATTTGACTATGTTCGCAAATACGGCTCAAAACGCTCCATTTTCCCTGCCCAAAAAGGAATCTTTAATGAGCTCTAAACGACTGAAGAAGCGAATAAATAGCGTCAGGGTAACAGATGACTGGCGCGTGCTTAGCGTCACCTAACGATTGCCTACGTTAGCAACGACTGAACAGGATGCCCAACTTATGTCTAGCGTGTTTAGACGTGTTAAAAGAACGTTTAGGAAAACGCCAAACAATGTGCGTATTGAGTAAACGACTGCCCGACGTTCGTGGAAATGTTAATTGCATTTCTCGCGCACGTTCATGAGCGGCGACTGTCGTTCGAAAATCGCTTGGCAAACGTAAAAAAGCGTTTGCTTTTCGTTGGTATACGCAAAGAAACGCAGAGAACGCTGAGGTCATTTTTGCATTTTGAACATGTTCAAAATTTGTTGCGTGTTCAGCGTTCTTTATAAAGACGCTTTGAAAGCGCTGGGCATTCGCTACTTGATCGCTTAGCGTTTGGATGAACGTTCCTTCATAAGTCGAAGTGCGTCCAACCAACGCACGCAGAACTTTTATTTTATATGTTTTTTTATTACTCAATTTCCTCATGTCACCAAAATGGGGGCGTATGTTTTTTTACCTCAATACCTTATGTCACCAGATGGGGGGCGCTTTGTGTATCGAATAGAATGATTAAAGCTTACTTTATTCTGTTTTGTGGCTCAGTAGTTTCCCTCACCTGTTTAAGTCTATTTCTATACATGTAAAGTAACTATTCGGTATAAATGAAATATAAACATTTTTCGACTTGAAATATACATGTAATTGTTTTCTGTGAATACCAGGTATACAACGAATCTAAACCACTTTTAAATGTTAACACAAAATTTCGGTATTTCTATATTTTATTCTATTCAATTTGGAGCAATTTTATTACCTTAAAAATACGAAGTTCAAAAACACCAGCAAAATTTGCACTGTTGTTCATTAAGCTTGGATACTATTATTATTTATTATTATTATTATTGTTTATTTATTTATTATTATTATTATCATTATTACTATTGTTTATTTGTTTATTTTTTATTTTTTTTTGCTCTAGCCACATCATTTTGCTCCAGCTTAAATTTCTTGAATTTGTTTGTCCCCTCTCAACTCTCCGGGAACCTGGCAGTGGCGGATCCAGACGGGGCGCAGGAGACCCGCACCCCTTCTATGATTTAAAAAAAAAATGATTGACTGTATAGGGGAGACTGGGGTAATTATGGCCCCCTTTTTCACATTTCCTATTACTACCATTGAATGAAAGTCCAATGATATTCTAAATATATAAAAATACATTCGGTCCATATACCTATAATATACAAAGAAAAGTATAAACCTGCTACTTCTCATTTGCATATTAATTACCGTTATGTTAACAACTTTGGGGGGCCATAATTACCCCAAGGGTTGGGGTATTTATGGCCCCTATTGTAATGACTGTATGAATTCAAAGATATTATGCTAATTAATGATGGTAATGTATAATAAATGTTGTTGGGTATTCCTCATACACTTATCAACCACCAACAATGATTTAATCAATAATTGGTTCAGCCAAAATGTTGAAATTGTGCAATCAAAGCAATACATATATTTATGTACAAAATCGTACAAGTTAATGTCCCCATCTAGGCTTATCTGCGCTTATACACTCTTTATGCATTGGGGGCCATAATTACCCCAAATGACATTTTCAATTTGATCCCCCTTTACAGCTCTACTATTGAAGATATTCAGGTGGAAGTTTTTTACTTCCTATTGTTTCAGTATCAATCAAAATTTCATCTTAAATGATCTTAATTAAGATATCACACCCCACATTAAAAAAGCAGACTTGCCATTTTCCAACGAACAGAATTGTAATTGCCGTACATTTTAAGCTCCCCTAATCACAAAATTTCATGCAAATGGCTTATTTTTCGCAGATGATAGTAAGAAGGGTTTAGCAAGGCATGTGTTAAAATTAAATTATCATTGTGTAATGCAGCAAAGAATTATAAGATCTCAAAGACAAAGGGGCCATAATTACCCCAGGGCCATAATTACCCCAGGGGCATAATTACCCCAGTCTCCCCTATGTTAAAATTGGAAAAATTTCGCCTGCACCTATTTTTTCCTCAAATTTTCGGGATGCAATACTCGTATTTCAAAATCCTGGATAAACTTCTGCTATGGTTATTTCTTAGACGAAAAAAAAAATTGAAGAAATAATAACAATTGATTGTTAAAGGTTTTTTCTCTCTCTGATTTTACCTTAACGGTAGAATATTTTTATTATTTATATTCTTTACCAGTCACACTTTTTAATTCAACCAGTCAATTAGACAAGAAACCATTGTTTTTAAACCTAGATTTAAGACCAATAGCAACCATACACCTCAAAAGCGATTCATGGGATAGCACCGAGGGGGCTTGGTAAGCCCAAAAAAGTTGCCAGAATGGTTATTGTGGTGGATGAAGTACTTTTTTAAAATTATTCAATACCCGGTCATGGTTAAGGAAAAATCCAATAAAAAAAAATAATAATAAAAATAAACATCAAAATTATTTATGTGGCTGGATCAATAAAAAAAATCTAACCTTTTTGACCAACAGTGTAGTTAAAAATGTAATGTTTTCTATCTCAAGAAAACAATACCATCTTATAACACCCTTATATTGTATTAAGTGTAGATATAGTGTAAAAGAGTATGACCCCTTCGTCTTCATTAGGGTTGAGAAATTAAAAAAAGTATATTTTATCTAATATGAAACAAGCCCGTCCATTTATTTGGTTCATCTTGATTTAAAAAAGCGCAAGCTGATTTTTTCACCCATCAATTTATTTTAAATAAATTAAGTGCTCAAAAAAAAAAATAAATAAATAAAAAATAAAAATCATAATTATGAGGGGGTATAACACCTCAGGATCATATAGGGAAAAACAGAACAAAAAGGAAAACAAACTGTTTATGCAGTTATCGGGTCAGAATGCAATTACTGTTTCAACACTTTTAATCTGCCAATACAAATGATATACTACATGAATTTAAACATTTTGTAGCCGCATAATTAGAGATATAAACAAGCTTCCCCACATACTCGTCATCCCCCCCCCGCAAAAAAAGTAAGGGAAAAATGTATTGTACAATGTTATGTTTCCAAACCGAGCTTTGTGTGTCTTTATTAGTAAACTTTTTTTGAGTTTCAGGATCTCGTTCAAATTTCTCAATATATGATTCTCTTTTAGTTTCTTTCCTATTTCATCTTCCAGTCTTTCTTCTCATTATATTATATTCATTTCATTATTTCTCTTTCTCCTCTCTTCCGCCTTTCTCTCTCTGTCTCTCTCTTCTGTCTGTTCTTGTTGCTGTGGTTTTTTTTCATTCTCTTTTTAAATCTGTCTTTCGCTTTTTTGGTTCTTACGGCAGTATCTCTCCTATTCTCTGTTTTCTCTTCGTTTCCCTTATTCCTTTCCGTGGTCCAAAGCTTTTGGTTCTACCATCTCCTAGATACCAATTTTACATCATAATATTTCAATTTTTTTCTTAACCAAAATGAATGGTGGTTTGTTTACTTTAAATTACAATAAATACCAACCTTGACAAAAATCTTTTTCTTCTAAAAAACAATAATTCATGGTGCTGGGGCCATTAATAGATTATTATTACTAAGTAATATTACATTTATGTAGTCAGTGTTATATCATGTCATCGGAGTACTCGGTTTATTAATAAGGGCTTTTTAATGTTAACTATTACCAGGCTTAGTGGGAGGCGACTCTTGAAAGGCGCTGGCGAGCATTCAAGTATTTATTGATAAATAGACGATGCATATAATATAGTAATTACCCCAAATAATAAGATTAAGAGACCACAGTTTTATGGAAATTAGCTGTCGATTGATTATCGATTAATCTCTTCTCCGCATAATAGGAAGATTT
>CALNVZ010002974.1:14777934-14794175 GCA_940671915.1 Paracentrotus lividus | reverse complement strand
AATAACATTAATTGCAGTTGAGGGATAACGATTTGTCCTATCTCGACATGTTCTTTGGAATGAGGAGATCACGCTTCCCTGCTGCAAAACTCAACATTTTTTATGCCCCTCTTCCCCCTTTTTTTATGGGGCGCCCGCTCTCGAAATTTCTTGAGCAAGCCAATTAGTAAATTTCCTATCATGTGTTGTACAGCAGATCGCAGTAAACGGGATTGGGTTGTGAGTTTTGATTGACATACAGACAGACATATATCAATCAGATAAACCGACATTATCTGGTAATTGAAGGCTTGCTTGCTGAAACGCGAGTATTTAGAACCTCATCCCTCCTCTGCAGTGCAGTGGCGGATCTACGCGGGGTTAGGGGTTTACCCCCCCCCCTTGGGCTCCTAAAAAATAAAAAAATAAATGGGGGAGGGGTACATCAATCCTACCTTAAGAATTGTAAAAATGATGACTAAAGTATGCATCAGATTGCACCATTTTCAAATGTCAAATTGAAAAAAGCTCCCTACCGCCCGGTACCGAGCAGAAAATTGATCATTACATCACTCATTTTGGAAGTCAGGGGACCAGTAAAATGAACTTTTTAAAAGAGAATTCTGCGAGCGCGAAGTGCGAGCCGAAAATTTTGACTTATAGTGACCTGAAGGTAATGTATTCTAGACACATTTTGAAAATTGATATTCCATCACTCCACTTTGGGACGTCAGGAATCAAGTTTGCGAGCGCGAAGCGCGAGCTGAAATTTTTGTCTTACAATGATGCAAAGGCCGAATATTTTACGCACATTTCCCCTCTTATGTCTTTTTTCGTTTAAATTATACTTACGATCACCTCCTTTTTAACCCCCAAAAAATGCGAGCGCGAAGCGCGAGCAAAAACATCTACATAACAGTACTTATTAGGGACGCCAGGGATCAGTACAAATGTACCTTTTTGATAGAACTTTGCGAGCGCGAAGCGCAAACTAAAAAAATGTGGCTTATGATGACCTAAAGAAGTGTATTCTAGACACATTTACATAACGTCTCTCCACTTTAGGTTTTCAGGAATCAGTCAATGATACTTTCAGAGAGAATTTTGCGAGCGCCAAGCGGGAGATGATTGTTGCTTTTAATGACGTATTTAAAAGGCCGTATATTTTATGCACATTTCCCCCTCTTATGTCTTTTTGTTAAAATCTTTTACTACGTAAGGATCACTTCCATTTTAAGAAAAATAAATTGCGAGCGCGAAGCGCGAGCAGAAAAATTTACAACTTCACAAATTTATAACTTTACTTATATGGGACATCAGGGATCAGTCAATGTGTCTTTTTTTTAAAGAAAGTTGCGAGTGCGAAGCGCGAACTCAAAATTTTGGATTACAATGATGCAAACGCCGTATATTTTGCGCACACTTCCCCCCTCTAATGTCTTTCTTGTTTAAATTATACCAAGTAACTATCATCTGCATTCTAACAAATGTGACTTGGAATCTCAATACCAACAAAAACTTTAAAATCTCATATTTTCTGATTTTATCAGAATCTGAAAGAGTAAAGTCTAAGCTTTAAAATGATGTATCACTTGTCAACATTGAAGCTTTTAAACCCATTAAATTTAGTAAATGAAAAGAGTGGGTAAGGATGTCCTGTTTTAATGAATAAGGAGAAAATGAGGTGTACAGTTTGGGGTTATCCAAGCATGCGAGCAAAGCAAACTTCAGAAAAAATCAATAAAGAGTGAATCAAAAGGCCATAGCAACCACTATGAAGGAATTGTCAAATTTAGCTAAAATTTGGATTGAGTATTTAACATAGACTAATTATTGCACTGTGAAAAGTACAGTTCTAGAATTTAAGTCATTAAAAAGTTATTATGTTATAAATCAATAAATCTCTCATAACAATGAGCAGGATTTGGGGGAGAGCTGAATGACCCGTGCGGGACAATGCCTATTCAAAGTAGGCCTACTTGGCCGAAGTCTTTTGATCTGTGTTACATAAGGCCTGAGAGTCACCTGAAACCAGGCATTGTACGGCTTTGTAGACTCTCTTTCCGAAAAAAAAAATAATAACTCTCAAATCAACAGGTAGTAATGTTCTTACTCTTGATTGGTAAAATTCTAGGAATGCGGTTTAAAAATCAACAATTATGATGGAAGTTGGTCACGGCAAAGTTAAAAATGACGTAATGAAAATGGTGGCGCAAAATCAACAGACCAATCAGAGCCCACGAAGTGGGCGATCCTTAGCAACGAGCCGAGATCGCTTTGCAGCGGGCGGGGAGCGAAAAAGTTTCGCAAAAACCATAGCCGGTGCGAGAAAAACTGGTCCAGAAAAACTGTTTAAATCGTATCTTCTACTGATTTTTATGCTCTCAAATTTTGATATACGGTAGAGTAAAGATCAATTTTTCAGAAACTACAAAAATCTAAAAATTGATTTTTCAAAAAAAAATTTAAAAATTCAGCTGATGAGACTCCCTACAGAGAATCATACTCTGCGACTTTTTGTTGGTTTTGAGATTCCAAGTCACAAATATAATTTACATAACATTACATTTGGGACGCCAGGGATCAGTCAATGGACCTTTTTGAGAGAACTTTGCGAGCGCAAAGCGCGAGACGAACAATTTGGCTTATAATGACCTGAAGGTGGTAGTTTAAACGCACTTTGCCTCTTCTGTCCGTTCTTCTTCTTTTTCTCTTTTTCCTTTTTTTCCCTTAGAAAATATAAAGATTTCTGTCAAAAAAGTGAGGGGGGCGGCCCCCAGGCCCCCCCCCCGTCTCCGCCGCCCATGAATTGAGAGAAGAGGTAATTTTTAAGTGAATCAGATAACATACAAAAGAACTCTGCCAGTTGTTCCTATATGATATGAAAATATACATATTCGCCATATCATTTAATTGCATGACATTAGGGGAGACCGGGGATGGACGTTACAAAATTCACATTTTGGGCCAGATAATTCTAATGAAAGTACTCACACACTCCATTTTGGGTCTGTAGTTAGCCTATTATGTTGGCTAAAACCTGAGGCACATAAACCTTGAAAACATGTAAATACTAATTAACTACAGCTTAATTAATGAAGACATTTTTTTTGTAACAACCTACCCCGTATACGGGGTAAGTTGTTACACCATACGGGGTAAATTGTTACATTATGTAAACATACGGGGTAAGTTGACAATGTGTAAATCTCTTATACCATACTTTTGTTTCAACTTTCCAGTTTCTTGGTATCGTTAACAGTAGATCAAGTAGAGCTCTAGAATAAACTAAAGTAATAATACAAATATCAAAATATTAACACCTGAAAATTGAAACAGAATTACTTTACATGTGTAATGTAATTGGGGTAGGTTGTTACATCGACATGGGGTAGGTTGTTGTAACAACCTACCCCATGGGTGATTTTACACATAAAATCAACTGTAGCACAGCCATAAGGCAGAATTACAGGGCATGGCTCAGACAATCATCATGTGCCTTCAGTTGTAAGAACTATTACAAATTTTAATTTTTGTCAAAAATTCACTTGGAACTGTAAAAAATGGTTTTTGTTGATTTACTTTTTAATAAAACAACGGAGAAACCTCACGACCTGCAGTTCATCACAGCTATGTGTAGGCTGTATATAGATGCAAGTTAGCACGAACTGTCTTGTTCCAACTTAGCACATTGAGAACTGTAACAACTGACCCGTGTAACTTCCATCCTCGGTCTCCCCTACTTTTCCCTTGCTTTCCTTCACTTCACGTTTCTCTGAAGAAATCCATATTCAATAAATAATTGTTTTCTTTTTTAAAAATCTTTATAAACACTTTACCTAGCTTTAACCTAATATTTTTTAATTTTTAATTTTAAGGCGTTGTCATTCATAATATAAATATTTACGCCCTACAAAAAGTGTTAAACTATTTTTTTTTCCTCTTCAATTATTCAAAATCTTGGCTTACATACAGTTAAAAAAATATATACACGATGGTGCAAATACAACCATATTTTTACAACAAAATGTCCAATGGCATCCGAATTGATAGGACCTGTAACAATAATATTTTCCAAATGTTGTTTCTTAATAAAGGTGCAAGCTTGGTGTACAATAAGATCCATATGTGCACAGTGTTTAATTGCCCCCCCAAAAAAGAGAGCAAGAACAAAAACAAACAAAAACACACAACCCCCCCCCCAAAAAAAAAAACAAACAAACAAAAAAAAACAAAAAACAAAAACAAACAAACAAAAAACAAAAAAAACACACACACACACAAACACTATGTTCTATAGGCCTATATACAAATGATATAGAAATCAGCAAATCATTTAATTAACCGCTTGTTCACTTTAAAGCACTTAAAAACAAAATATGTTTCCTTCTTCGTTGACAATTCACAATAAAAAAAGAAAAAGAAAAATACAAACTGAAGGCGGCATAAACTCTGAAAAACATGTAATTGGTTATAAATATTAAAACAATGAAAAGAATAAATAAATAAATAAATTAATAATAATTATAACCCCCCCCCACACACACACACACACACAAATAATACGACAAATAGTATAATCATACTTTACAATGCTACATTTATATGTATGCTATTCATATCACACTGAACACCAAACACCAGACAAGTGAACATTAAAGCCCAAGTATAGTTGTTGTAGAGAAAATTGCATTTTTCAAAAACTTACTCAACTTGTCCTAATATTGTCCCAATAACATATCAATACATTGGCAAGTAATATAACCATGTGCCATGCATGTCTTTTCATGATATGTTATAGTTAGCATAAACATGGGGAGATATTCATCAAAATGAGGCCATACTTCCTTCACTCTCACCCCAGAACTCTGGGCATGCCACATCACTGCTGACTGGTATGGCGTGTGGGCATTATGTGTGTATCAGTCTGTGTATCAATAGCATATACTTTGCACACAAACCACTGCACATTGCACTCTCCCCAGTGTGATCCTGTTTAGGCACGGCCCAGAAACAAATCGATTTACACAGTTTTGTTGCTAAATTCAGGTCTTAGAGTGGATTTTATAACAAATAATTTTGAACATAGAGGTTATTTGAGGTATTAATTCATATTATTCTGCTATGGAAGTAAAACAAAAAATATGTTCTCCCAAAACTATACATGAGCTTTAAACACGTAAATTATATTTTGAAATCCACCACCAAACAGGAACAAAGCCTAATAATTGTCCCTATACTACCAGTAAAACTTTGAAAACACTCACCTGTAGAAAATGCACATAACATTAGCAATGTGATTAATTGATCAAACAAAGTATACATCGTCTTTTCTGACATCGAAGATGTCACTCAGCGTAAAACAATAAATGTTAATGAAATTGACAGAGTATATGATGATCTCCCCACGTACACAATAGCCACGCCTAGTCACTGCACTGTTCTGAAATATCACATACTATGCTTCTCATACCGAAGGTCAAAGGCAACTGGGGATTCCCCGCGCCATTCATGTTGCATTAGATTGCATTCATCTTAGCGGGTGCATGTATTAATGTACATTTCCCTTATATATAGCATAAGGCACAGTTATGTGACATTTGTAATGTGTCAGCATTTATTGAACTAATATTAGCCGACTAAATGATGACGATAATTTAAAATACAGAGCATTCCAGGACAACAAAACTCTTTTCAATATCCAAACACTCGAAATGCAAAATTGTCACGATGTGACATGGACCTTCTATAATTCCAGTCCCTAGCAACCAATCCAGGTGTAAAATAATAAAAGGAATTTGGGTTGCTGACTCCAAGTTTAGCTCCAGAGCCAGAGTCAACCAACTTTTTGTCAAACCCGCTGAGGTGTAATTTAATGAATAGAATCTGACTTTAACTTTGACTGCCATCTTAGGTCATAAGCATCAGGTCATTTAACTTTATATCTTTAGTTGAGTTAGGTGGGGCTCTAATATTCTACAGATGTTTGTTTTTGTGTATAAGAGGAATAGATTAATGAGAATGTTTGAGATTGGAGTTTTGAATAAGTGAACTTAAAGCTTGGATAGTTAAGTAATTTTAATTGGATATGTTCAGCATGGAACAGTGAGCAGAGGAATATTGAGAATGTTAATGAGTTAGTCTTTGTGAGAGTCAGAATGGAGTGGTGTTTGAGTAAAACCAAATCAGATATCGTTTGATTCTCGGGAGAGGAAGACCCTTCCTTACTAGGTCTTAGTTCGAGTGTGAGGGTGCGGTTCTTAGGCCACTACTTTGGGTGAATGTTGCAGGCTGTGCACTGGCGTAAATCCACTAGCGGTTTCTATTCATCAGGGGGGGATGGCGCTTTGTATTATTATGTAACATCCCCCCCTGATGAATAGCATTCTTTACGGATTTACGCCAGTGAGGCTGTGTAGTGCAGGCACAACCAAGTCTTTTTCCCCATCGTCGGCAGGCTGGATCCAGGCAGCACAGGCCGGGTAAAGCCACCACTGCCCTCACCTCATCAGGCACGGTTGTGTTAAAAGAACTGTAAGTTCACTATTTTATTGTTATTAATTAATTATTGTAATTAGAACCAAAACATAGGATTCTTAAGGAATACAGAAATGATTTTGCTTGTAGATTGCAGGCACGTAACTAGGATTTTTAGGGGAGGGTTCTAAATCTGCAAAAGTGGACCAAAAGGTACATCAAAATTTTTTTACGTCACGCCGGGCGGGCAAAAAGGTACACCAAAAATATATATACTAGCTATAGGGGTAGGCTAAGATCGGCCCCAAAGAAATTGATAAGCAAAAAAACAAAATTTATCCATTTTTTTTTTTTGTAAAGCGGACCTCTGGTCGCCTGCGGGGGGGGGGGGGGGGGTTCGTTCGAACCCCCCGAACCCCCCCCCCCCTGGTTACGGGCCTGGATTGAATTGATATTGGGATATTGAGCAGTAAATTGGAAAGGATATTAAACGCTTTGTTGTATATATAGCAAGCCTATTCCATAAATGAAAACTTTGTGAAATTAAACCCAGGAGAAACAGACTTAACATGAAATATTATTATAAAGATGAAGTAATGAAATGTTGCTTAATGAGTTGTATTTATAATGTGAAAGGATTATCAGTTCATATTTTGCACTATGTTCCTTCAAAATTATGAGTTGATTGATAATTATGTGATATATTGAATGGAAAAGCTTAATAGCTATGATCAGTCCATCAATACTGTTATGATACAATTGATGTAAACATTGCATTAGACTGAGAAGTGATCATTCCATTAGAAAAGTGATGTTTTCTTTTGCTGTTTACGGATAAAAGATAATGTATTCTCTTTTGCTATTTATGGATAAAAGATACCGGATTATTTACAACTTTTAAGGCCCCCTGACACTTGCACGAATTTGTGTTTCGCATAGTTTACGCATTTGCACGCACCATTTCCTGCCAGTGTGGGAACCATTCGTGGCAGCGTGCGCGGGAGGATGCAGGCCAATGCGGACAATGCGTGAAATGTTGGTTAAAATTTTCAAAATGTTTAAAATTTTGGTACGACGAAATTATTGGGCAACTTTCGCGAACTCTTCGTGAACTATACGCAACCTTTTCGCAAACTAGTCGTTCCAGTGCTTGTCAATGCGTGTCCATCGACCTATTGGCACGCAGTTCACGACTAGTTCACGACTAGTTCGCGATTAGTTCACGGTTAAGTTGCGCATACCTTGCGCATTATTGCGCATAGTTCCCGGACAGTTTCGGCATGACAGGTACATGGTGGGGGCATGCGCAATAGGTGCTCAAGAGTGAAGGCCACACTACAGTTAAATCTGTAACACCATGGCACCAACAAGCACCTTGTCCACTGATGAACCTAAACCTGAAAAGGAACAGGCCTCCCTGCAGCCCGGTCTAGGGTCATTCTCAACGTGAGCTCTGACAATAACTTATCTAAACAGTAATCCTGCACACCTGTATGCATTATGCTTGCTATAACACGCGGACACAGGCATATCATTCCTATTTTTTGCCATTGTCCATAATGTTCAATAATTTTACTCACGGTATTTAATTTTGATGTTGTGTTATATAGAATTGCGAATTAAACTTATAAGGATGCTTAGACGTTGCATTTAAAGTTCATGTACTAAGTATTAAACATTGGCATAATGATTATAGCCTTGGACATTATTAAAATTAATAATTAAATCCTACACAATACTTATTCAAGTACATTTTTTTTACTAAGATAACCAAAGGAATGCGAACAAAATAATACTTAAGAATATAAGACTTAAAGTAATATGATCCAATAGTTACATAAGTACACTAAAGTTTCCTAAATTCATATAACTTTTTAAAACAAGTTACGAAATTTGGCAAATAATTTATTTAATCATATTTTCATAATCAATGAAATACTGTTTATTTTCAGTGGCGAAAAGAATAATACGATTTTTATAGTGATTAGAATATCCTTGAAAAATCTAAAGATAAAATTAGAACTTATCTCTTTTTCGCTTGTAAAAGCTATATTGACTATAAAAATAACTTATACGCAAAGATATGCAGTGGAAAACTCAAGAGTATAGTAGCCATGTAATCTCGCGTTCGAAACTACACGCCGCGGCACGTAGTCAGATGTCTGAAACTTGTCTGGGGCGTGTTTGTTGACGGATGGAGACTCACTGAATGGCGTCAGGGCGCATGCGCACACACGGGACTCAATCCGTAGGCATGTTATGTGTCTGTTCGAAACTCGTGGCGTTCGAGATTTTACGGCCACATTGCCTGGCTGGTCCAAGGACGTTATCTATCCAGATGATACGGTCCAATTCCGTAAGTTTGACTCACATAGTCCGGAACCGCGGAGCTGGATGAACAATAATTACCGGATGCATTGTTTGGACCATACGCACTATCATGCTCCGTGACTCAGTTTCGCCATGGAGTTCTCACAGCCGTGTGACCATAACTGCCAGTAAGTAAGACCTTGTTCGGAGCGCCCGACTCGTATTTCATATTGATCTTAGTCTCGCCACCTTTATCGCACGAATTGGGGGTGTCTTTTAAGCCGACTCCGGCACGATCGCGAGGAAGTTACTCGACCAGGTTGCGGGACGCCTGAGTATGTTTCGTTATTACGTTCGATGCGTAAGCACCCCGCCACGAGGGCGAACGTCGGGGCGAGAGATTTGGCGGACGTTCGGTAAATCATAGTAGAACACGGGAGCGGTTTAAAGCTATTGACAATAACTAGCCAGCCTGCAGCTCCTAACACCAAAAACACGCCATAAGGGGACTGAGGCCAGATCACCCGTCAAGCTCCTTCCAGGGAGGTACCGTTCGCCGGGGATAGCAGCACTGCTAGCGTGGGCTTGTTTGTTTCCCCCGGCGGCCCGCCTCAAGATGACTGGGGGCCCTTTGCCGATCAGCCCCCGCTCCCCAAAAATGGGGGCAAATTTGCTCCTGCCCACGAGACATGACTCGCCAATGGACCTCTTATAAGCTCATCGCCTCGCAGCCGTACTTCCTGCATCTCCGAGCTTTTCCTCCCGTGGGCAATGCCGGCTCCACGCCTGTGAGGGAACCCCTGGACGCCCGGCACCTGAACGCCGAGCCGAATCGTGGGACCCCGCCCAGGCCTTTTCGTCGATCGGCAGCTATTTGTACGCCTGTGCTGGCCAGCGCTACTCGCCGGCCATATAGCGTGGCCGCTCCTCGTCGATCGGCCCCAACCCGTAGACAGACTGGCCATCACATTCCACTCTAAACCGTCCTCATGATTTCGCTAGGCCCGGATTCAAAGAGACACGAAGCGCACGTGAGCTACTACCACTCTGCATTGCACGGCCCAGTGCGGGCCAGCTGGATGGAAACCGTGCAACGGGAAGGGAACACCCCGTTCGTCGGAGCGGGGTCGTTGCCTCCTCGCTACGTGAACAGCGCGTCCGGACGGGTCGCCAACCCTGTGCGGTGTGACGTCGTGGTCGGTGCAGTTATTAGCTCTTCACGGGTCGCGACGAACAGGGACCGGCTAGCTGGTGCGTTTCCGGAAGGACGCAGCGGCCATACTGGTGCCTCACAAGGTTGGCGCGGTCCCATGGGGGCCTTGTGCGATATGCCGGTTTCCTCCACGCGCCATACTAGCAGCCGGGTGCAAATACGCGGCATCACCGCCAACCATCACATACACCGCACCCCGTCTGCACACCTCGTAATAGCGCAACATGCCCGGGCTGGCGCCGCCACGTAGTAGGACAACAATGCCGACGCTTGCGCACGCTATACAGCCGCCAATTGCCGCTTGCGCATAGCCCTCCATAAATCAACTGCAGACACCCGTTCACGCTGTCCAGGGCTATCGCAGTACAAATGTAACCTTTTTGTAAAGAACTCTTATGCCGAGCGCCGAAGCGCAAAGTACTATCAAACCAAATGTGGCCATATATGACCTAAAGAAGTGTATTCTAACACATTTTACATAACCGTCCTCCCATTTGGTTTTCAAAGGAACCATCAAGGTATACTTTCAGAGAAATTTGCGAGCGCAAGCGGGAGACTGATTGTTGCTTTTAATTGACGTATTTTAAAAGCCTATATCTTTATGCACATTTTCCCCCTCTTTTGCTTTTTGTCTAAAATCTTTACTTACGTCGTAAGGAACTCACTTCCATTTTAGAAAAATAAATTGCGAGCGCGAAGCGCGAGCAGAAAATTTACAACTTCAAAATCTACTAACTTATACTGTATCATGTGGACATGCAGGATCACGTCAAATGTGTCTTTTTTTTAAAGAAGTGCGAGTTGCGAAGCGACGAGCTGAAAAATTTTGGAATTACAATTGATGCAAACGCCGTATTTTTGCACACTTTCCCCTCTAATGTCTTCTTGTAAAATTATTACCAATAACGCATCATGCTGCATTCTAGCAAATCAAAACATAAAAATTACATTTCGCGGACGCCAGGGATATCAGTCAATGACTTTTTTTGAGAGAAGCTTTTGCGATCGCTCAAAGCGCGAGCCAAAAATTTGGCCTTTATAATTACCCTAAGGTGGTAGTTTAAACGCACTTTGCTTCTTCTGTCCGTTCTTCTCTTTTTCTCTTTTTCCTTTTTTCCTTAGAAAAGATTTCTGGCAAAAAAAAGTAGTCGGGGGTGCCCCCTCCCCCCTCGTCTCCGCGCCCATTGAATTGAGAGAAGATTCCGGTTAATTTTTAAGTGAATCATAAAACATTGACAAAAGAACTCTGCCAGTTGTTCCTATATGATATTTGAAAATAATACATTACTTCGCCATATCCATTTAAATGTATGTCATTAGCGGGAGACCGGGGATGGACGGTTAAAAATTCACATTTTGGGCAGATAATTCTAATGAAAGTACGTCACCATCCATTTTGGGTTCTGTAGTTAGCCTATTATGTTGGTAAAACGCTCGAGGCACAAACCTTGAAAACATGTAAACACTAATTTAACCAGCATACATTAATGAAGACATTTTTTGTTGTAACAACCTACCCGTATACGGGGTAAGTTGTTACGAGCCATACGGGCGCGGTCCATTGTACCATTTATGTAAACATACGGGGTAAGTTGCAATGTGTAAATCGGTATACACCCATTACTTTTGTTTCAACTTTCAGTTTCTTGGTCATTGTCGTTAACAGGTAGTCAAGTTAGAGCTCTAAATATGAAACTAATCAATAATAGAAATATCAAATTATTAACACTCCTGAAAAATTGAAACAAAATTTACCTTTTACATGCTGTAATGTAATTGGCGCGGAGTTGGTTATCAGTCCGACATGGTAGGTTGTTTAACAACCTACCCCATGGGTGATTTTACACATAAAATTCATGATATTAGCACGCCAATAAGGCAGAATTACAGGGCTGGTCAGGGTAATAGGCATCATGTCTACTAATTCGCGAATATCCGACAATCACATGTGCCTTCACGTTGTGAAGAACTATTATTAAATTTTTTAATTTCTGCAAAAATTCCACTTGGAACCTGCTAAACAAATGCGTTTTTGTTGATTTACTTTTTAATAAAACAACGGAGAACCATCACCGACCGGCGTTCATCACAGCTATGTGTAGGCTGCAATATAGATGCAAGTTTAGGCACGAATGTCTATGTGTCCCAATCTAGCACATGAGCAGATACTGTACACTGACACGTGTTAACCTCCATCCCGGTCTCCCACTACTCTGAACTTTTCCCTTCACGCTTTCTCTGAAGAATATCCATATTCGAATAAATAATTAGTTGCGCCATTTATTTTTTTAAACTTTTATTAACACTTTGACTCCTGCTTATAACCTAAATATTTTATTTGTTCTTTATTTAAGCGTTGTCTTCATAATAAAAATATGTACGCCCTACAAAAAGTGTTAACTTATTTTTTTCCTCTTCAATTATTCAAACTCTTGGCTTACAAGTTAAAAATATTACTCGATGCGTGCACAATACAGCATATTTTACCAACGAAATGTCCCAATGAGCATCGCCGAATTTGTAGACCTGTACATATATTTTCCAAATGTTCTGTTTCTTATAAAGGTGCAAGCTTGCGTGTACACGATAAGATCCTATGGCACAGTGTTTAATTGCCCCTCCCCCCCAAAAAAAAAAACAATAAATAATCAAATAAAAAACAACGAGAGAAGAACAAAACAAACAAAAAACACACGAAAACACACAACCCCCAAAAAAAACACGAAAAAAAAAAAAAAAACAATAACACACACACACACACACCAACAGCAAACACACACACACACAAAACACTATGTTCTATAGCCTTATAATACAATAGAATCTAATAGAAATCATTCAAATCATTTAATCTTAAACCGCTTCTTCACGTAAAGACCTTAAAATACAAAATATTTTCCTTCTTTCGTTGAAATTCACATACAAACAAAGCAAGAATAATTACAACCCTGAAGGAGGCATAAACTCTGAAAACATTGTACTTGGCGTATAAAATATTACAAACAATGAAAAAGAATCAAACTAAATAAATAAATTAATAATAACGTATTATACCCCCCACACCACACCACACACACCACACACACACACAACACAAATAACTACGAAACATAGTAGTAATCATACATACAATGTACATCTCTATAGTAATGCTATCAATATCACATGAACACCAAACAACCACGAAAAGTTGAACACTTAAACACGTTTAAAAATTATATTTGAAAATCCACCACCAAACAGGAACAAAGCCTAATAATTATCGCTACACTTACCAGTAAACTTCCAAACACTCACTGTAGAAATGCACATAACATTAGCAATGTGATAATTGATAAAGTATTACATTCGTTCTTTTTTGACATCGGAAGATGCTCACTCACGTAGAAACATAAATGTTTATGTAAATTGACGAGATATATGATAATCACGTACCAATAGCCCTCGCCCTAGTCATGTTCTGAAATCGTACTAGCTTCTAACAAAGTCAAGGCAACTGGGATTCCCGCGCATTCATGTGCATTAGATTGATCATCTTAGCGGTGCATGTATTGAAATGTACATATTCCCTTATATTATAGCATAAGGCACAGTTATTGTGAGATTTTTAATGGTCAGCATTTATTGAACTAATATTAGCCGACTAAATGATTTGACGATTAATTTAAAATACAGAGCATTAGTACAAAAAACTCTTTCAATTAATCTAAACACTCGAAATGCAAAATTGTCACGATGTGACATGGACCTTCTATAATTCCTAATCCCTAGCAACCAATCCAGGTGTAAAATAATTAAAAGAATTTGGTTTGTGCTCCAGTTTTAGCTGCCAGAGCCAGGATCAACAAACTATTTGGTCAAACCCGCTGTAGGTTGTAATTTAATAATAGAATCTGACTTTAAACTTGACATACCATCTTAGGTTCATTATGCTTCAGGGTTCATTTAACTATTATATCTTTAGTGGTTATGGTGGGGCTCTAAATTCTCATATGTTTGTTTTTTGTCGATAAGAGGATAGATTATCATGAGAATGTTTGAGATTGGACAGTTTGTAATACGTGAACTTAAAGCTTGGCACCAGGTTAGTAATCTTATTCAGAATATGTTATCAGATGAACCATAGCAAGCATGCAGGAACTTTGTGTGTTTAATGGTTCTCTCGTTTGTCAGTGAATAGTGATGAGTATTACGCCGAGTGGTGTGTTGAGTTAAAACAAATCGATATGCGTTGCTTTTGGGAGAGGAAACCTCTCCTTACTAGGTCCAGTTCGTGTTGAGGTTGCGCCAGGTTCCTATAGCCATACTTGTGGCCGTGAATTGCAGGCTGTGTGTGTGCAGACACCCAGTCTTTTTCGCCATGTCCGTTCTGGCGCAGCATAGGATTCCAGGGCAAGCAGGCCGGTAAAGCACCACGCTCTCACCTCCATCAGGCACGATGTGTTAAAAGACTGTAAGTTCACTATTTCTATCTGTTATTAATCAATATTGTACGTTACCAAAATAGGTTCTTAGGGAATACAGAAATGAGTATGTGGCTGCGCTAATTGGATTGATTGATATTGGGATAACTTGCAGCAGTAAATTGGAAAAAGATATTAAACGCTTTTTTCCTGTTTCGTAATATACTATAAACAAGCTATCTCCATAGAATGAAACTCTTGTGAAATCAGTGAAACCCAGAGACAAAACGACTTTAACCATGGAACATATTATTAATTACTAAAGATGACGAGTGCACGAATGTTCGCTTAATGAGTTGTAATTAATTGTATAATGTGAAAGAGATTATCAGTTCATATTGTTGCACTATGTTCCTTCAAAATTATAGAGCTGATATTGATATTTGTGATCATATGTGCAATGAGAAAGTTCAATACTACATCGTGATCAGTGTTAATCAATACTGTTATGATCAACTTATTGTAAACATTGCATTAGGATGAAAGTGATCATTCCATTAGAAAAGTGATTCTTTTTGCTGTTTACGGATAAAAGATAATGTATTCTCTTTTGCTTTTTATGGATAAAAGATACGGTTATTTACAACTTTTAAGGCCCCCTGACACTTGCAACGATTTGTGTTTCGCATAGTTCTACGCATTTGCACACGCACCATTCTCATGCCAGTGTGGGAACCATTTCGTACAAGCGACGAGACAGTCACGCGGGCGAGGATGAGCAAGGCCAATAGCGGACCATAGCGTTGCAAATGTTGGTAAAATTTTTCCAAATGTTTAAACTATGAGTCACTCAAATTATTGGGCAACTTTCCAGCGAACTCTTCGCTGAAACATAATACGCCAAACCCTTTTCGCAAACGTAGTCGTATCAGTGTCGTCAAGTGCGCTGATCCATCCGACCAATTGGCCACGCAGCACGTCAACGACTAGCTTCCACGACTAAGTTCGCGTTAGTTCACGGTTAAGATTTTGCGCATACCATGTGCGCATATATTTGCCGCAATTAGTTCCCGGACAGTTTCGGCATGACAAGAGTAACAGGATGGGGCAAGAAGCAATGCGCAATAGGTCGCTCCAAGAGTGAAGGCCACACTACAGTTAAATCTGTAACACCATAGCACCAACAAGCACCTTGTCCCTGATGAAATACCTAAACCTGAAAAGGAAAGGCCTCCCTGCAGGCGCGGAACCAGGATTTTCACAGAGGGGGGGGGTGCATGGGCAGCTTTAAAAAAAATATGTCGAGTGGAGCGAGCAAACAGAGGCGCGAAGCGCGAGTGTAAAAATTCCCCGATATATGGTCCATACTGCATGACGTTAAGAACAGGCATATAAACCTTTTACTTGTACTCTCTCTGGGAAAAAAAATGAAAATACTAGCAAACAAAAAAAAAAAAAAAAAAAAAATGTCGGAATATCTTAAACATTTTTGTGGTTTTACTGTGTATTTAAATTAATAATGGAAACGACTATTGCCCCAATATTGCCTGTGCGAAACGCGAGCGTAAATTTGCCATTTATTACCTGAAAGACAAATGTTATATATTTTATTTGAGCGAATAAAAATTTGTTTCATTTAAATCTTTCAACGCGAGCGTGAGCAGAAATTTGGCATGAAATGATGCCAAAGGAGGATAGTTTGAGCACTTTGGCCATCTTTTTTTAAAAACAACTTCAATTTTAGAAAATGCGAGCGCAAAGCACGAGCAGAATCTTTTGGCAAAATAATTACCTAAAAGATTGAGAAAGCCCCCCCACCCCCCCCAAAAAAGAAAATGGGATAGGCTTTTCCAATCCCA
>CALNVZ010002974.1:14764234-14777909 GCA_940671915.1 Paracentrotus lividus | reverse complement strand
AACATCTCCTGACAAGGCCGCAGGAACCTAGGATTATTTAAACACGAGCGAGGGGAGGGGGTGCCATTGGAGGCGGCCACGCTTTCCTAACAAAAAAATGATGCCGCAGATTGGAGCGAGGCAAAACCAGACGCCGAAGCGCGAGTGTAAAATATTCCCCGATATATAAGGTACTATACTGATCTCATACTCTACTGCATGTATTCATTGAAATTTTCTTCTTAAACTAAATAGGGTGTTTTGTGTCAGACAGTAACAGATTCAGGTTAAAGGGGCCCGCACAAAAAGGGAAATAGCCCTAAAGTGGATGTAACATTGCCATCCCAACATACATATTACGAAAGGTTTCAGTACATTGCTACAAAAGGGTGAATACCAATGAGAGAACAATGCGCAAGTATGGCGTGAACATGACGTGACAATGTGTGTCCTGTGGGGTGTAACACAAAGACTTACGATTGATTAAAAGTTACGATTGATTTTTTTCTCGGTAGCCTCATTTGAAAACCAGGTACAGTCATGGATTAGGATTTGGATATGATGAAGAGAAGGGTTGAGGCTAGGGTTAGGATTAAGATCATCAACTTTGGAGCATCCTTTCCTTGATGAGGCAACCGAGAAAAAATCAATCGTAACTTTCATTCAATCGTAAGTCTTTGTGTTACACCCCCATGGTCGGGCACTACACGTAAATTCGACATGACCAAAAATCAGAATGCGTCCCACTAAATGGCATGCACTGGCACGCCACATTGCGGGAAAGTGCGCAAACCCAAATTCGTGCAAGTGTCAGGGTGGCATTACCGTAAAATCTTTTAGTATGGGGGATCGTAATGAATGCTGTAAATTGTTTTATTTAATCTCTCTTAGGGACGAGCTGGGCTTGTACTTCGTCATTGACTGGAGCTCGTGCTTCATGCGGGATTGTTCATCCGCTCGTACTTCAACGCCAAGGCTAGTGGCTTCGTCTTGGAAGCTCGTAATTCATCGCAGTAGATTGTTCTTCGTACTTCATCATAGTTTTTGACTGATTCGTCATCGTATTGCGTGCTCTCAACCCTCACCATTTCGTCCGTGAATCCGGACTGTTTTTCGTCAAGAGTTCGCTCGCTTACTTCGCGTCGTCGAAGCCACCGCAGCTCGATCATAGACGATTATATTCTTCGGACCAACGATATAGTCATTGTCGACATCAACGGGGTCCTTATTTGGAACTGTTAAATTGTAACCAGATTATATATATATATATATACTACGGTCCAGTGTAGGTATTCATCCGAGTATAAACCCTGTTTTGGAGAAACTAAATTGTTGGAATTAATATACCAAAATATTGTGAAAGTTTGAATACCAAAGTATTAGGACTTTATTAAACATTAACAAAAAAATAGCAGAACTCTGATCAGATACAATTATTGCAAGATATCCGTTAATTATCAATTCATGCTGATGTTGATTGATATGATGCTATAATTGATATCTTTTGTTATATGTACATTTATTGGGCTGGTCGCTCTGAATTAAATTTATGTTACATATATAGATATTGAATGCTATTGTGACTATTTGCCGGTGTTAACTACTTTCGTTTCAAACAGAACCGAATCTATTACCAGACTGGGAATCAATTGAACAATTGAACAATCAAAGCTATGATCATGATGATGATCGATGAAGTACGAACTCTGAGTTCGTGGAAGAAATACGAGCCCAGCTCGTCCAGTTCCTTGAAAACAGTCGTGCCTGGTGAGGTGAGGGCAGATATGGTGGCTTTACCTGGCCTGTGCTCTCTGGAACCAGCCTGCCGACGATGGGGATTTAGACTCAGCCGTGCCTGCACTACACAGCCTGCAACATTTACCCAAAGTAATGGCCTACGAAGAAACCACACCCTCACACTCTGAGCTAAGACCAGTAACACGGGCGTAAATCCGGGGGGGGGGGGGGATGGGGAGGATACATCCCCAGATTTTAAGGGATGCAGTAACATTGAATGATATTCAAATCACATTTATTCGATTTAGCTATTTTTGCCAACATAATTATAAACACTTAGGTCAGTCTGGTATCTCTTCAAAATTGCAGCTAATTGCTTGCTTTACCTTCGAGATATCAATGATTTCATACTCAAAATTGATAAACCGACACCGGATGGTTTATAAAACCATGTGCTTTTCCACACACCCATTTCCTGTTGTAAAGTCCCCCGTCTCTAGCGCCTGGTGCGCCTATCAGCAGGGTACTGGTGTTCGGCTGTATGCTTGGCATTGTTTGTTACACTGTTTTAAGGTAATAAATGACTTCCATTTGATCTGAAACTTTCAGTAGTTGTTTTTTACTGTGGATCAATATAATTTTATTGATCTTGATTTAATTGCTCTTGTTTTTGAAAGCTACTTAATCCCTTTAAGGAGGGGGGGGGGATGGCTGTACAAACACCCCCCCCCCAGTTTTCAAGAAAGAAACGAAAAAAAAAATACACTAGATAATTGTGTTATTGGTTAAAATAGCGCTTTCAATACTTTAAAAAATGCCTCTTTTTTTACTCCCAAACCCCAAAATTTTCCTACTCGGTCGCTATGCGACCTCGCACTCGGCATCAGATGCTCTCACGACGATATATTTTCGTATACAGTTCATATGAACAACATTATGGTGCTCACACCGGTCACCGGTCGACGGTCACGACATGATTTGCTTCAGGTGGCCCATATTACCTGCATGTACCCTATATTATACATATTGAGAGAAGAGGTAATTTTTAAGTGAATCATATAACATACAAAAGAACTCTGCCAGTTGTTCCTATATATGAAAAAAATACATATTCGCCACATCATTTCATTATATGACGTTACTTGAACTTTTCCCTTGCTTTCCTTCAATTCAAGTTCCTCTGAAGAAATCCATTTCAATATGTAATTGTTTCCCTTTTTTAATCTTTATAAACACTTTACCTAACTCTAACCTAATATTTTTTATTTTTTATTTTAAGGCGTTGTCATTCATAATATAAATATTTACGCTTTATAAAGTGTTAATCTATTTCTTCCTTTTCAAATATTCAAAATGGCAGCATTTAATAATAATAATAATACCTATTATTTATAATGCGCTTTTCCCATAGTGGCTCAAAGCGCTTTACAGTATTACCCCGTTCGCTGACTACAAAATTCCATACTTGTATTCCGCCATTTATAGGCACCTTATATGGAAATATCCTCCCGGGTACCCGTTTGCACCCATTTTAAAATACAATTAAATCACAAAGTATTTGATATTGAATATGTATAAATAAATTAAATTGATGAAGAATATTATATGGCAGGGATTACATCTGCTCAGACTCGAATCGGTTGGTTTATCACAAATGCAACTTGGCTTACATAGCCCTACAGTCCTTAAAAATATATATGTACAAGATGGTGCAAAAACAGGCACATTTTTACAACAAAATGTCAAATTGCATCTGAATTGATAGGCCCTGTAGCAATAATTTTGTCCAAGTGTTAGTGTTGCCCCCCCCCCTATTAAAGGTGCAAACTTGGTGAACCATAAGATCCATATGTGCACAGTGTTTAATTGCCCCTCCAAAACAAAAAACAAAAACAAAAACAGCCCCCAAATAACCAAACAAACAGTATGTTCTATAGGCCTATATACAAATGATATAGAAATCAGCAAATTTATAATTCAAATCATTAAATTAACCGCTTGTTCACTTCAAAGCACTTAAAGACAAAATATGTTTCCTTTTTTTGTGACAATTCATAATAAAAAATAAAAACAAAATATATTGCATACAAACTGAAGGAGGCCTAGACCCTGAAAAACTTGTGATCGGTTATGGTCGTGTGTCATGAGTTGGGGGCAAAATGCGTTACATGTTCAAAAAGTTTGAGAAATACACATTGTTACAATCAAATGTCTCTAGTTGCTTTATAGTAAATCAGACCTGTATAAAAGTATATATATATTGAAAGCTTATATTGTAAGGAAGATGATTAACATTCTTTTTTTTTACCTGTACAGGGTGGGTAATAAAAGCTATACAGGGTGATGCAAGAAAAAATGGTTCAAAAAGTGCCACCATTTCTATGGTCAGTAATTTCTTATTCCTTGCACCAATTGAAATGAATCAACTTGGACTGTGTTAATAAGACCCTATACTTTAAAAAAAAATATAAACTTGTAACACAAAATTATTTTGTTCGACCGCGCTACAAGGTGTCCAAAAAAGGAAAACAAATATAGTGGAAAAAGTGGCATGAACCCCGTCTTCTACATATGTATTACTATTTAAACAATATTTATTGCAAGAAAAATGTTTCAACTTAACTCTGTATTTACATACATGCAAAGAAAAGGAAAAAACACACATAAAATTGCGTGTACAGGGTGTTAAAAAAAAGTATTACCATTTTAATGCAATGCCGTTCAATTGCTGTAGGGTCATTCCATGCCAAATCATCCAAAATACCATTTCCGATTTCGCTGAAACTTGGTGTACTTCTTTAGAGTCATCCCACAAGACCAAATTTTAAATTTCAATTCAATCGGGTGAGTGGTTCGGGAGATACAGTCCACATAATTTCGAAATTTTTGGCAAAAAGGGGCGTGGTCGCCTACCTATTAACCCCTATATATCATTCTTCACAAAATGGGTATTTTGGAAAGGGGATTCATCAACGATTTCAAATCTACCAATCGTTATGTCCTTTAATTTGAGATTACCAAGTACCAGTATTTTAAAGGGATATTTTGTTGCAATAGTTGGTATCTGCAATGCATTGTGTATGAGGATGCATGCATGAAGTTTGTTTTAATTGATTAATTAATTAATTAAAATTAATTAACTGAATCTTTAAACAATCTGCTTCTTGTTTATTTCAAGCCAGTTAAATTCTGAAAAGAATGATATATCAACCAACCTATAAGACTGATTGTATGCAAAAATATAATGCAAGAAAGAATAAGAAAGTAACAAAAATGCAAAATCCCTATGCTTTAACACATGCCTCCACCGTAGGCTCCTCCACCGTAGGCTCCTCCGCCCCCTACCCTACTCCACTCAAATTATATTTGTACTAAAAATATTAGCAGGACAATAATGAAACTTCACAGACATGTAGCCTAATTAATCATCTACAAAATGAGACATTGCACAGCTCATGACAGTACATACACTTTATGTTCAAACTCTATACGTAAAGTCAATGGGGAGGAAATCAATAGTGAACAAAAGTCAAATATTGCCCAATTTCATTGTAATTCTTTTGGTCGTTATACTGTGAGTTAATTCTTGAAACTCGGCACAAATCTTTAAGAAGTCATTAACTAACAGGAACTTTGATCAAATTGAGAATCAGACGTACCATTAGGCCGTACCAGGGCCGTAAACTTTCTTCCTTTTTTCATGTTTTTCTCATATCTTGTGTTCACCGAAGCATAAAAAATCGGGATTTTTGCGAAAATGAAATCAAATGAATACTTTCGAACGAATTGTTATGGTTAAGCAAAGTAAGCAATTTAATTTTTGTCTCTACATCAAAAAACAGCTTTTCCAGTGCCACGTGCTCACTGAAGCATGAAAGTTTTAATAAATGCAATAGGATCATGTACACACGTGCACCGGTCATAAAAATAATACAAAAACAGATATTCACATGATTTTTAGTGTACAAAATGGAAAGAATACTTACTTAGTGTTTTTTCACATGGTATTTTATGGTGTTCATTCAACCGTGAATTGATTATTTTTTTTGGCAAAAGTTAAAAACACTCTTCCTGGACATGAATCTCATCATATTTGATCAATTTCACCATGGATAAAAGGTAAAAATCGCAGTTTTGGCATGTTCTGCTGCATGGTCACTCAACCGTGAAATTTTACGCAAATGTCCTTTGCGTATGTTTGGAAGCACGTTTTGCGTACATTCTGATGCGTGAAATGTTTAAAATCTAAAAATTTGGTCCGATATCATTGAATCAAAGTTGTGATTTTAGGCTTGCGAACTTCAAAAAATGACATTTTTGCATTCAACCATTGCTCACTGAAGCATGACTTCATGATATTCCCTAAAATTCGCTCCCATTGTAGCTAATTAAATCCCTACATGGACATATAATTAGATTTTTTGAACTCCTCCTATTTAAAAAATTATTGATATTTGAAATAGGGGGAACTTTTTTTTGGTGTTGTGTTTATAAACACACACACACACACACACACACACACACACACACGCACACACACAAATAATACAACAAATAGTATACTCATACTATACAATGCTACATTGCCATGTTACTTATATCACATGGAACACCAGACAACATTGGTAATGAGTATATTATATTCTGGTATCCACCAACAAACAGGATCAGAGTCTAAAAATTATCGCAAGGTACCTGAGCCCTAAAAACACTCACCTGTAGAAAGTGCACATAACACTAGCAGTGTGATTAATCGATCAAACAAACAATACATTTTCTTTTCTGACAGCGGAGATGTCACTCAACGTAAAACAATAAATGTTAATGAAATTGACAGAGTATATGATCTCCCCACAATAGCCAAGCCTAGTCACTGTTCTGAAATATCCGTTCATACTACGCATCTTAGTAGATCCATGATTCATACCAAAGGTCAAAGGCAACGTGGGAATCCCCGCTCCATTCATGTTACATTACATTGCATTCATCTAAAGGGGGTATCTCACTGAGTTGCGAACGTTTGGCGAATTTACAGAGTGTTATATATAGAGAGGATCTACCAACGTTCTCTTGTGCTGCTTTGTTAGACAAGCATAAAGGGGTTATCTCGTTGTATCAGAATGGCATGTTTTCTTTAGCGATGCTTTGTAAGCCAAGCTCAAAGGGGTTATCTCATTGTATTAGAATTGCATATTTTCTTTTGTGCTGCTTAGTTAGGCAAGCTCAGTAGGGTTTTCTAACTGTATCAACATGGCATGTTTTCTTTTGTACTGCCTTGTTAGGCAAGCACAAAGGGGTTGTACTGAATGATCATGGCATGTTTTCTTTTGTAGGCCTACTGCCTTGTTAGGCAAGTACAGGTGGGTTTTATTGTATGATATTGGCATGTTTTCTTTTGTACTGCTTTTTTATGCAATCACAAAGCAGGGGCCGTGAAGCGTTTTTGAAAGTAGAGGAGCTGAGCCGAAGGGGGGGGGGGCTGAAGAGACTAAACATGACAAATGCATGGTCATTTTTGCAATTTTGTACACGTGTGCTGAGAACTGAAGTGGGGGCTGAAGCCCCCCCCCCCAGCACCCCACAGCCCCCTCGAAGGGGTTAATTTCACTGAATTGTGAACACATATCAATGAAACAAGTCATTTTTTGTTTCGTTTTGGTTCGTGTAGGTACGTGGGTGCGTGTGTGTGTGTGACTGCACATTATGATAGCCAAAAGTGAGATATTGATTGTCAGTTATGCAGTCATGGGTGCAGAAATGAAAAAAAAACCCAAAGTGATAACAATAATATGGAAATGATAATAGTAATGATAATTGACAAAGAAAATGACTACCAGCTCAATTACCCCCAACGCCCAGCCACGCCCGAAGTGAAATCTGAATGGTTTTTTTTGCGTTTATTGTTAATGTCAATACCAATCAACATGATCAAAGACACTATATACGCTGGATTATTATTATTATTTTCAAGCATATTTTGAGAAATTATATTTTTTTCATTTAGTAATTCTTAGTCGATTCAAATTTATGTTGACCCTTTCCATATATATTTTAGTATTATCAGTAAACATATTTATATGTATATTCAACCATTTTTACACACAGAATTATGGACTTGCAACCTTTGACATAAATAAATTCGCCTAGAAATTTTGAACATGTTCAAAACTTTTTGGCGAATTATTTTCAATGGAAAATCCCGGCTTATCGAAAGGAATGTGGTTTAAACCAAAAACAATCGATTCAAGCGCCAATGCAGGATTTAAAAAAATTCCTGTATTTCGACTCCATTCATTTCAGAAGTTCCCTGCATTCCAATATATACCCTTTGTCCGGAAGACACATTACAAAAGAAAACGCCTCACGTCGAAAGGCTGGTCTACTGAATCAAATTTGATTACAATCTCTTTATATACGATAATCTGTAAATTCGCCTCGTTCGCAAACGACGTGCATTGAATTACTTAAATTTATTGTAGTACAACTATCGACAAATCAATATGTATTCATTGTTTGATAGATTGGTGTTGTCTGTAAATAAATATGTTGTTTTATCAAAGACAAACAGGATTCTATATTTTCTTTTTATTTATTTATATATATATATATATATATATATATATATATATATATATATATATATATATATATATATATCTGTCATTGATTCATTTTAATTGTAGGAGTCTTAAAAAAAAACATTGATAATATTGAAACTGTTCTTTCTTCTTTTAGCTATCCTGCTTCTATAATTGCTCTTTCTGAGACTTGGTTAGGTTGTACAGAATCATTTAATTTAGATGGGTATGCCTTTGTTGGGAATGGAAGAACAGACAAACGTGGTGGAGGAGTTGCATTTTTTATCAAGAATGATATCAAATTTAGACGACGGATGGATCTAGATATCTTCAGTAATTGTATAGAAACTTTATTTGTTGAAATATATTGTAAATATCGAACCTTAATTCTTGCCATCGTATATAGACCATCAGGTCAGTCTACTCTGGAATTTCTAAATTACTTTGAATTATCTTTGTCTAAAATAAATGATGAACAAAAAGAGTGTCTAGTTTACTGGTGATTTTAACATTGATTAAATAAACTCCTCCATTTCTCCTGATGTCGACAAATTACAGATGTATTGACATCCTTATCTTTTGTACCTCTTATACTCAAACCAACCAGGCATAACCAGTTCATTTCAGCTACATTAATAGATAACATACTTACGAAATAGACCTGAAAATATTTTGAGCTCTGGAATAATTATAACAGATGTCCAGTGATCATTTGACACTATATGCATATTTTATTGTGACATATCATTTATCAATGAAAATCTTCAAATAAAAAAAGACTAATTAATGATGCCAATATTTTCTAATTTTTGTGACAACCTGGGAAAAATTGACTGGAGAGTAACTTAGTTGACGATAATGTAAATGCATGCTTTGATACCTTTAGTAAATTATTTATTGATATTTATAATGAATCTTTTCCTTACACAGGTAAATCCGAGTCAAACGTAAAAAGAATGAAAACCCATGGTTTGATAATGAGTTAAAGAATATTGTGTAAGAAGAAAAACTTGCTTTATCGTAAGTACCTCAAAATCCATCATCATATAGAAAGAAATGTATATATAAATTGTAGAACAAAGTTACAAACGAAGTACGTACTAGAAAACGTAATTATTATTTCAAGAAATCAATGATGTGAAAAGAGATGTTAATCTACATGGAAGTTATCAATGAAGTATTCAATAGAACCGGGGTAAAGTGCAATGTGACCTTATTGAAAGCAATGGTCTTAGTGATTTCGATAAGCAGGGTTGTTAATCTTTTAATAGCTTCTTTTCATAGTGGTTCTGACATTGCTAACGACTTACCTGATAGTACTACGAACTTCTGTAATTTGTTACAAAGGGAATTATATGAACTCACTGTTTTCTAACACTGTACAAATGTATGAAATTCTTGATATTGTTTACAAACTTAAATGCAACAAAAGTGTAGGATATGATAACTTAAAGTGACGAAGGTTTAAAAAAAGATGTATGTTTTATAGTTAAAATCCACTGTGTTATTTATAAACCTTTTCATTGAGTACTGGTTGTTTTCTTAGTAGCCTTAAAAGCAAAAGTATTCCCGATTATAAAAAAGGTAGTAAACAGATTGCTTTCAAATTACAGACCTATATCTATTTTATCAACATTCTCAAAATATTTGAACGTTTAGTTTATAACGCCTCATGCCATTTTTGTGCAACAATAATATTTTGTATTTGAAACAGTTTGGGTTTAGACAGGGCTACTCCTCTTACATGGCATTGCTTGAATTTACTTCTACAATTGCAAAGGCCTTCGAAAACAAACTATTCACAATAGGTATATTTTTAGATTATCAAAGGCCTTTGATTGTATTAGCCATTCAATCTTAATAAAAAATTACAGCATTATGGTGTAAGAGGAGTAGCCCTAGACTGGTTTAAAAGTTACCTCCAGGACAGAAAACAATACGTTTCCATTGATAATGTTTCTTCTGAATCAAACATGTTAATATTGGAGTCCACAAGGTTCTGTGTTAGGCCCGTTACTTTTTTGATTTTCATAAATGATTTACAATATGCTAGTAATATTTTAAATCATACTTTTTGCTGATGACAACAAATTTGTTTTTATCTGGCAATAACTTAAATGATTTAACTTTAACTCTAAATTCAGAACTGCAAAAATACATGAGTGGTTCCTTGCCTAATAATTAAAATTGAACGTTGAAAAAACATGTTGTATGAATATTTCAACCTAAAAATAAGAATATTTCATCTGATACTTTATATTTATTATTAAAAACAATAAAATTTCCTCTAGTTAGGTCTACAAAGATTTTGGGCGTAGTTATAGACGACAAACTAACTTGGAAGATCATATAAATTATATAGCTTGTAATGTATCTAAGCTCCATTGGTGCAATAAATAGGTTAAAAAAATCAATTCCATTAACGTACTTCTGATTGATATATCAATCAATAATCTTGCCATACTTCAATTATTGTAATATACTCTGGGGAAACTGTGCAATAACTCATCTAAACCGATTACTTGGTTTACAGAAACGTGCAAGTAAGAGCTGATAACAACAAATTCTCCCCGAGGTCAAAGTACACAATCATTGTTCATATAACTTAATTTACTATCCATTAGATATAAATAAATACCAAATTGCGACTTTTATGTACTTATCTCTCATAAATTCTCTTCCCTCTTTTTAATAATGATTTATTAGTGAAAAATAGATTTATAAATAATTACATTACTAGACAATCAATAAATTTTATTTGCCAAATTTTAGACTATAACTTTTTTCACGAACTACAATCGAATATGCCGGACCCATCCTCTGGAATAATTTACCCAATGATCTTAAATCTTGCCCCTCTCTCAACTCCTTTAAAACGTAAAATACAAAACTAGCTCATAAACTCATGAATTGTGTTCTTAAAGCCGTTTTGTTTTTGTTTTGTTTTTTTGTTATTTGTCTGGTTAGTTCTTTTTTATTGTCGTTTTAGAACTTTCAGGGATTTGCCTTTGACAGGCCTTTGGCCTTTGTTAAATCCCACACATTGTATTGCATCGATGTTTGTATTTCTCTTATTTGTGCTTGTGTAATTTCATGCCTATTTTTAATATTGTATTGTATGTATTTGTCCTTTTATGCAAATGTGAAAATAAATGAATTGAATTGAATATATATTTTTTTTTTGGGGGGGGGGTAGCGGTCGCATTTATCAATGTACATTTCCCTTATATAGTATAATGTGTCAGCATTTATTGAACTAATATTAGCCGACTAAATGGTGACGATACTTTAAAATGCAGAGGATTCCAGAATGACAAAACGCGTTTCAATTTCAGACACTCGAAATGCAAAATACGATTGAAGAAAAACAAAACAAAACAAAACAAGACAAAACAATAGTAATAATAAGAAAATATATGTGTATGCTACTTTATTATATTTATCGGTAAATAATTAGATATACGATAAGTAAAGTGCAGAATATTATCCAATTCACTACCTTTGCTTACAGACTAGTTGGAAATCAAAATGGAGTATGCTTCTATAGTTATCTAGGTCTAAAATAATGTCATAATTTAGCTAAATTGCAGAGTTAAAATAAAAGAGAGATATACAGTCTGTGTCAAAAAAAATGGTACAGTCGGAAAAAAAATATGTAGGTGTGAAATATTTTCCAATAATGTGTGTATGTGGTACCAAAATAAAGCCAAATGATTTTCCTTGCTGACGCGCTTTGTTCTGTATAATTTGCTTTCGTAAAACAAAAGTTATGCTAAATTTTGTGCGACGAGGAACAAATCGAAATTGAGCACTTCGTGGCCATTATGTGAAACCAATACACAAAGGCATGGGACGGCGTGCGAAAAATTGATTTTTCTTGACTGTAGAAAACAAGTCATATTTCAAAAATTACAACACCAAATGTGATGAAAAAAATTGCCTGATCTTCCTGCTTTTTGAAAATACCAAACAATAGCAAGCTGTGATTAATAATACTATAAAAAAAAAAATGTTTTCCACTTGTACCATTTTATTTGACAAAGACTGTATTGCGAGTTATCAGGGCACATGTATATTCCCATTTAACAGTAATTTTATAATAATAAAACAATATTGCCTTAGCTCCAGGTACGGTTAGCCTATGGATTTACTATTGACATGTATTGGTCTTTAATGAAGCACACGTGCACATCTGACGTTGATTCACTTTAAGCTTTTCTGAACAGACTAATCAGGCCTTTTACTGCCATTGCAAAATATTAAAATAAAAATGTCATTGATAACGTGCATAATCGTGATATAATATTGGAATTACCCTCTGTCTTTTCGAGAACAAAGTCCATGGCTGCACATTACTATTAACGAATCTGGACGATTCTTTGAAGAGTGAACGTTTTTGGGAAAAAATAAAGGTTTTGCCTTTTGTTTTTAAGCTGCACATTCATATAGAGCATTGTCTGAAGTGTCATGAAATGCATTTTTTATCTTAATTTAACACATTTTTCGTGCTCATTTGCATAAATTAACATATGGTCATATTCAGACTAAGTGGGACATTTAGCTGAAATTTTAATGTGGCACTGTGCCTTTGAAAATGCAAATTAGGATCTGAAATTGACACAAAGGCTTCTTTACAATACAAACCAGGGGCGTATCCAGGGGGGGCGCAACAGGCGCGCGCCCCCCCCCCGCACCTATTGGCCGACTAAAAAAAAAAAAAAAAGGAGGAGAAAAGGGAGAAAGAAGGAAAAAGGGAAAGAAAGAAGAAAAAGAAAGAAAGAGAAGGGGAATAAGGCTCGATGCTTGTACAATTTTCGCCCAACTTATTCAATAAAAAGCCGAAATAGGCTTTATTTGGTTCTATAAACGACCAAAACTAAGGCCTTTAATGTGGGGATGGCCACGAGGCCGACTTTTCATATTGTATTTTGCAATAATTGCTCAAACGCCCTTTTTTTAAGAAAAAAGAAATAACATTAGTGACGAAAAGTAAAAATATTTTAAAACTAAAGTTCAAAATTTCACAAAGAAAAAGGCCTCTTGGACCCTCTGCCTCCTGGGCCTCCGCCTCCTGGGAAACATAGTTGGCCTCATGGTTATTAGAAAGTACCCCTTTATTAATTCAAAATACTTTTTGAAACCCCAAATTTTTGGCTCGCGCTTCGCGCTCGCTGATGCCAATCAAAATGCACAATAATAACTCTAAATTTACCTTTAAAAAATTCTAAACCCCAAATTTTCGGCTCGCGCTTCGCGCTCGCTGACACATAACTCAAATGCACAATAATAGTTCTAAATTTTACCTCTTAAAAAATTTTAAACCCCAAATTTTCGGCTCGGCGCGTTCGCGCTCGCTGAGTACCGGGAAATCATAATGCAGG
>CALNVZ010002974.1:14735311-14762191 GCA_940671915.1 Paracentrotus lividus | reverse complement strand
TAATCCTGCTTCCCTCCCTAAGTTTAAGATAAATTTGGCGCCGCTAAGTTTAAGCTCCATTTGGAGCCTACTAAGTATAAGATCATTTGGCGCCCCCTAAATTTTAGATTGAATTGGCGCCATACATGCATGATCTAGGTCAATTTGATGTCCTTGGGTTTAAAATCAATTTGGTGCCCTTAGTTTCAGGTCAATTTGAAAATGCAAAAATAAATGTAACGTGTATTCAAATAAATTTAAATATCTTGATGATTAGTATCCCATAATGTAAATTCTGGTATAAGGAAAAACACAGGCGAGGGCGAAGCGCGAGCAAAATTTGATATCTTTGAATGGTTAGAAAACATGACATTGTATGCGTTCCTCAGGAACACAATATAATAACTCATTGGGGGGAAAAATGATGAGATTTAAAATTCTAGAGACCATATTTCAAATGCCAAGTTGTTGCCCCTTAATTTCAAGGAAAATTCGGCACACCTCCCTAAGTTCAGGATAAAGTTGGAGCCCCTAAGCATAAGATAAATTTGGCATAAGTAAGTCTCATATCAATTTGACGCCCCTACGTTTAAGCTTAAATTGGCGCCCCTAAGTTTAAGATCAATTTGGCACCGTCTTAACTTCAGGTCAATTCGGCTCCCCCTAAGATTTAGGTCAATTTAAAATGCTAAAATAAATGTAACATGAAATTAAAATAAATGGAAATGTTATGTTGGTTAGAATCCCATAACGTAAATTCTGGTAAGAGGAAAAACACAGGCGAGCGCGAAGCACGAACGGAAGTTTTTGATGGATTCGAATGATTAGAAAACAAACCATTTCATGCGTTTCTCAGGAACACAATGTAATAATTCATTGAAAAAAAATATGCGAGCGCGAAGCGCGAGCGAAAATTTTGCAATGGATATATATATATATATACGAAACCGGATGCATGAATTTGAAATTTTGTTCTATCTCGATAGAGACCATATTTTAATGACCAATTTGTTGCCCCCTTAGTTTCGGGTAAATTCAGCGCCCCTTAGTTTCAGATCATTTGGGCGCCCTATACGTGTAAGCTCAATTTAGCGGTCCTAATTTAAAAAATCGATATGACGCCCCCTTAACTTCAATTCAGCGCCATAATAGGTTTCAGGTCATTTTGGCGCCCGTACGTGTACGCTCAATTTGGTGCAGCTAATAAGTTGAAGATCAATTTGAAATGGAAAAAAAAAAAAAAAAAAAAAAAAAAAAAAAAAAAAATAAAAACTAGGGTGTTGCGAAGATGGAACGGAAATTTTGATGTATTCGAATGATTAGAAAACAGGACATGTTATGCGCTTCTTCAGGAACACAGTGTATAACTCAATGGGAAAGATGATGCGAGCGCGAAGCTGCGAGCGAAAATTTTGCTAGTATATACAAACCAGGAGGCTTGGAACTAAAAAAAAAAAAAAATTGGCCCTTAGTTTCTGGTAAATTCGGCACCCCTCTATAAGTTTAGGATATAGTTGGAGCCCTAAGTTTAAGATTAATTTGCACCCTAGTATCAGTCAATTCGGCGCCCCTACATTTGAGCTCAATCTGGTGACCTTTAATTAAGATCGATTTGAAGCCCCTTAACTTCAGGTCAAATCGGCGCACCTAGAGACTCAGGTCGATTCAGAGCCCCAAAGTTTCAGATAATTTTAGCGCCCCTACATTTTGCTAAATTTGGCGGCCCCTATGTTTAAGATCATTTTGGCGCCTCCTCAAGTTTAAGTTCGATTTACGCCCTAAGTTAAGGTCGATTTTGCGCTCTCTCCCAAATCTAAGGTCGATTTGGGCCCCCTCCTAAATCTAAGGTCGATTCGGTGTCCCACCTATGTTGCAGGCCAATTTGGCGCCCCCAAATAAGTTTCGGGTTAATTTGGTCCCCACGTTAAGCTCATTTTGCGCCCCTCTAAATTTAAGTTCGATTTGGCCCCCCTATATTTAAGGTCGATTTGTCGCCCCCTCCTAAATCTATGGTCGATTCGGTGCCCCACCTATGTTGCAGGCCAATTTGGCGCCCCAAATAAGTTTCGGGTCAATTTGGCTCCCCACGTTAAGCTCATTTTTGCCCCCTCTAAGTTTAAGTTCGATTTGGCGCCCCCTGAATTTAAGGTCCTTTGGCGCCCCCTCCTAAATCTGAGGTCATTGGCGCCCCCCTAATTAAAGGTCAATTTGGCGCCCCTATGTTTAAGCTCAATTTGGCGCCCTTACTTAGTTTAAGGTCGATCGGCGCCCCTAAGTTTAATATCAATTAGGCACCCCCTCAGCTTCAGGTCAATTGGCGCCCCCACCTAATTCAGTGTAAATTAGTTTAGCTCAATTCGGCGCCCCCGTAATTAAATGTCGATTTGGCGCCCCCCTAAATTAAAGGTTGATTTGGCGCCCCTAAGTTTAAGGTCAATTTGGCACCCCTTAGTTTACTGTCGATTTTTTTTAAGGGCGCCCCTCCCCCATTTTTTCCCCTTTCTCCCTCTCTCTCTCTCTCTCTTTCTCTCTCTTTTTTTTTCTTCCTTCCTTTCCCCCTTTTTCCCTTTCTCTTTTTTTTTTCCTTTTTTCTTCTTTTTTTTTTCTTTCCCTTTCTCCCTTTTTCCTCCTCTTTTTGGCGCCCCAGAATACGCGCATGATATGTTAACTGCATTTCTCTTACTTGGTTTATAGTAACGAATTAATTAGGGGACTTGAATTGACTTGTGACCCATTTTTCTCAGTCTGCTATGTTGTGCTAATAACATCTCATTTTCATTTACCTTCCAATACATATATATATATATATATATATATTTGCCAATTGAAAAAAAAAAAAAAAAAAAAAAAAAAAAAAAAAAAACTTCTGGTGACTTGTTTCAGAAATAATAAAAGTTTTTAAGGGGATTGCTTTTTTTATGGCTTTTTTAAATATTAAGATGAACATACAATTTAGATTCCGAGAGCTGGGGATTGGGTTATCCTTCCCTGTGATACTCAGACTCGAAAAATAAAGGAAATCAAATGGAAGGAAAAATGACATGTTTTGCACGTGCGAAAACCCGTATCTCTCCGACCCCTGCTTTACATCATACCGCTATCTACTGTCACAAAGAATTGGCCTACTTCTCGGCCCTATACAAAATAAGTATTTAACTCCGAAGATATAATAATTTTGATGATTATTTGCGTAGAATGTAAAATGTCTTAAAATATCTGCTACAATTAATTATTAAACATAGGCCTTTACATGACACATTTTTAGCAAATTATGTACATACCTATAGATGCATAAAGTATAAACGGACATAATATATTGCGTCCCACAAACAAGAAATAAAACCGTCATGGTTAGTCATTTTTCTTAGTGAAATCAAGAAATTAATGAAATATTAAATGCATAGTTTTAACTCTTTTATTTATTCCTTTGACACCTAATACAAAAAATGCCCGCTTCTAGGGAGCAAATCAACATTATCTTTGAGAGATTAGATGAAAGAAAAATAAAAAATAAGAGTATACAAGAAATGCTAATGAACCCTGCCTGTCTGGTGCAAGGTTGTTGCATCCTTCCAAATCACATCCAATCATTCTGCGCCATGTGATAATTTCAATTAATTTTTAAACACCTTTTGCTCATAAATTATGGCATTTAAAAAAAAAATCTTTTGAAATGCATTAGATGCCGATTAAGAGAATAAAAGGTTGAACTTCAAAATGATGCGCTTATTATCATTGCTTGTTTTCACGGAGAAAAATGACTTAACCATTCGTATTCCGCCTCCCTATAGGACGCACTGTATAGCACAATTTACATATTAGCTTACACAAAATATAACATAGACATACAATATATACATAATACATAATACAAATTTAGGCAAACATTAGTGGGAAAATGTAATAGGTGGTTAAAAAATCGCTTAAGTTAAAGTAGGCCTAGCTCTACATAGTCTTATTTTATTTTGATTACTATTTATGAAATAACACACCTACTCTTTTCCACTTCTTTTTCCACCTTCGTTGCCTCGTTACTAGTCGACGGAGTTTCGGTCATTTTCTTTAAAATATTCATCTTTTTCTCTTTTTCTTTTTTCTTCACTGGGACTACCTTCTTCCTGCGGTCCACATGGACGATGGTAAGTTCGCAATGTTTGAGGGCAGCCTGCAGAAACTCAAGCATTTTAATACTCTTTTCCTCATCTTCGGTGGAATTCATCTTCGTGTAGTTTTCAAAAAACCAAACATTCTCGTTGATGTCGTGTCTGGTTGAAAGTTCCTTTCTGATTTCATCTCTTTCGTCTTCTGATAATGAGGCTGCGTGAGTGATGACAATCATCGGCGGATATCCTGCAAATCAGACCATGATTTAATATTTTGTTTGCTTGTGGATAGAAATCCGATATTGGTCTAATAGCTTAATGCAATTTTATAGATTAGTAATAAAACTAATTATCCAAATATTGATTAATATCAATTTTGACACAATTTACATGATAAAGCCATTAAAAATGTGTTAAAAGATCGCGACTTTGTTTTTACACTGTCTGTCCTAAAGGTGGAATATTTTTTTGCCGCTATAGCGACATGATTTTGCTCTGACTTTAATTTCTTGAATATGTTTGTCCCTGCTTTTACTTTTTGGGACCCTGGCTATATCTTGGAACTTCTCCCAACCCTTCACGTGGACCTTTTTCCAAAAAAATTTAGTCAACCCCCGTGATGCCCATTTTTGTCAATTTTTCTCATTTTGGGGCCCCCTTTTTGTTTTCCCGGCCGATCAAGCCCCCCTCAGTCCTACCCCCAGGAAACGCGACTGAGGTGAACTGTTTTATATTGTTCTTTAAGTTAAATCTATATTTCTGGGGACAGGCTTAGGTCTCTTGTCTAGGGAAGGGGTTGAAGTAAAAAACGAGATTTGTGAAAATTCGGAATATTTTATTCCATCTTTATGCTGAAAACAAAAGAAATGAAAAACCACCTTTAACCCTTAAATTTCATCATTTTCCCCTTAAATTTTGTTTAGCCTTGATGACAAGGCTGTAAATAGTCATTATTGATAATGTTTTATTTTGATTTATGTTTGGTTGAGATTTTACAATACAATTTAGGGAAGATAAAAATTTCCACGGTGTAAAAATGAATAAAATGAATGTTGAACCCCAATCAAAATAATTTTTGACCCCTCCCCTAGACAAAAGACTCGTGCCTGTAACCATAAATCTAGATTTAATTTAAAGAACAATAACAAATCTCCACCTCAGACGTGTTTCCTTGGGGTAGGTCTGAGGGGGCCTTGGTGGGTCGCGTGAACACAAAAGGGCCCCAGAAATAAGAAAAAATGACGAAAATGGCCATCTTCTGGGGGTGACAAACTTTTTGGAAGAAAAATCCCCGGGAAGGGTTTAGGGAACGTCCAAGATATACCCAGGATCCCAGAAAGTGAAAGCGGTGACAAACACCTTCAAGAAATTAATAACGGAGTAACATAATGTCGCTTGAGCCAGAAAAAAATATTCCACCTTTATGACGAACAGTGTAGTTTAAATACTAAACACTATACCACTGTAACTGTTCGCTAATTTGTGTGTTTTTTTTTTCCTTTCTTCTTTTTAGAAATATTAACAACAGCAGAAAGAACATATACTTTTAAAGGAACACTTCCTTCTATAACTAAGTTATAATTCTTTCTTAGATATTTTAGCGCGTATACATACCATTATACTCTCGGAGTTTTCTTGCGAATTCTTCTATAAACTCCATTCCTGCCCCACGGTTGAATTTTCTAAAAACAAATAAAAAATGGTATAAAGTGGTAATGGTAGGCCTAGTACCTGTAACTCACTTGCAATGAGACAAGTTCAAGACGGGTTTGTGACTTTGGCCGCGGAGACATCTAATAGAGCCCTATCAGAGACGTCTCCTGAGACCCCGCGACGGGTCATGAGTCGCGGGAAATCGAATATGTTCATATTTATTTAAAAAATGGATACATGCATCCTAATCAAATGATAAGTTGAGAACGGATCACGTGATATGCATAATTTCTACTGTTACGTCAACCGTTCATTTTTTTTCCTTAACAATCGTTCAATTAGTAAAGTCTAATTGCACGCGTGTGCTGCAATGTGACGCTAATACTGAATTGAGCAGCACGTAGCAATTGAAGCAGTGCGCATACGTGTTTGTATCTCTTGCCCCGGGATATTTGCTTTTTCCGTCCCGGAGAAGTATAGTCCCTAGCTGTTAAACTATAGCTATACATCCTATTATACAAATATACAATGACAATCGAGGATCTGGTTAAAACTATTCGCATCGAAGGAACATCACATAGTACTATTCTCTCGAGGGCCATCGGCCCGAGAGAAAATAGTACTATGTGATGTTCCTGAGTGCGAATAGTTTTATCCTGTTCTGAGAATGAGTCATTGTATATTTGTTTTATATCCCTTCCACTATAATACCATTCCTTTTAATTTTTTTAATGAACAAAATTATATAATCTATGCTTACCTTTCTTCTGGATCCAATAAAATACTTGTCTTGCCTAATCGATCGTCTGTTATGTAAGCACACCTGGTCAGTGCAGCTCGCCGAAAGTTTCCCGTGGCATGCAGTGGAGAATTCAGGTAAAAGCAGCAGAGTAGCACCGCTCGCGTTGCGTTGCGTTGCGCAACTCGTGAATAGGGTGGGGGGGGGGGTCGGAAAAACGTATAGTCCAGTTTTTCCCTAGGGAAAAAATGTACTATGCGTGACGTCATGAAGAAAAACGAACTATTTCTTGAGAAACGTTTTTCTTAGTTAAACTATTCTTTTTCTCCTTGTGTATACTCTCAATGCAAACAATCTTAGATAAGGGATATAATATGCACTATCACATATAGCGCATATTCCACGTTTCATCCTAAAATACTTTATTCCCAACCAATTACTACGGGTCAAGCTTTCTTGTTCATGAACTAAATATATAAACATGATAAATCATATGTCTTACGAAATCTTGAAGACGAAAATACCACAATGAATTTCTTCTTGCTCGTTCTGCTGGATCGGCTGTATGTCGGGTCCACGTTCTCCACCTATGTGAAAAATTAAGTAGACTAACGTTGAATTTTAAATGATAATTATATTCACAGAACAATGACAATGATAAAAGCAACAATTTAAACTACAATGCATTGATAATCTTAATTGTACGATAAAACAAGGCTATATCTACAAACAAGTTCACGGAGATTCAACAAATATTTCATCATAAGACTATTAGAAAAGTTTCACATGAGTTTTAAACTATTCAGAAGCTATATACCTCTTTATTTCTTCAGCAATGTTATTCCAGGAGTAGGACACGTACTAATAACAATATAATTATTGGTGCTTGCTGCTTTCAGTGCATGAGTTTGACATGAATAATGAAGGATAATCGTCTTGCCATTTATCTTTATTTTAACGTTATTATTATTTTATTCCTATTTTAGATAAAGCAAATTTTTGCTCAGTATTGATCTATTATGAGATTATTTTTTTGAACTTACGGAGCTGGGCAGTTATTTCATCTACATTAGACTTGTGGAAGTCACTCATGCCTCGATTGTCGAACAAAGATATGTTGTCGGTGAGCTTTAGAAGAGTGCGTGAGATGGTTTTACCGCCTCCTGATTCCAGAGCACCTACAACCTGGCTCTGCTTAAACTCACCTACTCATAACAACAAAATAATTATATCAAATTGACCATGTCAGGACTAAAAAGTGGAATGAAATGGAACTGAACTTAATTCGATCATTATTACTGTTGGTACACTCTAAAAACTGAAGTGCTGTTTTTAGCTCTTCAGAGGCTGAAATCAGCACTTTTTCAGTGCTTGCATATATAGTGACTGCACTCAAAGTGCTGTTTAACTGCACTCAAAGTGCTGTTTTAGCACTTTCACGTGAGCTGAACTTTCAGCAAAAAATGGGCAAAAACGGCGTGACTTCGTTGGGATTCGAACCTGGGTCCCCTGCATGAGAAGCGCTGACGAGCACGTTAGACCAATTCACATCTCACGATTGCTAGCAGAGCATATTGTTGCATTATGAACTTTCTTCAAATATGCCATAATCATCTACTACGCTGTCATAATTAAATCCAGTTAGCGAGATCTCCGTTGGTCTATTGGTAACGTCAGCGGTACTCTTCCATGTCTAAGTGGAACCTGGTTCGAATCCCATACCGACATTGAACATTTTTTTTCTTGATAAATTAACACTTGGGTAAGTGCTAAAATAGCACTTCAGGTGCTGATATAGCACTTCAAGTGCAGTCACTGTCGAGCACCCAGAAATTAGCACTTCAGTTTTTAGAGTGTATTAATCTTTTTTAAACATTAGGGGAGACCGGGGACAATGGTAATTGTAATTGTATGGCAGCGCGTTGCATTGTCCAGGGGCTAGGTACGGGGCAAAGGTACTTAGTTAAAAGTATTGTTACTATTGCCCCTGAGGTGGGCGACTAATTTTGAAGAGATTTTTTTTAGCTCAGGTATTCATCGTTGAAACTTTAGCAAAGTACAGGCCTAAGAATATAATTTCTAAATGAATAAAAATGACAGCCATAGCTCAACCACATATTTGTCCACATGAAAAAACATTGGGTAGTGTGAGATATTGCGAACCGTTAAATCTGTTTACACTCAAAGAGCATATGGAGCGATGAAATGTACATGCTCTGGAAACAGGTTAAGTTTTTAGCGTGTTTCTGCTAGGGATGGGAGCCTCTGTTACAATTGCCCTGTGTTACAATTGTCCCCGGTCTCCCCTACAGCTAACTACTTCTACCTCTACTACTATGACTGCTACTTCTTCTACTCACCTACCACTGTCACTACTACTACTACTACTATTACTACTACTACTACTACTACTACTACCATAACCTACTACCTCTACTACTACTACTACTACTACCACTACTACTACTACTACCACTACTACTACTACTACTACTACTACTACTACTACTACTACTACTACTAACCTACTACTACTACTACTACTACTACTAACCTACTACTACTACTTCTTCTACCACTACTACCACTTCTACTACTACTCCTCCTCCTCCTACTACTACTACTACTACTACTACTACTACTACTACTACTACTACTACTATTACTACTACTACTACTACTACTACTACTACTAACCGACTACTACTACTACTACTACTACTACTACTACTACTACGACCAGTTGTAATATACAACTATTACTACGACTAATAACAATAATAATAATAAAAAGAATACTTTGTCTTGCATTGTGTCTGACCTATACCTGAGAAAGCAAATTCAAGAGAATTCATGAAGGATGACTTCCCAGCGCTCATTTCACCAAACAGACCGATGTGTGCTGATTGAACTGTTGATCCATCTGGTTTCTTGAATGTATAATCCCTCAATGTCTCGCGGAGAGTTGTTAATCTCTTCCTTAAGTCATCTGTATTAATACAATAAAAAAAAATGAAGCCAAGATTTCATGTTATTTTAACAGCTAAATCATAAAGAGCACAATCTCGGTGCGAAAGGGTGTGTGTTTGTGTGTGTGAGAGTGTGTGGGATTGAGAGAGGGAGAGAGAAAGAGAGATAGAAAGAGAGAGAGAGAGAGAGTTACATAGAGTGAGAGATAGGGAGGGAGAGATAAAGAGAGAGAGAGGGATGGGGGTGTGTGGATCGAGTTTCTGACTTCAAGAAAAAACAAAATCTGACATTGGGAGAACTAATCGACATACGTAGGCCTACGTCTCGTGGATAAAATTCCTCCCCACCCCCCCCCCCCCCAAAAAAAATAAATAAAATATAATAAATAAAATAATAATAATAATAATAATAATAATAATAATAAATAAATAAATAAAAATAAAAGATTTAAAAAATAGGGAAAAAAATAGAAAAATATTAATGATAAAAAATTAATAAATAATAATTAACAATGCTCATGATAATCATCATGTGTGTGTGTGTGTGTGTGTGTGTGTGTGTGTGTGTGGCATCTAATTCTCAAACGACATATTTAACACAGTACGTGTTAAATACTTGCAGGCCTACTATAAGATAAGTATAAGAACATTTATTTTGTAATGTTTTTCTTTTTGTTCAAAGGTTATTGAACTAATTATCCATGCTTACATTGTACTAAAATGCTTTTATCCGTTTGATTAATGTATTTATTGGAAATGAAATGAAATTCACAGTCAAAGTCAAGTTAACATTACTGTCTCTAAAGGAAATTAATTGTTTTGGCCTAAACTACTATACAGTGCGTATCAATAAAAACGGGACAGTTTTGAAAAGTCTGTCAAAATTTTGTTTCAAATCATGATTTCTATATTTTTATATTAATAGATGCTCTGAAGTCTTATCTTTCAAATGTAATATAAAAAAATAAGTTTCGTTCATGCTTGAGTACACACAGAACATTTTTATCGGGGGCTCAAAAAAGGGCTTGCGCACAAAATGGAAAAACGAGAAATATGATCATCAGACTTCTTGCTAATCAGCAGTCTTCTTCTAAACTTTTTCTTTTTCTTTGCCAATATATTCGAATTATGATTTGAAATTCATTTACAAATTTTTTTATTGACTGTAATTGTTTTGTTTTTTTGTTTTTTTTCTTTGTCATTTTAATATGTAATCTTTTTGCAATAAATTTTCCTTCAAACTTAAATGCCTTTTTTGTCAACCCAAGAAAAGGGATGTCGATGCTTGTTTAATTGATTGATTGATTGTTTGATTGTTTGTTTGATTGATTGATTGATTGATTGATTGATTGCTTTGTTTGTTTTGTTCATGCTTGAACGAACACGGAAAGTTTTTGTCTAAGGTTAAAAAAAAGGGGGGTATTATTTATTCTAAATCGGGTACTACATTCGGATTGATTGTTATTTTACACTGATAAATGATTATGTTAGCCAAATGAGGTGATTTTCCTATGATTCTTCCAACAATCAATAAAAAGGTGATCGATCAATCAATCAATCAATCATTTAAAGAAACAATGAATTAATCAAACGATCAATCATTCAAAATGGTCAATCTATCAATCCTTCATTCAATCAATTATCAATCAATCGATCAATTAATAAATCAATCAATCAATCAATCAATCAATCAATCAATTAATCAATCAATCAATCAAATAAACAAACGAACAAACAAAGCAGTCAATCAATTAAAAAATCTTCCAACCAACCAAATCCCCTTTCTTGGTTGATAACATTTCAGTTTATTTTTCTTAGTTTTGAGGAATATTCAGTGCAAAGATAGCATGTTAACGTGAAAAAAACAACAACAAAACAAAACAAAAAGCAATTCAAGGTAATAAATGCTTTGTTAATGTATTTTGAAAGCATATTTCGAAAACCAATGGCAAAGATAATGAAAAGGTTAAAAGTAAGTCTGCTGGTTAGCAAGAAGTCTGATGATCGTATTTCTAATTTTTTCTTTTGTGCGCAAGCCCTTTTTTGAGCCCCGACAAAAACGTTCTGTGTGCGCTCAAGCTTGACGAAACTTATTGTTTCAAATTGCATTTGAAAGATAGACTTCAGAGCATCTATTAACATCAAAATATGGCATATATTTTGAAATGAAATTTTGGCAGACTTTTCAATCTGTCCCGTTTTTTGATACACCGTTTATACTATTATATACCATTTCCAAAGAGTGCAAATTTTGACACATCATTCTAGTTATGAAAGAATGTATATATGTATTATAAAAGATATCAGCTGGTTTTACGTTGATCAAAGTCGACTAGAGTTCGTATGAATTCATTTACCCCCCCCCAAAAAAAAAAAAAAAAAAAAAAAATGTAAAGAGAAAAAATGCCTAAAAACAACTACTTACCCAATCTAACTGCTTCCGGGTCAGGTATAGGAAGATATTAGGCCTTTAGGAATGGTATACGGTTTAAGAATTCTTTTACCTAAAGTAAGGAAACAATCTGTAATTATTAATATATTTTATATTTCAGATTTTGTATTCTCAGATGTGGTTATGGATATACTTGAATTTTGATTAAACTTTTAATTCATAGTATACATCAACATGAATGACAATGCATACAGTCATACTTTTATCATTATACACTGCGTTCCAGAAAAAAAGGAACCTAACTTTAGAGCCTCATATTAAAATTATGTAGCTTATGTTAACCTTGATATTTATTTCATTATGAGAGTTACTCATATTTCATTCAATGATAACAAACTTATACCTGTTTTGCGACAGATGACTGGGCACTTGGGCATATTAGCCCGATTCACAAACGTGGTTTAGTAGTCCATGGCTATAATCAATTGTTTTAACACGGAATTAGACCATGGTCTAAATTTTGGTATTCACAAACCACCTGATTTAGACCATGGACTAACTAAACCACGTTTGTGAATTCGGGCCAATGTGTTTGTATCTACAAGCAGCCCTTGCATTTCAATAGTCCAAGTAATCATTTGTCCCTTATGAATAAACTTAGGAAGGCTGGCCTCAGACGAAGAATAAATGATCAGAAAGCCAGGGTTGCTTCTGACAAAACTTTGAACAATTTCTTTTGACCAATATGGGTATAATTTTGGTATCAGCATAGAACATGAGTCACTCTTTGTCATGATATAATAATTAATGACACAAAAGTAATACAACTTTAGTAAGAGGCTCTCTAAGTTGGGTTTACTTTCATCTGTGACGCAGTGTACATCTATATTGTCTAACCAACATAATCATACAGAGATAATCTTTTATTTTCGTTACATGTAACTACAAATTGAAGGTGGTTGAGGTGGCGTCATCTGGCAATAACGTAATGGTAACTGGTAGAATAATCATACATAACAATGTGTATATGTTGTACCAGGGACACGTCATAAAGCATCAAGATTGCCAAAAAATAAAACTTCCTGATGTTGTATAGTCAGGGTCGCGGAGCGTTTTTTTTTATATATATATAAGTAGGTGTGCGTGTGTGTGTGATGTGTGTGTGGGATGTGTGTGTGTGTGTGTGTGTGTGTATGAGAGGGTGTGTGTGTATATGTGTGTGTTAGCATAAAATAAACACTGAGATTGATGTTAATTTTCGCGTTTTTTTAATACATAATTATGCAAAAGTAGGGGCCTAGTTGACTATTTTAATCATGCTATAGGAATATGTGTGACACCCTACTTTAATCATGAGCGGTCCCTGTTGTGAATAATAATTCTAGGATGTATTGCCTACCCTTAGGTGGAAGTTTTCCCTTCCTGCGAAGATAAACCAAGACTCCAAGAACAGCGACCACCAGGATGCAGATGATTAGGAGGATAATGAAAATAGCTATCACAGCCTGCGCACCAGTCGACAGACCGGATCGAACGGGGGCAATTGCTGCATGTGAAAGAGATTGGTCAAAGTAGGGGCAAGCCACTATTATTATCATTGTTAAATATTAATCATCGAATTATAAACGCATGACACGAGAACAACTCAATGAAGAAAAAGGAAACTGACATAACCAAACTATATTAATATTTCTTCTGTACAAGTATCATGCACCACGATTCATCTGTATCGGGCATTTTATTGATAAAAGGGTAATACAAATTTATTAAGATTAAGATCTCTCTCTCTCTCTCTCTTTCTGTCATTGGGATGGGAGGAAGAAATGTGACCGAATAAAAGAATTGAGAATATTTTATGCATTGTTGATACTATTCATAACTTTCAGAATAGAATCGCTTTCATGTCGTTATATTAACATATTTTGTACTGGTCGTCTGTCGCTTCATGTTCTTTAAACTTGCTTTGGACCTCTGCTAGGTGCAGTTGAGTTTTGAATAAAGTTTTGAATTGAAATTTGATTGAATTCACTATATACGTGGTATAACATACATTTTCTGAAGGAAAGCGATATTTTCTGACAAGAGTTCAAACCGATATGACATACCTGTTGACACGGGTGGAACAAGCACCGTTGCGGTTGTTGACCAAGCTGTACCATTGGTGGCCGCTCCCCTCACCGTACAGGTGTAATTCTGTTCCTCATCCAGCTTAGCTGTGACACTAATTGAAACCCTTCTCTCCCATGTTCCATCAGAAAGCTTTCTCTGGAAAGGTTCTCCAATGGGTGGCTTCACTATCCCTGAAGACATCCACTTAAGTGTTACGTTTGGTCTGAAGCCCTTCACGCGACACTCCAAGTGGAAAGGGTAGGTATGGGAAGTTTCAACGGTGCAGATCCTGTGCCTGTTCATGATCTTGTTCTCTGACGAGTCTTTGATACATGGTTCGATCTGAGGAAATGATGGCGACGCTTTGGAAAAAGAAAAAAATCAACAATTTTTAACTAATTAGACCTACCTAGAGCAGGGGCGTATCCAGGATTTCCCAATAGGGGGGGGGCGCAAAGGAAATTTTTTATCGCCGTCAGGGGAAGGGGAGGGGGTTCTTCTAATTCATAGTACATGAAATTCCACATTTTTTCAATTATCACAAAAGTTACATAGTTTCTATACCCTAAGACAATGTATGTTGCGTAGAAACCTATTTATGTGTGCATATATACCCTTCTGAATTGGAATCTGCGAGCGCGAAACGAGAGTCGAAAATGTTGAGGTTTTTAAAGTTATATGAAATAAATAAAGGGGCATTTTCTAGTACTAGAAAATGGTAGATTATTGTGTATAATAGACCCAATTTAGTATCCGCGAGCGCGAAGCGCGAGCTGAAAATTTTTGAAGGTAAAAATTGGAGTTATTATTTGTGCATTATGATTTGGTATCAGCGAGCGCGAAGCGCGAGCCGAAAATTTGGGGTTTAAAATTTTTTTAAGGTAAAATTTAGAACTATTATTGTGCATTTGATTTGGTGTCAGCGAGCGCGAAGCGCGAGCCAAAATTTGGTTTAGAATTTTTCAAAGGTAAAATTTTGAGTTATTATTGTGCATTGATTTGGCATCAGCGAGCGCGAAGCGCGAGCCAAAAATTTGGGGTTTAAAAAGTATTTGAATTAATAAAGGTACTTTCTAATAAACCCATGAGGCCAACTATGTTTCCCAGGAGGCGGAGGCCCAGGAGGCAGAAGGGTCCAAGAGGCCTCTTTTCTTGTGAATTTTGAAACTTTAGTTTTAAATATTTTTACTTTTCGTCACTAATGTATTTCTTTTCTTAAAAAAGGGCGTTTGAGCAATTATTGCAAAATACAATATGAGAAAAGTCGGCCTCGTGGGCCATCCCCACATTAAAGGCCTTAGTTATGTCGTTTAGAACCAAATAAAGCCTATTTCGGCTTTTTATTGAATAAAGTTGGGCGAAAATTGTACAAGCATCGAGCCTTATTCCCTTCTCTTTCTTCTTTTTTCTTCTTTTCTTTCCCTTTTTCCTTCTTTCTCCCTTTTCTCCTCCTTTTTTTTTTTTTTTATCGGCCAATATGGGGGGGGGGGGGGGGGGGGGGAGGGAGGGGTGGGGGGGGGGGGCGCGCGCCTGTTGCGCCCCCCCTGGATACGCCCCTGTAGAGCATCCAAATGTTTAACCTTAATTCAACAGGGGGGGGGCTAAAAGGCCCCCCTCGACATCTTTCGCGATAAATTTTTCACGCGAGAAGCTATGGCCGCGATATTTCATTACTTTTTTCTTTGAAGTCTCGCGCATCTTTTAAGCCCATATTTGCGACGCTCTGGTATCGGTTCGCGAGTTACGCATAATTTTGTACCCGTGCGTCAGACCCAAAATTGCTCAAAAACGTGATTTCATGTACAAAGTCAATGTAAATTGTATTTTCAGCTAAAATTCATAAATGAGTGATTAATTTCGCTTTTATTGATCACAATCATTTGATTTGCTGCTATTTATGACCCGGAAATAATGTCTCCAACAATTTCCATTGAAAAAAACAATTTAAAAAAAAGAGTAAAAAACAAAGAAATATATAAGAAATTCCAAAAACAATTAAATACATAAGAAAACATTTTGATACCAAATTCTTTATGTGCCTTTGATCCGAGTCTCACAAAGAGTCTTTAAACAAAAAATGAGCACTTCAAGGGCCTTATTTAATGATTTACAGCCAAATTCTTATTTTATGCATAAATGAGCATAATTAATTAATCAAAAATAAATTTGAATAATTTTTTAACAATCAAATAACAATTCTGTAGATTACGTCATGGGTGACGTTTGTGTCGATTTTCATCGCGTTTGTGAGATCAGCGGCCGAAATCTAAAGGGGGCCCTTTAGCCCTCCCCCCCCCTTCCCCAATCCGTCCAGCCTCCAAAATACCCAAGTCTAATTAGGGTTAAATCTATGCTGGGAACAAGGCATCGCTGTCCATGAGAGAACATTGGTAGACTTCAACCATTATGACCATTGGTAAGCTGTAAATATGTTACTATACATCGGACAGACATCAATTTTAGAAATTTGATCGTGTTTTCATAGCCTTTTGAAATTAATCAATTATTGCTTAGATAGATAATTATTACTTCAACATCTCAATGCGCACATCCTATAGAAGGTATGGTTTGGTTTCCTTTGATTTAGGACACCCATATCCCTATCCTTATCCTTACCATATATGGACAGCTCCGTGTGATTGAAGAAACCTTGTCCAGAGTCCAGTTCCAAGCGGCACTTGTATCTCCCTTCATCAGACACTTGGACATCGCTTATGACAAGGGAGAAATCATCATTTAAAGTGAAACGGTCATCAAAGCTTGTCGGTCTTCCTTTGAAAAAAGAAGCTTTGGTTGTGTCTTTGCTGTTGGACCAGTCCAGAGCTATCACGTCCGGATAGGTGAAGTCACATGGTAGACGGACATCCTTTCCGAACCATCCAATAACATGTTGGTCGGTATGAATCGTGGCTGCACAGACTGGTCGAGAACGGGAATGATTAAACGTAAGATTTCGACGATGACGTCGATCGATCGATCGATCGAGAGAGAGAGAGAGAGAGAGAGAAAGAGAGAAAGAGAGATATGACAATGCATTAGATAGATTAATGGGATCACCAAGAAGTAACGGCGGTAACTCCTTGGGAAAACTGACACCATGCACCCCTTTGACAGAATCAAAGCCAGGGACATCATCATCAACATTTGATATATCAATTGTGAAAGCTCTTTACATGATATGTCATGATTGTCCCTATACTTCCTTTTGTCATTTTCTTTCCTCTCCAAATTATTATTATTTATTTTATTTTTTTTATTTTTTTATTTTTTTTGTGTGTTTCAGAGAATATTTACTTATAGACTACCAGTTCAAAACACCTACAAACGGGTCTCACTTAAAGTCCCCTGACCGGACCGAAAAATTAAAAGCCCAAAACGAATGCTAATATGCTATATAATTCAGCAAATACCAAATTAGGCGTTTTTATTGTCCATCTAGAAAGTATTTAATTAAAATGATGATCGAACTTCAATCAGGCCACCTTTCCCAAATACTCCAAAACAATACCCCTAATTTAATGGCGCGGGTGATGACGTCAAAGGATATTAATGGAATGCTACAGAAGTCCTGCGGCCAGGCATGATTGGGTTTCGCCTTTAGAAAACACGTTCGTATTGCTTATAAACACAACACAAAAAGAAAGTTCCCCCTATTTCAGATATCAATAATTTTTTAACTAGGAGGATTTGAAAAAATCAAATTATATGTCCATGTAAGGAATTTTATTAGCTACCAGGGGAGCGAATTTTAGAAAAAAAAATCATCAAGTCATGCTTCAGTGATTAATGGTTGAATGCAAAAACGTCATTTTTTTAAGTACACAATCCTAAAATCACAACTTTGATTCAATGATATCGGACCCATTTTCAAATTTTAAACATTTTACACGTCAGAATGAATGCAAAAAGTGGTTTCCCAACATACGGAAAGGAAATTTTCGTCAAATTTCACGTTTGAGTGAGCATGCACCAAAAATTGCCAAAACTGCGATTTTTACTTCTTTGCCATGGTATATTTGATCAAATATGATGGAATTCATGTTTTGGAAGTGTATGCAACTAATTTCACTTCCTTCACGGTTGAATGAACCCATCAAACAACCAAAAAATAGGCAATTTTGAAATTACGAAGAGGTATTTCAGTAATTTTATGCACTGAAATAATCTCAATGACATTCTTTTTGTTGTGTCTATATTCTTTAGGCACGTGCCAATGATCCTATGGCATTTATTTACAAATTCATGCTTCAATGAGCACGTGAGACGAGAAAACCTATTTTGTCATGTATGGACTAAAATTTGAATTTTCACTTTGATTAAACAGCACGATTGTTTTAGTGGAGTATCTCGAAATTTATTTTCACAAAAATCCCGATGTTTCACTCCTCACTGGGCACAAGATACAAGAAAATCATGCAAATGGGAAGAAAGTTTAGGGCTCCGTCACGGTTCAGTGACTTACCGGATATGCAATTTGAATCGAGATCATGTTAGTTTATGACCATATGAAGCTGTGTGTCAAGTTTCATCGAATAACTCATGGTAGACTGAACAATAATCATCAATGAACTTATGCCAAAGTTCAAAATCGTCAAATAATGATTGCCTCCCCCATTGACTTTGTGTACAGAGGTTTAGCAAAAAGTTAAATTTGGCATAGTTTCATTGTTAATTTTTGTCCATTTGACTTCAAGTTATTCCATGAAACTTGACACACAGCTTAAGGTGGTTACCAACTAACATGATCTTGATTCAAATTGCTTATCCGGTAAGTCACAGAACCGTGACGAAGCCCTAAACTTTTTTCTCATTTGCATGATTTTCTTGTATCTTGGGCCTAATGAGGCGTGAAAAATCGGGATTTTTGTGAAGATAAATTCCGAGGTACACCCCAAAACAATCGTGCTGTTTAATCAAAGTAAAAATTCAAATTTTAGTCCATACATCACAAAATAGGTTTTCTAGTCTCACGTGCTCATTGAAGCATGAATTTTTCAACAAGTGCCATAGGATGTCCAACACATGTCCAGAGGTTCTAAACATAACCCCAAAAACGTCATTGAGATGATTTTTAGTGCCTAAAACTGATTCTAGGACATCTCCCACGGATGACAACTCCCCCCGGGGACTACTCCCCGGAGGACAACTCCCCGGAGGACAGCTCCCCCCAGGACAACTCCACCGCAGGATATCCCCCCCCCCGGAGGACTGGTCCCCCAAGGACGAGTCCCCCAAAGGACAGCTCCCCAAGGGACAACTCCCACGGAGGACAACTTCCCCCAGGACAACTCCCCCGCAGGATATCTCCCCGGAGGACAGCTCCCCCGGAGGACAATTCCCCTAGAGGACAACTCCCCCGGAGGAGAACTCCCCTGCAGGACATCTCCCCCGGAGGACAGGTCCCCAAGGACAACTCCCCCGGATGACATCTCCCTCACTTTAAATGCTTTATATATTGTTTTTATGCCAACCCCTTGGTTTTTCTTTCTGTTACAATTACAGTACATTTCGCATGGAGTAACCCTTCTGTAATGACTAGCAGGGATGGGAATGGTTGTTTAATTGCTAATCATCCATTGGAACCACCCCTTCCAATCTATGAATGACTACTCCTTCCCTCAAAAGGTTGTTAGGTTTGGCAGATTCAGAGGTTACCCCCAACGAAATGTGACCCTCAGAAAAGGAAAACTAATGAAAATGCAAGAAATAAAAGAAATGTTGAAAACAGGAAGGATGCTAAATGGGGAACTTAAATATGAAGCTACAGGAGTAGAAAAGAGCACGAAGGGCGATTTGGCCTACGTATCTCTAGTCGTCTTCAGCAAGGGCAACAAGTGATAATCGCCTTGTGAACTTCAAAAACGACATTTTTGCATTCAACCATTTTTATTACTCCTGAAGCATGACATGATTCTTCTTCTTAAAAATCAATTACCTGGTAGCTAAATAAATTACCTACGCGGACATTGAGATTTTTTCCATTCCTCCTAGTTCAAAATTTATTAATATCTGAAATAGGGGGTGTTGTGTTTATGTCAGCAATAGACCTCCTTTGTGCTAGAATTGTATCGTTATGAAATGAAAGGGCAAATTCAATCATATCTGGTTGCCAGATGGCTGTAGCATTCCTTTAGCATCCTTTGACGTCATCATCCGCGCCATTAAATTAGGGGTAATTTTTTTAGTACAATGTTTTTGGGAGGGGAGGCCAGGTTGAGGTTCAATTATCTCTTTTAAATGGAATACTTTCTAGATGGACAATAAAAACGCCTAAATTTGGTATTGTCGTATTATGTAGCATATTAGCTTTCGTTTTTTAATAACTATTTTATTTTTCGGTCCGTTCGGGGATTTTAAGTTATGGCTATAGCAGTGGAACAATAACCGTTAATAATAAAAAAGGTAATATAGTTATATTTGGAACCAACATGATCGGTATAGAAGGACAATTTAGTAATAGCATGGTTTTCAAATTTCTATTATTTATTATAAATATAGGTAATCATAAATGCAAATACAAGGTCAGGGATTGCTGAGTTGTCATTCTTTTTTGACAATGCTACAAAGTGGACTTGGGGCCAAGTTTTAATTAGGGCAACTATCAAGGCATCTTACTAGAAATTAACTCAACAAAATGGAGTAATGAAATTGATTATCACTACTTACCATTGGGTCAGATGCATAAAAAGTAGCAATTGCTTGAAAGCAATTGCTTCAAGCAAAAGCAATTGCAAGCCAAGCGAAAGATCAAGCCAAAGCCATTGCTAAATTTTGTATGCATTACCTTTTGCTAGTGCTCAAACCCTTTGCTTGCCTTAAGCGAGCAATTGCTAGCGGATTCAACAATAGCGACGTCACGCTGATGCGAACACGACTCACAAAACAAAGGCGAGACTCGCATGCAAAGGAAGGTGAGATGATTTGGGAAGAGATACTGAAAAAATAGACAACTTCACTTTTTTGCATATTCTTCATAAAGTTATGAAAAAATAAAAATAAAGTTACCAATTATTGGTTTGATTAACCATGTTAACCGTTCAAAAAGATTGTGAAATACACAGAGACACTGCTTTTCAGGAAATTTCTGAATTCAGGAAAACTTTGCTTCTAATTCCGGTGTTCTATCTCACAGAACTATGGTTTCCTCTGTGTTTTTATTGACTAATTACATAAATATATTCCTTAGATATGTCGAGAAACAGTAGCCTGGCTTATCCCCAACACTCCCCCCACTGATCCTTGGAACCCTGGATCCGCCAGGTAATGGAGCACCGGTGTAATGCATCCTTCCCCTGTTTCATCGTGTTCTTGTAAGAATCTGTAAGCCATTCATTCCACACTCTTTTTATCGAAACGAAAAAAAATCTGATAGATCTCTGGAGTAATTTCTTCTCGATTAATTTTGTTCCTGTGCACCTTAGATTTTTCTCTCACATGCATAAACATGATGATTAACCGTGAATGTCTTGATCAAGCAAACGCTCAAGCTGCTATGAAGGAGCTTGACAAAACACGAGCAAATGCCTAAGCGCACTAGCAAAATGTTTGCTTTATGCATACACTTTTTAGCAGTTGCTAAATCATCAAGCAAGTGCTAGCAGGCAGTTAGCAATTGCTTGAGCTTACTAGCAAAAGCTTTTTAAGCAATTGCTCATTTTTATGCATACGGAATCAAGCTAAAGCATAGAAAAAGCAATTGCTATTTTTTATGCATCTGACCCATTGTCTTCTTTAGGATGTTTCTCTCTAAACATTACATCCCATGCCCCTCAACATGCATGGCCCCCATTCCTTTCCACACAGATATTAGTCCTTTGTCAGGACTGTTATGTGTGTTTTTTTTTCTACCCCTACCACACAGTCGAACTAAATGAACTACCAACGGGTAGAATCTAGACTATACAGATATTAACTCGTTTCTCCATCTCACACACAGCCCTGCGGATCATTGGGGCCTGGTGGCGTAGAGCATCAAACTCATCAATGATTCTTTCTTGGAGAGTTGCAATGTCAGGTGGAGGCATGGGTGGAGGGGTAATAAACCCTTTGCTCTTGAGATAACCCCAAAGAAAAAAGTCACAAGTCGAATCCGGAGATCGCGGTGGCCACTCCACATCATGATACAAGGCAATCACTCGATATCCAAGATCCTCAGCCAATCTGTTTCTTACTGCATCTAGTCGATGGGATGGTGCACCATCCTGTGCCCACAATAGGCGTCTGAACACACCCTTTGTTGCATAGAAAAGTTTTCAATTAATTCAGGAATCACATGTTCATTTAGAAAATCTGTAAGTAACCATTTCCGTTCATGTTGTTTTCGAAATGACCCAGGAGCAATCATTTATGAGTTTGATGCTCGAAACCGTGTCTAAAACTTGGCCCCATGTCTACTTTGTCCCATTGTCCAAAAAGAATGATTACTCAGCCATCCCTGACCATGCATGAATAAATATCATATCATTGGAAAGAGGAGCTATGTGGCTTTAACGTGTTATTAGGGGAGACCGGGGACAATTGTAACAGTTTTTTTTTCCAAATTTGACCCATCAACTTTATTAAAGCTAAATATTTGTTGAAAACTAAATAAAATGAAATATGCATATGTTAGCTTGACATATGAATAGGTTTGGGTTAAGTACAACAAGTTATTTTGAAGCCATTACCATTTCAAAACAAGAGGTCGAGTGTTACAATTGCCCCGTGTCCAGGGGCAATTGTAACAGACGTACGGGGCAATTGTAACACATGAAATCGTAACATTTTGTTCTTGTTTATCAAAGCTATGCACATGACAGATCCAAGATTTAAACATCATTAACCACATAAACTAATTATAATGAAAAAATACAATGCTTGACTCATTTTATATTATATTTTCCACTTGTTATATGCATGATATGGGGCAAAAGTTATGATACTTAAAAAAAAATGTTTAGGTTGTTGTGGCTTCACCCTTTAACTGTAGAACTATAGAACCTTCATCAATTCATATTTTGGTTCTTTATCTACTTTGTACCTACCCAATATATCTTTAAACTGACAACTGTGGTAAAACACCTTATATTAGGCCTACACCTTTCGACTTTAGTGCATTCTTTTCCAAATAAAATGATACATTTCTGAGAAGAAGTAAAATCAATCTTCAAAAATTTACTCCACTTTTTTTCTGGCAAAATCAATATTCCTTTGCCCTGTTAACAAAACGTATTGGACATATATTTTCAGGTATCATATTGAAAATACATTTTAATCTTTTATGGGGGCTCCCATCTCTCTCTCTCTCCTCTTTCTTTCTTTCTTTCTGTCTTTCATTTTTCTTATTTCACTTCCTCTTTACCTTTTTACTTTCCTATCTGCCCTTCCCCTTTCTTTCTCAGCCTCTCCCTTTCCCTTCCTCTCTCTTCTTTCTCTCTTTTAATGTGTGTGTTTTTTTTAAATAAGAAAAAACAAATCGGGGGGGGGGGGTGTTCCGTAATCTCTTTCTCATTTTATAGGACCCTATTGTAGATGAGCTTTTTTTGGATTTCATGGGCTATCCTGTCAGTGTTTCTTTTATGTTTTATACCATGTACACTCGACGAATAAAATCAAATCAAATTATATGTTCACAGTTATTTAATTCTCATGTTTGAGCTCATAGATAAGGTTACCTCTTGTCCTTGTAAACAAAGCACTCTAATTGACTATACATTCAAATTATAGAATTCTGAAGTTCTCTAGTAACCGTGATATAAATTATTAAGACAACAAGAATAAAAAAACTTGAAGCTCTGATTACAATGAAACAAATGATAAAAAACTAAAGGCATTTTTTTCGGACAAAAGCAAAATTTCTTTGCCTTTCTAACAAACCGTATTGACCAGATATGCGGAAAGTATATAATTTTCATGTCTGAGCTTATAGATATGGTTACTTTTTGTTTTGTATAAGCATCATAATTGACAATACATCAAGTTATGAAGTTCTGATGCTTGACTTATCGACGAGGCTACCTTTGCTGTTTTCTTTATTTCCAAGTCTACTCCTATTACAATTTTGGCATTAATTGAACCTATTACACAATGTTCACTTTGTTCATATTTTAACTTTTCTTTTCTAGTAAAATGTATATAAATTATGAGAAAAAAAAACAGCAAAAAATACTGGAGGCTCTGATTATCAATGAAACAAATGATGAACAAAACTAAAGACACTTTTTTTCGGACAAAATCAATATTTCTTTGCCTTTCAACAAAATGTATTGGGACAGATACAAAAATGAAAAATGACCAATACATTTGTAATTTTAGCCTGTTCAGCCCCCACCTCCACTTGCCGCTCAGCCCCTCCACTTTCAAAACGCTCCGTGGCCCTGATTGGTTATATAATAAAATTAGGCTTGTGTGTTGAGCAGCGGAAAGCTGCTTAATACCGAGTTCCTACGGGAGTCAATAGAACAGAGAACAGAACAGGTCCTTTAGCATGTTTAGGGGCAATTGTAACAGCTTGTTACAATGCCCCTGAAGAGGCGACCATATTTGGAAGATTTTTTTCTATCTAGCTTAGGTATTCATCGTGTAAAGACGTTAGCAAAATATGGCCATAGAACATAATTTCTAAATATATAAAATGACAGCCGTAGCTCATCCAACATATTTGTCCAGAAGAAAAACATGGGTATGTGAAATATTACTTCTCTGCTAAAAACGATTTTTCTGCTGTAGGAAAGTTCCACGAACCGTTAAAATCTGCTAACACTCAAAACAGCATGTGGAGCGATGAATGCGCATTGCTCTGTACAAATTTTAAGTTTTGTAGGCGTGTTTCTGCTAGGAATGGGAGCCTCTGTTACAATTGCCGCCGTGTTACATTTGTTACGTTGGTGTAAAACTAACACAATATTCACAACTTTGAAATTAAATCTTGTTGCTTTTTATTTGACACTTCTAAATGGTAAACTAAAGGGGAAAAATAAAACACGCTTAAGGGTGCTCAATATACCCCCCCCCCCCCCAGGTGCATTTAAGTACGTGTTGTTGCAAAAGGCTGTTACGAGAATGAATATTTTGTGCTAAAATGACGACCTTCTCTCCTTCAAGAATAAATAAAAATAAATAAATAAATAAATCATGCGTGTGCGAGGCGCGAACGGATTCCCCACAACCTAACTGAGAACAGAAAATTAATAAACCTTGCTTATTTAAAGTCAGTTTCATTGTATTGAGGTATATAAGTTTTGATATTAGATAGAAGCCAGCATGAAGAGATAGAAACGAGCATGAATAGACCCCACCACCCCTCCCCCACTCACCCCATTTTCAAATCCTGGATCCGCAGCTGCTACTCCATGCAGTCGGGCACAGACGTGCATATTCAATTTATGCTGGATGACTGCCTCACGGCGTTGGCATGGTTGGATAGGCAAACATTCTTTGTCATTGAGGCGGCGAAATGTATTTCCACGATTACTCAAGTTTATTACTCAAGAAGAAGCCTTGCACTCGCACAATGGGAATATGAACGTTAACAGAAACAGGGGCGGATCTAGCTTTTTGCTAAGGGGGGGGGTTACCCGGGCGGTAGGGAGCTTTTTCAATTTGACATTTGAAATGGTGCAATCTGATGCTACTTTAGTCATCATTTTTAACAATTCTTAAAGTAGGATTGATGTACCCCTCCCCCCCCCCATTATTTTTTTTATTTTTTAGGAGCCCAGGGGGGGGGGGTAAACCCCCTAACCCCCGTAGATCGCCACTGCACTGCAGAGGAGGGAGGAGGTTCTAAATACTCCGTCTTCAGCAAGCAGCCTCAATTACCAAGATAATGTCGGTTTTTCTGATGTGATAGTCTGTCCTGTATGTCAATCAAACTCAACAACCCCAATCCCGTTACTGCGATCTGCTGCTACAACCATGACTAGGAAATTTACTAATTGCTTTGCTCAAGAGATTTCGAGAGCGAGCGCCCCATAAAAAAAAAGGGGGAAGAGGGCAAATGTTGAGTTTTGCAGCAGGGAAGCGTGATCCTTCATCCAAAGAACATGTCGAGATAGGACACCCAATGCGTTATCCCTCACTGCAATTACATGTTATTGATCTCATCGTGCGAGCATAGGGTACATGCAGGTATATGGGCCCCTACACTCATTTGCCTAATTTGCATAAAATTACGAAATGAACACACGTCTAATCTTTGTTTATATGAATCAATAACTACTGCTCTAGACTTTTATTGTGGAGAAAACAATTATCCAACCCCTCGTCTGCAATATTCAAATGTTGACGTCATTACCAAAGTGCCCATATTACCTGCAGTTGCAGGTAATATGGCACATGTATTTAATGTAGTTTTAAAAACTACAATGACTCTAACATGTCTGGAATTTGCTTTAAATGTTGAAAAATCATTAACTTAAAGATATAATTTGAAATTTAAGACCCTTCAGTAAATCCTTTGACTATATATTTCATTGTTATGTATTTTGTATATTTTTCTTTTTTGAATATTATTCAAATATTATTTTCATTATAACAAGTCATATCGGCCCAAATAAGTTATTATATTAATTATATACTGTGAATACCCCAAAAAAATCGTAGCAAAAGGATAATCGCCTCATCCCAATACTAAGTACCAGAATCTTCCGCCATTTTGGATGTCCCATATTACCTGGCACTAATGTTGCTGTGTCAGGCAAGCATCAATGCCCTATCCTTCCCTAAAACAAATTGACCTGTAGACACTAGTCATGATTCAAGAATGAAACTATAACTTACTAAATATACAAACATTGAGGTTACCCCTCAAACATAAGTCTTTTCAACCATTACATTCTGTGAAATATCAAATTTTAATCAGGGTAACAAATGCCGTAAGTTTTCCTACCTTGTTGGTTTTCACAGCAATTTTCTAAGAGAATTTCGGGCAATCAATGCTCTCACGGTCGATATATG
>CALNVZ010002974.1:14716544-14735211 GCA_940671915.1 Paracentrotus lividus | reverse complement strand
TATAGCTATACATCCTATTATGCACTTTCACATATAGCGTATATTCCACGTTTCATCTACTACGGGTCAAGCTTTCTTGTTCATATACTAACTTTATAAACATGATAAATCATATGTCTTACGAAATCTTGAAGACGAAAACACCACAATGAATTTCTTCTTGCTCGTTTTGCTGGATCGGCTGTATGTCGGGTCCACGTTCTCCACCTGCGTGAAAATTTAGGTAGAATAACGTTGAATTTTAAATGATAATTACATTCACAGAATAATGACAATGATAAAAGCAATAATTTAAACTACAATGCTATGATGATCTTGCTTGTACGATAAAACAAGGCAATATCTACAAACAAGTTCACAGAGATTCAACAAATTTTTTCACAGGATACTAAGAATTAGTATTTTCACATGAGTTTTAAATTATTCAGAAGCTATGCACCTTTTTATTTCTTCAGCAAGGTTATACCAGGAGTAGAACACGTACTAAGTAATAACAGTATAGTTATCGGGATAAATATTTTGACATTCTCTTTTTTTTTAAACTTACGGAGCTGGGCAGTTATTTCATCTACATTAGACTTGTGGAAGTCACTCATGCCTCGATTGTCGAACAAAGATATGTTGTCGGTGAGCTTTAGAAGCGTGCGTGAGATGGTTTTACCGCCTCCGGATTCCAGACCATCTACTACCTGGCTCTGCTTAAACTCACCTACTCATAACAACAAAACAATTATATCAAATTGATCACAAGTCATGATTAAAAAGATGAATGAAATGGAATTGAACTTAATTCGCTTATTATTAATATTGGTATTATAAAAAAAAAATTGCATCTAACTACTTTTACTACTATTACTACTACTTCTACTCACCTACAACACTACTACTACTACTACTGTTGCTGCTGGTGGTACTAACTACTACTACTACTACTACTAACCTACGATTACTACTATAGGTTTTCCCGCTCAATTTCATCTTTCGTTCGATCAATTTTACATTTGGATCAAACTCGACGCGGCGCTACGCATCATTATCAATTCATTCTTTTCATGAAAATTCGTGTCTTGCAAACGGATTCTACAAGCATTCACCGATTCACATTAGGAGCACTCGTTTTATTTACAGTGGCTCGGCATTATTTTCCTCTTCGTCAAACAAATTCAATGAATAGGCAAACAATTACAGTATGCATAACGATTTGAAATTTTTTAGTGATACATCTATGAAGTTTCAGGTCTCTTATCCTTATCAAGCTTGTAAAATTAGCCTTCGCCACCTTTCTTTTTTTTTGGGGGGGGGTCTGTATCGACACAGTAATGTAAACAAAACATTCGTTATTAAACTGTCTCGTTAAGGCCTCGTCACACCGAGTCGGTCGCGGGTCCGGCACGGGCCCGTTCCGGGTTCAACATATGGGCAAAAAACGGTCGAAATGGAATCGGCCGTGTACTATTGCAATGGACTGGTCACAACAAACACGGGCTATGCCGTACTAGCCGGAACGGCAACCGGTATGTTTTTATGGGATCGTCATGGAGCGATTTGAGACGGTTTGCCGTACCGGTCACCGCGACCGGACTCGGTGTGACGAGGCCTTTATATACACTTTAGGGGTCTCTGAGGGTTTTTGTGACGTAGGTCTAGCAAGTGTAAGTTGGTTCAGTCATTTCATAGTAGAATTCATTACAGTCATACCAGTTCTGCAATTTAATGGCAAATCATTCGTTAGATATTTTAGGCATATTTCTAACGAGGATAGGGGAGGAAAATCGTGGACGAGGAAAAAGTATTTCCAGTACCGACATATTCAACATGCGAGATATGCCTTGCTCGTCAGGAGATTAATGGCTGGAAAGTTCACCCCAAGATGACCGAATTGAACCTGTGCAATGCATATTGTACAAATAAATAAATGCATATCAAGAAAATTTCAAAATACTGTCTTGCCTGACGATTTCATGTGAGGATTCGTACACTGCGTGAATATGATCGAGTCATATTCATACTGCATATTCAATTACTGAGTGCCTTTTGTGTGTTCAATTTCACAATTTAAGAAAGAAAAATGCAATACAAAAATTTTTAAAGCAGAAACTCGATTAAAAATTGAGCATTACGTGCATATGATATGGGATAAGGGATGAAATTGATATGGGATACTAATGAGGAAAAGAAGAGGGAATAAGAGTTTGTGAAAGGGACGAGTGCTCGAGAGATGGATTAGGGTACATGCAGGTAATATGGGCCCCCTAAGCTCATTTGCCTAATTTGCATAAAATTACGAAATGACACACAGTCTAATCTTTGTTTATATGAATCAATAACTACTGCTCTAACTTTTATTGTGAAGAAAAACAATTATCACCAATCCCCCTGTCTGCAATATTCAAATGTTGACGTCATTACCAAAGTGCCCATATTACCTGTATGTGCAGGTAATATGGGCACATGTACTTAATGTATGTTTTAAAAACTACAATGACTCTACCATGTCTGGAATTTGCTTAAAATGTTGAAAATCATTAACTTTAAGATATAATTTGAAATTATAAGACCCTTCAGTATATCCTTTGACTATATATTTCATTGTTATGTATTTTGTATATTATTCCTTTTTTTAATATTATTTAAATATTATTTTCATTATACAAGTTAATATAGGCCTCCTATAAGTTATATATTAATTATATACTGTGAATATACCCAAAAAAATCGTAGCAAAAAGATTGATGCCTCATCCCAATACTAAGTACCAGAATAATTTCTGCCATTTTGGATGTCCCATATTACCAGGCACTAATGTTGCTGTGTCAGGCATGCATTCAATGCCACATTGCACCCCTTCACTAAAACAAATTGACCTGTCCACGCTAGTATGATCAAAATGAAACTATAAGCTTACTATATACAAAACAATTGAGGTTACCCCCTCAAACACTCTTTCACCATCACATTCTGTGAAATATCAAATTTTACATCTGGGTAAAAAAATGCCATAAGTTTTACCTACCTTGTTGGTTTTCAGCAATTTTCTCAGAGAAATTTCGGCATCAGATGCTCTCACGACAATATATTTTCGTATACAGTTCATATGAACAACATTATGGTGCTCACATCGGTCACCGGTCACCGGTCGACGGTCACGACATGATTTGCTTCAGGTGGCCCATATTACCTGCTGGCCCATATTACCTGCATGTACCCTAAGTAAAAAAAAATAATATAGGTTTTCCCGGCCATTTTCACCCCCCATTCACTCAATTACATGTGCGGAGCATTCGATTTAGTTCATTTTTTTGCATGTGCTTAAACTGGCATTTCAATATCGCATTTTAAGAATTCAACTTAATGTGAACAGCGACCGAAAAGGTACTTTAGTCGATCAAAGACGTACAAAATTCGCCTATTTCACAGTGGTGATATTCAATTTCACATTTAATGTAAACAAGAGCTAATTTTTACTTATTTGTATTTTCTATTTCATTTTAAAGCTATCTATTTAATGGAAAACGTAGTCAATTTCACCATGTATGGTATATGGTGTGCTAACGCATGATTTTATAAGTGCAAAATAAATTATGTATCAAAGTCAATCTTTGAAAGAAATGGTCATAGCGTTTGTGCATATAATTGAATATGATGAATCATATATTCATCACCATATCCCACATAAAGATTCTGATAAACAATCAACACTTCGGGTATAGGCCATGGAGATGGAGAGAGATCGAGATGAACGCATCACCCCTGTCTCTCCATTCCTCTCCAGGGCAATGACGTTATAGCAATGTTATATGTATATATTTTGTTTCATTACATAAATTTGATTTTATAATCTTTCTTCATTTATTATCATTTTCGGAAATGTAGGGACATGTGCCTCAAAAAGGCTCCATGCTTTATTTCTCTCTATCTCTCTCTCATAACCGTTTTCTTCATTCTCTCTCTTTATTATATATATATATATATATATATATATATATATATATATATATATATATATATATATGATATAATATGTCGTAGATGGCCCTTCACACGCACCACCCTCTCCATTCCTCTTCAAGGAAAAGACGTTATGGCAATTAATGTTATTTGTAAATGTATTATATATTCATTATTTAATTTTCATTTCATAATCCTCCGTCATTCAATCATCTTCTGCAATGTATAAACATGTGCCAGCAAACAAAGGCTCCATACTTCATTATTTTTCTTTCATATATTTTCTTTTAAAATTATTTTATTCATTCTCTCTGTTTTGTTTTGCTTTTCTTTTTAAATTTCATTTTTTAGATATACTATACCCATTTTCCATCAATTGATGTGTATTTTATGTGTCATTGTATACTTTTATTTTCATTATTTTATGAACCTTTTTTAATTCATCATTGTAATTTGGACGGTTATCTGAGTTAGAAGAGAAGTTACAAGCCACCACCCCCCCCCCCCCCCCCCCCCCCCCCCCCCGCTTAGGGGTCAATCATACACTGTCTTAGCAAACTTACCCCCTTTTCGGGACGCTATTTTGGTTTTGTCCTAAAAAAATTAGAAATACCCCTAATTAAAATTTTGGAGAGAGAATTATAAAAGACCCCTATTTAAGCAATTTCTCTGGTTTTCCCCTACCTGAGCCCCTTAAATATATCCTTTTCCCGGAAAATCGGGAACGCGCATACGGGAACGAGCATATAGCATGAATTTGAATAAACACGTGTTAATTTGAAATATCCACTGGTGAATTTGAATGTCAAAACCAAGCGCAAATTCTCGCTGGCGCGAAATTGATTGCACCTACTGACATTTTTGTTTGATCGAGTCTTTTATGAAATCGAAGTAAAGGAAATGAAATTGAACGTTTTCTTTATCTAATTGAAGTAAGGGGTTAATGGAACATTCAATTTCGCTTGAAATTGAATGAATATTCGTGAAACCGACTGCATGGAGGATGAAAATGGCCGGGAAAACCTATAATACAAAATAAAAAAATAAATAAATTAAGGCATAAAATACGATAAGACCACAAAATGGGAGATTATGTACCTCCACAATCTGCCCCTTAAAAGATGAGGTCCGTATAAAATGGTTATATTTCTAAAAAATTGAAGAGTTTGATTTAATTCAGTGCACAAAGTATAGTAGGAAATATGATTCCTATTAATGAAATTGATTGCAGCAAAACAGCCCATCGCCGTTTCGTTTTAAATTGAATGAACGAATAGGGAAGTTGGTGCACCGAACGAAAATCTTAGTACCGATAAATGAAACTGAGTGCGCCAAACGAAAATTTGCGTGCACGTAAATGAATTTAAGTGCTCCAATTGACAATATGTATGAACCAACCGGCACGAACGTGGCAGCTGCGGGAATTTGAATGCACATAAAGGGAATTGAGTGAGGAAATGATGAAATTGAGCGGAAAAACCTAGATTACTACTACTACTACTACTACTACTACTACTACTACTACTACTACTACTACTACTACTACTATTTCTATAAGCCTAATGATAATAATGATTATAACAATATTGACAAAACATTTTCTTTGATTATGGCTGGCACATACCTGAGAATGCAAATTCAAGAGAATTCATGAAAGATGACTTCCCAGCGCTCATTTCACCAAACAGACCGATGTGTGCTGATTGAACTGTTGATCCATCTGGTTTATTGAATGTATAATCCCTCAATGTCTCGCGCAGAGTTGCTAATCTCTTCCTTACGTCATCTGTATTAATACAATAATACAAAATGAAACAAATTTTTTGAAGATTTCATGTTATTTTAACGGCTAAATCATAAAGAGCACTATCTCGATGCGAGAGGGTGTGTGTGTGTGTGTGTGTGTGTGTGAGTGTGTGGGATTGAGAGAGGGGGATAGAAAGGGAGATAGAAAGAGAGAGAGAGAGAGTTACATAGAGTGAGAGATAGGGAGGGAGAGATAAAGAGGGAGAGAGGGATGGGGTGGTGATCAAGCAAAAAAAACTAAACTAATTGTATACCTACGTATTGATAAAACTCCACAAAAAAAATAAATAAATAAACAAATAAATAAATAAATAAATAAATAAATAAATAAATAAATAAATAAATAAAAAAATAAATAAATAAAATAAGAATAAAAATAAATAAATAAATAAAAATTAAGAAATATTAATAATTAAAAAAAAATAAAATAATAATAAATAATAACTAACAATGCTCATGATAATCATCATTTGTGTGTGTGTGTGTGTGTGTGTGTGTGTGTGTGTGACATCTAATTCTCAAACGACATATTTAACACAGTACGTGTTAAATACTTGCAGGCCTACTAAGTATAAAAACATTTATTTTGTAATGTTTTTCTTTTTGTTCAAAGGTTATTGAACTAATTATCCATGCTTACACTGTACTAAAATGTAATGCTACAGTCACACAGATACTTACGTATAGATACGTTTTTGTTGTTTAAATCTTATTTCATCTTCTATTTTATAATTTCTTGCGTATTTCTTTGTTTTACTGGATAAACGAAATTATCACTATTACCACTTCTGACTATGACGGGAAGGCATCCGTGGGGATCCGCAGAAAAGAAAATAATTTTTGGACGCAACCGGACGTAACTCAACGTAAGTGTCTGTGTGACTGTAGCATTAAGAAGAAAGAAATGCCTAAAAAAAACTACTTACCCAATCTAACTGCTTCCGGGTCAGGTATAGGAAGATATAGTGTCTTTAGAAATGGTATACGGTTTAAGAATTCTTTACCTAAAAGCAAGGAAACAATCAGTACATTATTAATATATTTTATCAAAAGAAGAGAAATACTAATTGAAATTTTATATTTTCAGAATTTTGTATTCTCAGAATGTGGTTATGGATATACTTGAAATTTGATTAAACTTTTAATTTATAGTATACATCAACATGAATGATAATGCATACAGTCATACTTTTATCATTATACACTGCGTTCCAGAAAAAAAAGGAACCTAACTTTGAGAGCCTCATATTAAAATTATGTAGCTTATGTAACCTTGATATTTATTTCATTATGAAGAGTTACTCATATTCTATTCAATGATAACAAACCTATACCTGTTTTGCGACAGATGACTGGGCACTTTGGCATATTGTGTTTGTATCAACAAGCAGCCCTTGCATTTCAATAGTCCAAGTAATCATTTGTCCCTTATGAATAAACTTAGGAAGGCTGGCCTCACACAAAGAATAAATGATCAGAAAGTCAGGGTTGCTTCTGACAAAACTTTGAACAATTTGTTTTTGACCAATATGGGTATAATTTTGGTATCAGCATAGAACATGAGTCGCTCTTTGTCATGATATAATAATTAATGACACAAAAGTAATACAACTTTAGTACGAGGCTCTCAAAGTTGGGTTTACTTTCATCTGGGACGCAGTGTACATCTCATTGTCTAACCAACATAATCATACAGAGATAATCTTTTATTTTCGTTACATGTAACTACAAATTGAAGGTGGTTGAGGTGACGTCATCTGGCAATAACGTAATGGTAACTGGTAGAATAATCATACATAACAATGTACCAGGGACACGTCATAAAGCATCAAGATTGCCAAAATAATAAAACTTCCTGAGGTTGTATAGTCAGGGTCGCGGAGCGTTTTTTTTTAAAAGTAGGTGTGCGTGTGCGTGTGTGTGTGTGGATGTGTGTGCGTGTGTGTGTGTGAGGGAGTTTGAGCATAAAACAAACACTGAGATTGATGTTCATTTTCGCGGTTTTTTATACATAATTATGCAAAAGTAGGGGCCTAGTTGACTATTTTAATCATGCTATAAGAATATGTGTGACACCCTGCTTTAATCATGAGCGGCCCCTGTTGTGAATATTAATTCTAGGATGTATTTCCTACCCTTAGGTGGAAGTTTTCCCTTCCTGCGAAGATAAACCAAGACTACAAGAACAGCGATCACCAGGATGCAGATGATTAGGAGGATAATGAAAATAGCTATCACAGCCTGCGCACCAGTCGACAGACCGGATGGAACGGGGACGATTGCTGCATTTGAAAGAGATTGGTCAAAGTAGGGGCAAGCCACCATTATTATTATTGTTAAAGATTAATCATCGAATTATAAACGCATGACACAAGAACAACTGAATGAAGAAAAAGTAAACTGACACAACCAAATTATATTAATATTTCTTCTGAGCTTATATAACCTATAAGTATCATGCACCACGATTCATCTGTACCGGGCATTTTATTGATAAAAGGGTAATACAAATTTATTAAGATTAAGATCTCTCTCTCTCTCTGTCTCTCTTTCTGTCATTGGGATGGGAGGAAGAAATGTGACGGAATAAAAGAATTGCGAATATTATATGCATTGTTGGTACTATTCATAACTTTCAGAATAGAATCGCTTTCATGCCGTTATATTTACATTTGTACTCGTCGTCTGTCGCTTCATTTTCTGTAAACTTGATTTGGACCTCTGCTAGGTGCAGTTGAGTTTTGAATAAAGTTTTGAATTGAAATTTGATTGAATTCACTATATACGTGGTATAACATACATTTTCTGAAGAAAAGCGATATTTTCTGACAAGAGTTCAAACCGATATGACATACCTGTTGACACGGGTGGAACAAGCACCGTTGCGGTTGTTGACCAAGCTGTACCATTGGTGGCCTCTCCCCTCACCGTACAGGTGTAATTCTGTTCCTCATCCAGCTTAGCTGTGACACTAATTGAAACCTCTCTCTCCCATGTTCCATCAGAAAGCTTTCTCTGGAAAGGTTCTGTAATGGGTCGCTTCACTATCCCTGAAGACATCCACTCAAGTGTTACGTTTGGTCTGAAGCCCTTCACCCGACAGTCCAAAGTGAAAGGGTAGGTATGGGAAGTTTCAACGGTGCAAATCCTGTGCCTGTTCATGATCTTGTTCTCTGACGAGTCTTTGGTACATGGTTCGATCAGAGGAAATGATGGCGACGCTTTGGAAAAAGAAGAAAATCAACAATTTTTAACCAATTAGGCCTACCTAGAGCATCCAAATGTTTAACCTTAATTGGACTGGGGGGGGGGGCTAAAAGGCCCCCCCCTCGACATCTTTCGCGATAAATGTTTAACGCGAGAAGCTATGGCCGCGATATTTCATTACTTTTTTCTTTGAAGTCTCGCGCATCTTTTAAGCCCATATTTGCGACGCCCTGGTATCGGTTCGCGAGCTACACATAATTTTGTACCCGTGCGTCAGACCCCAAATTGCTCAAAAACGTGATTTCATGTACAAAGTCAATGTAAATTGTTTTAGCTAAAATAATGTCTCCCACAATTTCCATTGAAAAAACAATAAAAAAAAGTAAAAAACAAAGAAATACATAAGAAATTCCAAAAACAATAAAATACATAAGAAAACATTTTGATACCAAATTCTTTTTATGTGCATTGATTCAGCAGTCTCACAAAGAATCTTTAAACAAAAATATTGTAGCACCTTCAAGGCTCTTATCTAATGATTACAGTCCAAATTTCATTATTTATGCATAAATTGAGCATAATTAATTAATCAAAAATAAATTGAATAATAATTTTTTTTTTAACAATCAAAATATTAATCTTATTCTGTAGTTTACGTCATGGGTTGTACGGTTTGTTGGTCGATTTCATCTTGCGAATTGTGCGTTATTATCAATTCGGCCCCGAGAATCTAAAGGGGGCCCTTTATAAGCCCTCCCCCCCCCCTCAGTCGTTCCAGCCTTTTCCTAAAATACCCCAGTCTATTTAGGGTTAAATCTATGCTGGGTAACAACTGGCATCATCGTCTAGTCCATAGAGGAACATTGGTTAGACTTCATCCTTTGAGCCTTTGTTTTAAATTTGTTTACTAGGTACATCGGCCAGATATTCAACTTAGAAAATTTATAGTCTTGTTTTCATAGCACTTATTGAAAATTAATCAATTGCCTAGATTAGTTATAATATTTACTTCAACATCTCTCTCATTGTGCCAACATTCCTACCCCTATACTAAGGTATGTGTTTGGTTTCCTTTGATTTAGGGGACACCCATGTCCCTAATTCCTTTTATCTCTTACCATATGAGGAACAACTTCCGTGTGAATTGTAAAAACCTTGTCCAGTTTCCTAGTTCCAAGCCGCTTACTGTATCTCCCTTCATCAGGACACTTGGGTGGACATCTTCTTATGACAAGGAAGATAATCATAATTTTTAAAGTTTGGAAACGGTCACAGCTATGTCGGTGTCTTCCTTTTGATAAAAAAAAAAAACAGCTTTGTTTTGTCTCGTATTCTTGGACCAGTACAGAAGCTATCACGTTTCCGGAATAGGTGATATACGTCACATGGTTAGACGTTACATTTACCTTTTCCCGAACGCATCCATAGCTATGTTGGTCGGTATGAATCGTGGCTGTACAGATCTGGTTTCTGAGAACGGTTGAATGATGAAACGTAAGATTCGACGTGACTCGTCGATTTCGATCCGACGTAAGAGAGAGAGACGTAGAGAGAGAGAAATTGAGAAAAGAGAGTATATGACTAATCGCATTGATTATGAGTTTTAGTATTTATGGGATCACTCAAGAATGTAATCTGTCTGGTTATACTCCTTTGGATAAACTGACACCATTTAATGCACCCCTTTGACAGATCAAAAGTCCAGGTGTATCGGCTAATTAATATCACATCAAATACATCTATAATCATTATTAGTAATTATGATAGAAGACTAATTTACATGAAATAATTAATATATGTCCATGATTGTCCCACCACTATTACTTTCACTGATGTGTCCAAATTATCTATTCCCATCTACCTAAACATAATATATCTATATTATTTACTAATATATTGTCTCATATTCTTAATTATATCAGGTATTTCTGTTTATGCCTGTGTTTCGCAAGAAATACTCTTGTACTATTTTTCAGCATAAGAAATCTAGCGAGTTGCCATATTTGTGGTGTAAAATTACAGAGATGTTGTTCTATTTACTTCTCAGTTACCATAGAAGCAGATCCAAGCTGTCAAACAGAGTCTGACATATCTGCATAACTGCTTATTGAGTCTCCTAGATGCGTACTGATCTCAGAACGTCGACCTCTGTATATATTTTTTTTTTGGATTGAAGAGCTTCCCAACGCACTACACCGAGAAGGATCATTTAAGAACAAAATGTATTTCTAAATGAATAAGCATAAAACACAAAATTATTGGCGTCTTCGTGCACTATAGCTCATAATGGATATTGGGTGGTGCTCTGAACTGTTTTGGTAGTAAGAAGTGCTCTAAATACATATGATAGACACAGGTCAGTGTACATCAATATGAAATGAATCGAAATTCGAACCTCTAACTTACCAATACAATAGCACCAACTCTATGTCAATATCACATTCACTCTCTCATGGTTCGGTGACCCCTCGGAAGTGTCCTCGACACACCAATATCAAGTACTCACCTAAAATAAGATGTGCATTACTGTCAATGGCCGCTGGTGAGCTGCGTTTGGTAGATGTAGCTCTGATTGCTATGAATGTGCCTTGCCAACTCAGATTAATGGAATATGCTACAGAAGTCGTCGTGCGCCTATGAGAATAAACCTCGACAGGCCAGGCGATACAGAACAAGCAAACATCGTGCACCTCCTGCACGAAGCTCTATCGCCCACACGACAGCCTCTCCGATTTCAAGATGATCTGCCTTGTAGAACACACTACATTAGAACAGATATAAATCCGCTTCGTATTGCTTATAAACACAACACAAAAAGAAGTTCCCCCTATTTCAGATATTCAATCATTTTTTACAAGGAGGAATTTGAAAAAAATCAATTATAAAAAATTTCCATGGTAAGAAATTTTTATTAGCTACCAGGCGGCGAATTTTAGTGAAAAAAATTATCAAGTCATGCTTTTCAGTATTAATGGTGATTGCAAAAAATGTCATTTTTTGAAGTTCACAAAGCTAAATCACAACTTTGATTTAATGATTCGGACCCATTTTCAGATTTTAAACATTTTTACACGTCGGAATGTATGCAAAAAGTGTTTCCCAACACTACCGGAAGGGAAATTTCGTCAAATTTCACGTTTGAGTGAGCATGCACCAAAAATTGCCAAAACTGCGATTTTTACTTCTTTGCCATGGTATATTTGAATCAAAATATGATGGAGTTTCATTGTTTGGAAGTGTATGCAACTAATTTCACTTCCTTCACGGTTGAAATGAACCCATCAAACAACCCCAAAAATAGGCCATTTTAAAATTACGAAAGAGGTATTTCAGTAATTTTATGCATGAATAATCTCAATGACATTCTTTTGTTTTGTGTCTATATTCTTTAGGCACGTGCCAATGTATCCTATGGCATTTATTTACAAATTCATGCTTCAATGAGCACGTGAGACTAAGAAAACCCATTTTGTTCATGTATGGACTAAATTTGAATTTTCACTTTGATTTAAACAGCACGATGTTTTAGGGAGTATCTCGAATTTTATTTTTCACAAAAATCCCGATGTTTCACGCCTCACTGGGCACAAGATACAAGAAAATCATGCAAATGGGAAGAAAGTTTAGGGCTCCATCACGGTTCAGTGACTTACCGGATATGCAATTTGAATCGAGATCATGTTAGTTTGTGACTATCTGAAGCTGTGTGTCAAGTTTCATCGAATAACTCATGGTAGAATGAACAATAATCCAATGAACTTAGGCCAAAGTTCACAATTGTCAAATAATGATTGCCTCCCCCATTGACTTTGTGTACGGAGGTTTAGCAAAAGGTGAAATTTGGCATATTTTCATTGTTAATTTTTGTCCATTTGACTTTGAGTTATTCCATGAAAAAAAAGAAATTCACAAAAATCAATTCAAACATCATCACTTGTTTTGTCAGCTTTACAAGGAATAATGTAATACAATCATTGTCATTGGGTTTAAGATTTTACAGACAATTGTTTTACATTTATCCAAAACAAACCGAATATTCATATCTGAAAGGTGTGTGTTCATAAGTATGCACTTGCACAACTTTGAATTCATGCCGTGTGTTCGCTATCATAAGAGGGTGTTATTGCAACTAGTGTTGGTATGAAAATATCTTCCGAAGTAGATGAAAATTAAAACATCTCGGCATATCAACCAATTTTTCAGTATTTCTGTCAACATATCCAATGAAAACATTTATAAATTCTAAAACATTTGCTGAAACAAGCCAAAACAAAACAAAACAAAACCCTTGTATCAAATTATGTACATGCATTTTTGTATAATTGAAGAGGTGTGATATAAAATTTTCCAATTGACGCTTCGTGCTCGAAAATCTTTTTTTTTTTTTTTTTTTTTTTTTTTTTTTGTGGGGGGGGGCTAAAAGAAAGGTGATTGTCACCGTTTGTAAAGGAACAACAACAACAAAACCCATAAAGTAAAAATATACCGCTTCGGGTCATTTTTAGTGAAAATTTTCGGCTCGCGCTTCGCGCTCATCTTCCTATGGTGATTTAAGATTGAAGTTGATATCTCTCTCTCTCTCTTTTGACGATAAAATTCGGTTCCAATTGCAGTGAGCCCTTACAACCTGCCAAACTTAACACCCTTCGCCGGAAAAAACAAAAATTGCCAAAGATTTGTATTCCATGAATGGCTTTACCGGTATCGGTTTAAAAAAAAAAAAAAAAAAAAAAAAAAAAAAAAAAAAAAAAAAAAAAAAAATCGCAAATGGACCAAAAATTAACGAGTGCATGTGGATCTGTTCTCCGGAATGGTTGATTGTCCTCCAGCTATGGTGTCGATTGTTGGGGGGGGATGGGGAGTGCATCCCCCCAATAATTTCAGTGGGGGATTATTTACCAATCATCCCCCCCCAATAATTTGATATGAAGAAAATAAAAAATATCATATTATATGCATACAAATCTACCCATTATATATTCGTTATCATATAACAAAATTTTATGACATTATTATATTATTTTACAGTCTAAAATGCATATTTCTGACATTCAAAAATCCAAAATTTTCTCACTCTTTCGTTAATCTTCATCGTGTGGCCTACTATACTTCAGTAATCATGTAATACACAATACACCGTGTAGATAATGGAAGCGCAGATGTTTCACTATTCACAATTGGAAAAGAAAATTAAAATCTATGATAATCAGGGGCACCGATCCCCAGGGTTGCATGGGGGACAGGTGCCTTGATAAGTAAAACTGAAGGCATATGTATTCCCCCTCAGAAATCCACGATGGTTTTGATAAATTAAATAATGAATATTGAAGAGTCTGTAACACTTAGCTTGGCTCTTCATCGACAAGGTAACTTTTTTGGACTCGGACCATTGATTATATAATACACTTTTACTATTCTCCAGGGGCTAAATGCCCTCTTTTCAAATTAGTCGCTACTTTGCTCTCAAATATCAGATAACTGTTAAAATTTGCCTGAAAATTTTCAGCTCGCGCTTCGCGCTCGCATAATATAAGATAGTGCAAACTGCACTTGACTTTGTTCTTCTTTTATGCATGTATTAACGCCTCGATGGTAAGTTTAAAACACCAACTCTCTCCACGTTTCGTGCTCCCATGTTGCTACACGTATCTTGTTTCATCAGGTCACTATTATTGAGAAAATTTTCAGCTCGCGCTTCGCGCTCGCACAATATTGCCCTAACTGGAATTCGTCCATATTTATATAGATTTGCGTTTGTTGGCATTACGTCATGATGATCCGCTTCTAATGACTAGTTAAAGCCAGTTATCCCTCCATCAATTTCGTGCTTATAGTCATGTAACGCTACAATACCATGTTTCAGTTCAATATTATTGAGAAAATTTTAAGCTCGCGCTTCGCGCTCGCATTACAGCCCTATGAATTCGACGATGTACTAGTACTCATTATGCGTAATTATGTGCAAGTGTGTATATCTATAGACATTACATCATGATGGCCCAAAAGCAGATAAAGACCCTTCCCCGTTTCGCATTCGCATTATTCTACAATATATGTACCATTTCATGTCACTATCATTGAGAAAAATTTTTAGCTCGCGCTTAGCGCTCGCATAATGAATTTGAAAATATGTACTAGTAGATACTGACATGTATGCATGTGTGTATTATCTGTAGCCATTACAATCATCATGGTCCCCCTTTAACAAACCAGTTAAAGCCCCTTCCTCGTTTCGCGCTCGCATTATGCTACAAATGCCCCATTTTATGTCACTATTATTGATAAATTTTTCAGCTCGCATTTTACATTAAATTTTTCATATTTATATGCATGTGTGTATACAAGCATTACCCCACCCCCAACAATGAACACTGCGGTCATATACCATCGTATGTGTCACACTGAGGAAAAGAGGAATATCGACGATCATCCCCCCCAATCGCCAAAAGAAATCGACACCGTTGTCCTCCAGGGTCGTTGTCCCCGGGGGAGTTGTCCTCCTGGGGAGATCCTGATACGCCTAAAACTACTGCAATACCTGATCATCATTTAAAAATTGCCTATTTTTGTTTGCTTTATGTGTTCATTCAACCGTTAATTGTTAGCAAAAGTTGAAATACACTTCCAAAACAGGGATTCAATCATGTCTCATCGAATATACCACATAAAAGTCACAAAAACTGCAGTTTGTGCAATTTTAACCCAGTGCTCACTCAACCGTGAAATTTTACCATGAACCCATTTTGTATGTTAGGGCACACATGTGGCATCTTTTTTGACAAGCATGATGTTATATTGTTTTAATATCGTTCCGAAATCATTAATCAAAGTTGTGATAATCGCCTTGTGAACTTCAAAAACGAAATTTTTGCATTCAACCATTACTCACTGAAGCATGACATGATGATTCTTCTTAAAAATCAATCACCTGGTAGCTAATTAAATTACCTACGCGGACATATAATTAGATTTTTTCAATTCCTCCTAGTTCAAAAATTATTAATATCTGAAATAGGGGTGTTGTGTTTATGTCAGCAATAGATCTCCTTTGTGCTAGAATTCTATTTTTATGAAATGAAAGGGCAAATTCAATCATATCTGGTTGCCAGGTGGCTGTAGCATTCCTTTAGCATCCTTTGACGTCATCATCCGCGCCATTAAATTAGGGGTAATTTTTTTTAGTACAATGTTTTTGGGAGGGTAGGCCAGGTTGAGGTTCGATTATCTTTTTTAATGAAAACAATAAAAACGCCTAAATTTGGTATTGTTGTATTATGTAGCATATCAGCTTTCGTTTTTTTTTATAGCTATTTTATTTTTCGGTCCGTTCGGGCACTTTAAGTTATGGCTATAGCAGTGGAACAATAACCGTTAATAATACAAACAGTAATATAGCTATATTTGGAACCAACATGATCGGTATAGAAGGACAATTTAGTAATAGCATGGTTTTCAAATTTCCATTATTTATTATAAATATAGGTAATCATAAATGTTTATTTTATCATGCATTTTTTTTTGGGGGGGGGGTGTTTAAAGTTTAGTAACTTATTGTTTTCTGATGTTCATTTTGAATTGCTTCACGACAATTTTCTTCAGACTAAAGTATTTTAAATTTAGTTGCAAATTTCAATCATGTGATACTCGAGACGATTCCAAATTCCATTTGTTCTTAAAACCCCATTATTTCAATCTGTTTTCTTTTTTTATAGCAAGGATATCATTTTGGAATTTGCTCCGAGCTACTAAGCAACAAATTATTTTGAGAGTCTTGTTCACAGTTTGGAATGCCATTAAAAGTAATGGCATAATAATTATTACACTTTTGCATGGCATTCATTGCCTTGCTTGTTTTGTTACCATTGCTGGGATGATGTAAACACTTATCCTCTGTGCTTCTCCCTTTCATTCCTTCATTTCCTCTTCTTTTGTTTTAACTCCGGATTTCTGGAAGGTTGAGGGTTGAATATTGCGAGTATGGACCAAGAACCGATTTTTTTTTTTTTTTTTTTATTTATTTTTTTTATTGTTGTTGTACACTCTATAAAAAGGGTTCCCTTGAGGGCCTTCATTTTGCCACAATAGCCGCACCCTGCTGGTGAGCACCCTTTCATTTTCATGTTCAGAAATACACAGTGTGTGTCAATAAAAACGCAACAAGATTTAATTTTAAAGTAGTGAAGATTGCGTTAGTTTTACACCAAAGTAAGTAGTAACACGTTGAAGTTACACGTAACACATTTATATCTCCTCTTTCCAATAATATCTTATGAATACAAGGTCAGGGATTGCTGAGTTGTCATTCTTTTTTGACAATGCTACAAAGTGGACTTGGGGCCAAGTTTTAATTAGGGCAACTATCAAGGCATCTTACTAGAAATTAACTCAACAAAATGGAGTAATGGAATTGATTATCACTACTTACCATTGTCTTCTTTAGGATGTTTCTCTCTAAACATTACATCCCATGCCCCTCAACATGCATGGCCCCCATTTCTTTCCACGCAGATATTAGTCCTTTGTCAGGACTGTTAATGTGTGTTTTTTTTTCCTACCCCTACCACACAGTCGACCTAAATGAACTACCAACGGGTAGAATCTAGACTGCACAGATATTAACTCGTTTCTCCATCTCACACACAGCCCTGCGGATCATTGGGGCCTGGTGGCGTAGAGCATCAAACTCATCAATGATTCTTTCTTGGAGAGTTGCAATGTCAGGTGGAGGGGTAATAAACACTTTGCTCTTGAGATAACCCCAAAGAAAAAAGTCACAAGTCGAATCCAGAGATCGCGGTGGCCACTCCACATCATGATACAAGGCAATCACTCGATATCCAAGATCCTCAGCCAATCTGTTTCTTACTGCATCTAGTCGATGGGATGGTGCACCATCCTGTGCCCACAATAGGCGTCTGAACACACCCTTTGTTGCATAGAAAAGTTTTTAATTAATTCAGGAATCACATGTTCATTTAGAAAATCTGTAAGTAACCATTTCCGTTCATGTTGTTTTCGAAATGACCCAGGAGCAATCATTTATGAGTTTGATGCTCGAAACCGTGTCTAAAACTTGGCCCCATGTCCACTTTGTCCCATTGTCCAAAAAGAATGATTACTCAGCCATCCAGACCATGCATGAATAAATAACATGTCATTGGAAAGAGGAGCTATGTGGCTTTAACGTGTTATTAGGGGAGACCGGGGACAATTGTAACAGTTTTTTTCCAAATTTGACCTATCAACTTTATTAAAGCTAAATATTTGTTGAAAACTAAATAAAATGAAATATGCATATGTTAGCTTGACATATAAATAGGTTTGGGTTAAGTACAACAAGTTATTTTGAAGCCATTACCATTTCAAAACAAGAGGTCGAGTGTTACAATTGCCCCGTGTCCAGGGGCAATTGTAACAGACGTACGGGGCAATTGTAACACATGAAATCGTAACATTTTGTTCTTGTTTATCAAAGCTATGCACATGACAGATCCAAGATTTAAACATCATTAACCACATAAACTAATTATAATGAAAAAATACAATGCTTGACTCATTTTATATGATATTTTCCACTTGTTATATGCATGATATGGGGCAAAAGCTATGATACTTAAAAAAAAAAAATGTTTAGGTTGTTGTGGCTTCACCCTTTAACTGTAGAACTATAGAACCTTCATCAATTCATATTTTGGTTCTTTATCTA
>CALNVZ010002974.1:14695203-14712745 GCA_940671915.1 Paracentrotus lividus | reverse complement strand
CTTGTACTTACCCAATATATCTTTAAACTGACAACGTGGTAAAACACTTATATTAGGCCTACACCTTTCGACTTTAGTGCATTCTTTTCCAAATAAAATGATACATTTTGAGAAGAAGTAAAAAAATGACAGCTTTTTTGTAAAATCAATCTTCAAAAATTACTCCACTTTTTTTCTGGCAAAATCAATATTCCTTGCCCTTTAACAAAACGTATTGGACATAATTTTCAGGTATCATATTGAAAATAACATTTAATCTTTTATGGGGGCTCCCATCTCTCCCTCTCTCCTCTCTCTCTCTCTCTCCCTCTTTCTTTCTATCTTTCTGTCTTCATTTTTCTTATTTCACTTCCTCTTTACCTTTTACTTTCCTATCTGCCCTTCCCCTTTCTTCTCCGCCTTCTCCCTTTCCCTTCCTCTCTCTTCTTTCTCTTCTTTTAATGTGTGTTTTTTTAAATAAGAAAAAACAAATCGGGGGGGTTCCGTAATCATCTTTCTCATTTTATAGACCCTATTGTAGATGAGCTTTTTGGATTTCATGGGCTATCCTGTCAGTGTTTCTTTTATGTTATTATACCATGTACACTCGACGAATAAAATCAAATCAAATCAAATCAAATCAAATATATGTTCACAGTTATTTAATTCTCATGTTGAGCTCATAATAAGGTACCTCTGTCCTTGTAAACAAAGCACTCTAATTGACTATACATTCAAATTTTTGAAGTTCTGAAGTTCTCTAGTAACGTGATATAAATTATTAAGACAACGCAAGAATTAAAAAAAAACTTGAAGCTCTGATTACAATGAAACAAATGATAAATAAAATAAAGGCATTTTTCGACAAAAGCAAAATTTCTTTGCCTTCTAACAAAACGTATTGGACAGATATGCTAAAGTTATTTAATTCTCATGTCTAGCTTATAGATATGGTTACTTTTGTTTTGTAAAGCATCATAATTGACAAACATTCAAAGTTATGAAGTTCTGATGCTTGAGCTTATCGACGAGGCTACTCTTTGCTGTTTTTCTTTATTCCAAGTCTACTCCTATTGACAATTTTGGCATTAATTGAAACCTATTACACAATGTTCACTTTGTTCATATTTTAAACCTTTCTTTTCTAGTAAAATGATATAAATTATGAGAAAAAAAAACAGCAAAAAATACTGGAGCTCTGATTACAATGAAACAAATGATGAACAAACTAAAGACACTTTTTCGACAAAATCAATTTTCTTTGCGCTTTTCAACAAAATGTATTGGACAGATACAAAAATGGAAAAATGACCATACATTTGTAATTTTTAGCCGTGTCAGCCCCCCCCCCCCCATTTGCCGCTCAGCCCCTCCACTTTCAAAAACGCTCCGTGCCCCTGATTGGTTATATAATATTAGCTTGGTGTGATGCAGCGGAAATTTGCTTAATACCGAGTCCTACGGAGTCAATAGAAACAGAAACAGAACAGTCCTTTAGCATGTTAGGGCAATTGTAACAGCTTGTTACAAATTGCCCCTGTACAGAGGGCACCATATTTGGAGAGAGATTTTTTCTATCTTAGCTAGTATTCATCGGTAAAACGTTAGCAAATATGGCCTAAGAACATAATTCTAAATATATAAAAATACAGCCGTAGCTCATCCACACTATTTGTCCAGAAAGAAAAACAATGGGTAATGTTAAATATTACTTTCCTGGCTCAAAAAACGATTTTTCTGCTGTGAGGAAAGTTCCACGAACTTAAATCTATCTCTCTCTTCAAAGCGCACTTCTTGTGCATTGTTCAGACGTTTATAAAAGTTTTTTTAAAAAGTAATTTCAGACATAAACCTCTGTGAACCTTGACATTCTACCAATACACAGTCTCGTATAATGAGATTTTTTTCGTGGTGACATCATCATAGTTTCACATCTCAAATAGTTTTTGATATAGGGGAGACCGGGTATGGAAGTTACACGGGTCAGTTGTTACAGTTCTCAGTGTGCTAAGTTGGAACAAGAGAGTTCGTGCCGAAATGCATCTATATACAGCCTACACATAGCTGTGATGAAACTGCCCGGATCGTGAGGTTTCCTCCGTTGTTTATTAAAAGTAAATCAACATAAACCATTTTTTACAGTTCCAGTGAATTTTTGACAAAAATTAAAATTTGTAATAATTCTCTACAACTGAAGCCACTATGATGATATCTGGTATTGTGAATATAGTACATGTATGCACTAATATACCCTGAGCCATGCCCTGTAATTCTGCCTAATGGCTTTGTCTACAGTTGATTTTATATCTAAAATCACCCATGGGGTAGGTTGTTACAACAACCTACCTCATGTCGATGTAACAACCTACCCCAATTACATTACACATGTAAGTAATTTGTTTTAATTTATCAGGGTTAATATTTAGACATTTCTCTTATTACTTTAGTCTATGCTAGAGCTCTACTTGATCTACTGTTAACATACCAAGAAACTGGGAAAGTATTGAAAACAAGTATGCGTATAAGAGATTTACACATTTTAACAAATTACCCCGTATGTACATAGTACACAATTTACCCCGATCGAATGGTGTAACAACCTACCCCGTATACGGGGTAGGTTTTACAAAAAAATGGCTTCATTAGTTAAGCTGTAGTTAATTAGTGTTTACATGTTTTCAAGTTTTATGTGCTTCAGGTTTTAGCCAACATAATAGGCTAACTACCAGACCCAAAATGGAGTGTGTGAGTACTTTCATTAGAATTATCTGGCCCAAAAATGTGAATTTTTGTAACGTCCATACCCGGTCTCCCCTACTTCAATAATGGGCAGATACATGTATTTCCTCTAGGTTTACCTCTGTGACCCTTGACATTTGACCTAAATTTCAAACATTGTAAGAAGTTGAGTATACATAAATATAACATAAAGTTTTTCTAAAACTATTGTAATAATAAGGTAAATACCTGGAATTTCTTAGTTGACCATGTGACCCTTGACCTTTCACCTACATTTCTATATGATCAAATATGAATTGTCTTCTTATGATGGTACATAAAGTGCCTTTTAAATTTAGTTCATGGCTCAAAAGAAGTTCTAAATGTACATATTGCAGCACAATATCTCTAGGTCCATGAACATTTTGACCCAAAATGATTGATTGACCCTTTGACCATATCATGACCCTAAATATTGATGTGGTTCTGGAATAAAATACAAAATATTTAGTTTTAATCATGAATTCTACTAGACCTAGTGAAATCCATGGTTTAATCATCTATTTATATATAACTGACAATACCACATAAAAATAGAGCTGTTTAACTCCTTTACCGTTATTTCGATCCATAGATTAGATCATTGACCCTAAATGACCTTAGTTTGACCCCTTATTTGTACCTGATCATGATTTTTTATTAGAAATAGTCTCAATTAATTTTCTTGGCGATAATTAATATTAATAGACACAACAAACACAGAAATTTGTCGTCCCTAACAATTTTAGCTTGTATAGGCCTTATATGCCTTCATGTGAAAGTTCATTGACCTTTTGACTTTCCCGCCATAACTTTTTACTGGGAGGTCATGTATTATGATCCTGTACACCTTTTTGTTCAGTTAGAATGAGCGGAAATTTCTATGTCTTTTGATATTTATTGCGCATTTTAAATATTTGACCCCCTATTGGCCCCATTTGACCTTATTGACCCCTACGAGAGTGACTTTGCGTTTTACACCCTGGCCTGGACCTTTTTCTGATAAATTTCAAGAAACCGGCTGGACAAGTCTCATCATTACCAGATGTTGCACGTGCCGTTTCTGTGTGCATGCACTGACCTAAGTTTAGTAGAGGTCAGTGTGTGGCCTATGTAGCCCAACAGAGAAAATATAAGTACAAACAACTTATGTGTTACATCTACAGAAGGAACAGAGACATACTATGAAAATTGAAAGAGAGAAAAGAAGAAATAACTTGAAAGAAAGAGAATAGAAAGAAATTATAACATAAATATTTGTTTCATGGTAGTTGGTTTTGAGAACCACTAATCGCATCTCTCTCTTATTTTTATATTTGAATATAAGACCCTTCTTTCTTATTCTTGAATTCATATTAGAATTTCCAACAGACGTGTTCTCTTGATACGCCCTTTATCTCATCTCTCTCTGCTCTCTCTCTGTCTCTCTCTTGTGTCTCCTCTCTCCCTCTCTCTTTCACTTTTCTTGACATTTGTATCCCAAATAACCCCTCTTATTTCTTAAATTCATGTTTACACTGCCCTCAAGGGTACACCTGATGCCAGCTATGTTTTGGGTAATTTAAAAGCATTTTATATCCAGTATTTTCAGTCCAAATGTTGTTAAAGTAATAAAAAATACATTGTGCAACCAATATACTTCACGATTATTGAAAAAAAATTCTCTTGGAATTCAGAAAATTAGGCAAAAATGGCAAAAATATGACTTTACGATCAATGTGAAATTTTTGCTATGAACGTTTAGACACATGTAAATTTTTATAGCGCTGCATTGTTCGTTTGTATTTTGAAGTATAAGTCTATTTATGATTCATATTTAAGCAGATTAAGTGATGTTTTTACATATTTATCAATATTTAACATTAAAAATTTGTTATGATGTTCAATCTCCTTCAAAAGTTGCTAAAATATAATAATAACATTTTGGTAAAAAGTTTGAAGTTTTAAATGGAATTCTATTATTTTTTTATTTTTTTATGTATTTCTTAATGTTTTTGGCTCTTTTATGTTTCGGAATGAAAGACAAATGCTATCTTATATTCTATTTCGCGTTTGACATGCAATAATGCAATGTTGTTTCACCCTAACAACATAATAGGCAGTTTGTTTTAAGCAATAGTTGCACTACACCTTAAAGGAAAATAATTACCAAAAGGCATATTTTCGGGTGCGGCAGCGAGTTGCGCAGCAGTCATTGATGTTTTATAGATGGTTGGATTGACCGAAAACCCTCCCCACACCTGAAAACCTAACCTCGTCCGTCAATGGACCGACTAGCTTTAAAGCTAGTCGGTCAAGACGGACTAGTTTTAAGCTAGCTCTGCCATGTTAGTCCGTCAAGACGCGACTAGCTACAACTTATCTACATCTCTCAACTTGACGGACGAGCCTTGCTTGATGCTAGTCACACCTGCGACGATAGTCCGACTAGGTCAAAAAAAAAGTCAGGGGGGGCAGGCTGACGATTCGCGGGAGGTGCTTGGACCATACATTATAGATGCACTGCACTAGCTTCATTCGATTACAAATAGTCCGTGCAATGTCGTCTCATGTAGGGGAGACCGGGGACAATTGTAACACGGGGCAATTGTAACAGGGGCTCCCATCCCTAGCAGAAACACGCTACAAACTTAAAATTCGTACAGAGCATGCGCATTTCATCGCTCCTCATGCTGTTTGAGTATAAGCAGATTCAACGGTTCGTGGAACTTTCTACAGCAGAAAAATAGTTTTTTGAGTAGGAAAGTAATATTTCACATTACCCATTGTTTTTCTTCTGGACAAATATATATGTGGATGAGCTACGGCTGTCATTTTTATATATTTAGAAATTATATTCTTAGGCCATATTTTGCTAACGTTTCAACGCTGAATACCTAAGCTAAGATAGAAAAAAAAATATCCAAATATGGTCGCCCACCACAGGGGCAATAGTAACAATGCCGTTTAGGAAATACTTTTGCCCCGTACCTAGCCCCGGGACAATTCAGCGCGCTGTCATCGCCCGTACAGAGCACGTAAACTTCTGCAATAATCCCATGCCATGTATATAACAAGTGGAAAATGTAATGTAACTTAATTCAAGCATTGTCATGTTTTATAATAATTAGGTGATGTGGTTAATGTTGTTTAAATCTTCTATCTGTCAAGTGCATAGCTTTAATAAAGAAAAGCAAAATGTTACAATTTCATGTGTTACAATTGCCCCGTAAAATTAAGTCAGATTAAACATCCTGAGATCAGATTCACGTGTATAATTTACGTACCACTGCAACTTTTCACAGACCGCGCGCGAATTAACTTTACATAGTGTTTCTATTCTGTTAGTCGGCTAGTCGGTCGTGATTAACGATAACATAGCTCCCCTCAACTAAGCGATCCCCTGTTACGAGAATAGAACACTCCAACAATTATCGATAGATCGATGCTTTATTATTATGCATCGTGACTGCTCCAGGAGCACATGCTCCTGGAGCATAATTTAGGGCAAAAATCTCATTAAAGCAAGTTGATATGAGGAAAACAGTTTCTTAACAAATAAAGTAACTATTTATCATAAAACCATAAAGAAAATGCATGGAAAGTTGTACCCTGTGAAATCACAGCTTTGTGACAGTCACTTGCCAATTTATATAGCGATCAATTTTTTTTGTGCACATTATAAAGATATTCATAACTATTAATATTAGTCTTGGCTTTTTTAAATATTTTTTTTCTTCTGATTTTTCTGCTTTTTATAAAAGCAACTTATTTTGGGTCCAGACCTTCCCTTTAACATGCAAAGGCTTTTTTCATGAATGTTTATCCAGGGAGTCTCCCCTTCCCTTTCCCTGATTTATCTGATCCTAGCTTCGATGACAAAGAAGTAATACAAAATAAATTGGCTATAATATAGAGGATCCGATGTATACGCATGGGTTGTACAATGTAGTATACTACGAGTAGTAACGTCGAGCGAGTCGCATGCGATATTTGGAACTGGCGCGCCCGACCACCCGATATGCGTAGACTAGACTCATTCCAGCAGTTTCATTGCCATTTATCAGGAAAAGGTCCAGGCCAGGGTGTAACACGCAAAGTCGCTGCCGGGGGTTAGCAGGGGACTAGCCAAGCTAATTTTGATTAGTGACCTCTAAGCAACTCAAAACCACTTTCAAACCTTTGTTCCCCCAAAACATCCACGGGGTCTACACGGTGGTCCTCTACTATAGGCACTCTAAATGGTAAACTAAAGGGGAAAAATAAAACACGCTTAAGGGTGCTCAATATACCCCCCCCCCAGGTGCATTTAGTACGTTGTTGGCAAAAGGCTTACGAGAAATGAATTATTTGTGCTAAAAATGACGACCTTTTCTTTCCAAGATATAAATAAAAAATAAAAAATAAATACAATCATGCGTGTGCGAGGCGCCGAACGGATTTCCCCCACAACCCTTAACTGAGAACAGAAAAAATAAACCTTGCTTATTTAAAGTCAGTTTCATTGTATTGAGGTAATTATAAGTTTGTTATTAGATAGAAGCCAGCAAGAGAGATAAAAGACGAGCATGAATAGACCCCAACCACCCCTCCCCCACCTCACCCCCATTTTCAAATCCTGGATCCGCAGCTGCTACTCCATGCAGTCGGCACAGACGTGCATATTCAATTTATGCTGGATGACTGCCTCACGCGCTTGCATGTTGGATAGGCAAAACATTCTTTGTCCATTGAGGCGGCGCGAAATGTATTTTCCACGATACTCAAGTTTATTACTCAAGAAGAAGAACCTTGCACTCGCACAATGGAATCATTCAGACACGTTACACAGAGACCAACCCAGGAGCGGACTAGCATTAACTCGCGCCGAAGCGGCGCGGGCGGAGTTTAGTCTTCTCTTCGTCAACAACAAGCCACACACTACCTCCAATGTCATCAACGCCGGATACACGCAATTCAACATTCACCACTTATCAAATCCTGATGTTCTTTGCTCTTATTATAAATTGCACAGCTCCATACTACATGCTTGATCTATCTTCTCAATACCAGCTCTTTGTTCGTAACACCTGAAATAATCAAATTGCCACCTTTATTTACGACCGATCCTACAGCAAGCCGACAGGACACCATCTTGCTACCATCTGCACGTTAAACAAACACAAGATACGCGGCGCTGCCGGGCACTGACTGAGTTGCAATCCGAGTGTTCGCATGACCGTCAAATAATTCCAAGGGACCATGGAAATAATGCAAATACGCAGAGGCATCTTCAGACGTATTGAATCTCAATCAGTTGAGTGAAGTCAGTGGCAATATCTCTCGGATTATCAAGGAATTTTCTTCATTAGTCTTATTTAGTTAAATGGAGTAGGCTCACTTATTAAGGGGTTTTCCTCTAGCCCTCATTTCCTAAACTTATGAGATCTTTGGCTAAATAGAGCCGGTATCCACGAAATCTAGCTTTTACTTTGAAAGCTGAATGCAAGCTCTACAGACCTGTTGAATTCTGAATACTCGCACATGAAATCGCGAGAACGCAGCTATAGAATAACGAAAGGCAGGTGTTAGGTGGGAAGAGTAACAACAATACACTATCAGGATTCGCATCCTCCTGTTGCATTCGAAACATTAAACCATGAATAAAACTTCTATGAATTAGTTTGCTGTGACCTTTTAGTAACTTTAATGGCCTTATTAGAAGATCCTCATGCATCTTTTACACCATGTTTAAGCCTGGCCATACAATGCGCAGTTCAGAAATCCCCTACGCGAACCTGCCGTGTTAAAATGACAATTCACCATTGACTGTGTACGTACATAAAAGCACAGCTAACCGTACAAGTTCTTGTGTAGTAGACCACGTATACATAATCAGATAACTCAAATTACTTGAGATAGGCTTAGAACTGTTCTATCGATAAAACTGAGCCCACCACATGCAAGTTTTTTTTCATAAGACCTTGCCAACTCGATGGCACGAGATCTTGAGAGGGGGCAGCCCTCCTCTTGGCCCACTGACCTAAAATATCTGCCTAGTTACAGGTTAAGAATTTCTTATTAAATGAGAACCCCGATACAACTATATATTTTCTGATTAGGAAATTCAAGAGCATATTCAAATATGATAAGCAATTACGACTGATCGAAAGGAGGAAAAAATATTGCGGCCGCAAGTAAAAAAAATTAGGGCCAGGACTACAAATTTAAATTTTAATCAAAATATGTTACCTCAATGTACTCACCCACTTAGTAGTGTCATGGCATTTTTGGAAATCTACAGACATTTCCTTTCAGAAAAATGCACTATACTTTTGGTAGAGTTAATACTTCAAAATATGACATCCTTTAACCTCTCATCGTCGCATGTTAAATTTGAGTGATGTAACATACTTTGAATTTTTTAGGCATAGTTTTCCTAATATTGATATCAAGATGTCTCTTTTTTTTTTTATTCTTGCAACGAGAGCTGACGATTGTATTTTGTGATCCAAAATGATTGGTAAAATCCTTTTGCAGATATAACTGTCTAATTGGGGTCCCAAAAATCCATATTGTCAACCCAAGGTATCTACGTCTTGCATCTCTATTTATAAGAGCTTGCACTTGCGACTACGAAATTAATCTGTTCCCTTCCTGTACATGAAGGTACATTCATTAACACATCGTATACATACATACAATACATAACATTACATAGACAGGTAATTGGAATAAAAGCTTTATGATATGACAAGAGTTATCAAAACCTGTACTAGCCATCTGAATACCTAACTAAAATAAAGACATTGCAACTTTATCAAGCAGCGTTATCTTGTCGTCTTTATTTTGTGAAGCTAGAGACTTATTGTTAAAACAGATTTATGTGAAATCTTAGATCGCATGCCTTTTACAGTGATGTGAAACAGTATGATTGATTGATTAAATTAAACCTTCGCACAAATCTATTGTTATTATCAGTCAGTCTTATCCCAGTGTTGGAGGATGAACTACACAGAGTGGAAAGTAGGGTATAAACCATAGTCAGTCTATCAGCTAGAGCTCAAGACCGTTCATTGACAGGTACAACCATACAAAAGGTAGTGCCTCTCTCCAAATTGTTGGTCTTTTTAAATTCAACTGCCCCTTGATCTACAACAAGACCACCCAAACACAGTTGTCCCCATCAAAAGTCACACCTGGTACCCAAAATGGAAAACTTGAAATTAATAACTGCCATTTTCTATTAATCTCTCTTTGTCTGATGGGTTGATCTGTTTTCACTAATGTGACTGAGGTTTATTGGTGCTGCCTTAAAATTAAGCCCTATAACAAACCATAACAAGAAGAAAGAAAATATAAAAAGAAATATGGAAAAAGAGAGAGTGAGAAAAAAAAATCCGCATTGCAGAGACGCGAGTATGGACATCCTTTAAGAACATGCACTATTCATATGCATGATTAGAAGTATATTCTGACAAATAGGAAACATCTTAGAGGGATTAGAAATTCGATTTTCATGTCATCTTTCCCCCCTCCCCCCCCCCCAGACAGATATAATACTGTGAATGACTGCTCCAAAGTGATTGGAAAAGGTTTGTTACCAAAACCTAAATGATATTGCTGTATATCATAATTGATCGTTTAAAAATTTGTATTAAGGAAATTCCCATTTCGACTCAGATCGCAGACTTACATGTAATGGACACTACAGACAAATATTTGCTCTGCTTCTTAATGTTTGTCACATATGCGTATTTCAAGCTGGAATCCCATGTGCAGTAGACCTTATTTAACTACACTTTGTAACTAATGTATGATTATTCTTCCTCAGCATCATGAACTTAATGGTGGATTGGCTCACAATACTTAAATGTTCTCTCTTGTTAAAGGAGTTTCTAGTAAAAGTAAATATAAAATTGGGACTCCTTTGAAAGAACTCTAGCATTACAGCATCTTTAAAAGCACAACCAACCCCCTACCAATAAACTGCAAACTAGAGCGACAACAAACAAACAACAAATTAAGCACTTGAGAGCAATACCAACTATATACAGATACCAGACTTACGTGACAAATGAAAACAAACAGACAGACAGACAGACAGACAAAGCAAAAACAAAAAACGAAAATGAAGAAGTAGGAGAGAGTATTTAAAGAATATATGTAGACAAGTCGTCCGAAGACTTTGTCATATACCCTCTAGAATATTGATTAGGCCACCCTTGCACCTCACCTCTTTCACACACTTTCTATTTAGTGTTATTTTATTATGTATAATTTTTTACGTTCTAGGAGTGGACTTTGAAAATCCCGTGAGCAAGACCAGCGCAATGGTATTAAGTCCGCTATTCTATTAACTGTCCAGGTAGGGCTAAACAAAGTCATTCTCTTTGACAGAAGTTTTTCTTAAAGTACATTGTACAAGTAATAACTCGTATGTTGATTGGTTCCTGAAAATGTAGTTAAATCTTTTATTGCATTCGCTATCCTTCCAGAATTACATATGAAACAACCCCCACAAGATAATACATTAATGTAACTCCTTAGACTACAACTGCCTTCGTGTATTAAAAAACCGCAACATGTACAGTTACCTTGATGATTTGAGGTGCAAATTTAAACTTTCCTAGCCCAAATATTTTTTGATCTGCTGATTTTCAGTGACCTGTTACACTACTGCAGCTGGGGGGGGGGGGGGGGGAATCCTCTCTTTAATCTCCCATGAGCTTCGGCAACAATTCTAAGCCCGCATTTATATAATTTTTTCTAATTCCAAAACTCTACAGTATCTTAGATAGTTTCTACTTCTTGTGAAAGGATTCCCTGTACAATACTATTGAATACTAGCATATCTAAAAGGGTGTGGGCTGCTTGCTTATCAATTTATAAAAGCTAATTATTAGGAGGCAGATTCTGGGAAGGATTTCAAACAAGATATAAAAATATGAATTGTTAGCAGGATGTGGGAGATTTGTGTATATAGAATAAATAATTAGGAACAGATATGGAGGAAAAGTGGGGGAAAAAAATCAAGATATATTCATAGTGCGATCCAAATTGAGCAATATTCCGCACGCTTGAAGAATTGATGTAGGGTGAAGTAGAGATAGAGAGAATGAGAGCATTCAGAGTTGTGTTTCTGTGGAAATGATACTTTCCTAAGGCAAAATCCCCCCACGGTTAGTCGACATTACACTTTTAGTGCCATTTGAACTGGCGTGTTACCAGTTTACAAGAATGATCTTCTTTAAGTTTTATACTTTGATTATACCTTGACAACCATAGCCTATATAAATAAAATATAAAAATGTTGCAGCTTTCTTTCGTGAACGTCACAAAGGTTAAAACGTAGTCGCATTACCAACAAAATGCACAAGAAATCCAACTGTTCTACCAAAAAAATCATTTCTGCTCATAAATCACTAAACTTTTGCCATTTCTATTCCTTGCACCACCCCAACCAACATATTTAAATCTCATTGTGTCAGCTATTTAGATTTGGTAAACAATGTAAAGATTCTTTGAGATCGGATAAATGTGGTTAGTTCGCATTACAGTTGAGTCGCATTACATATTTTATGGACTTTTATATTTTCACAGCCCAATTTTCCATAATCAACAGTCCATCAATTGACCTTTAAATACAGACTGAATACATATTCCACCCTGCAGGGAGGATGAGCTTTCATATTTAGAGATGAGTCTGCACAACGTGTTTTCAAAAAAATTCAAAGAATCTGGTAATTTCAGAACATTTAGAGCAATTAGCTTTTCTACCATGAATCCCAACATACCATGTGAATTTTAATATAGTAAATGTCTTACCTCAAAGGAATATTTATTACGAAATTGAAAACTGAATAATTTGTATACTATGATTTTGATAAGATTTTAATGATCCTATTACACCATAGTTGCCTATGTAGTTATAACTGCAATGTCATTTAGAATAACACATCCAGAAGAATTTTTAATTTTATTGACTAGAGTTTTTCCTTTTTATTGTTATAGTTCCGCCGGCAGAAAAAATGCACCTAAAAACAAAAGAAGGTTATTCTTCTCACTATTCATAGAAATAAGACCCCGCCACCCAAAACACACCTGAAGATCCCCGACAAATACCCGTATGATCACATGCCCGCGAATTCTCCTGCGTTAAATGTAAGCGAAACCAGTAAGCATGTTTTCTATATAAAAGATTATAATCTTCATTTGACTCAGCGTAAGAATATTTATTATTAGCTTATAATTGTTCTTTTAATTAGCATCAAGACTACCATATTTTTACGTATCATTGAAAGCTTGGAATTCTCTATCTTAAAGAACAAGCAATAAAAACCCAACAAGGAATTTTTGCTACGTTATGATGAGTTGAGCGTGAGAGTCAATACAAAATACTTGTTGCGAATTCAGAAAAAAAAAGTATAGTACTAGCAAGCAATGAGAGTCTGCTCCCCATAATGCAAAAGGTGAATTGAATAGTTTCAAAGCTATATATAGGAATATCAGGTTCAAACTGTTACAAGAGTGTGGAAAGTAAACAGAACGATCTCAGATTATCATGAAAGTTGCTCAATTCAATTCAAAGTCATAGTTCTTTCCGCTGTGAAATTCTCAAAACATGGATACCAAAGCTCCATACGGATATATACGTTATAAGTGGAATTGCCTATTTTTTTTCTTTTTTTTTTATTACAAAGAAGAAAATCAAAATTCAAGTCCGTTTTTGTAAATACAAAGAACATATAAGGATTCCAGATTTCTGCCTGTTTGACACTTAACGATCAAAGCTTGATTAAAGTATGTCACTCATATAGATATTATTCAAAAAAACTAATTCTTTAAACTACTTCCTCAGATTGAGATTGAGTTGCAATAAATACTTTCCATTAAATTAGGTTAATGAGTTATAAGGCTATTAAGAATTGAATAATAATGAAGTGTCATCTCACATACCAGTTAAGATGCAGACTATTAATTCATCCAGACATATAGGAACTATTGTTAAAGGACACTTAATTCAGTAGATGTCTTGATCGAATAAAATAATGTGAACATACAAATTTTTATTGCAATCTTCAATATGCGGATGTTGCAATAGGTCAGTGCGCATGCAGCAAAACTATGTAGGAAGTACGAAAGTGTTTGGTTTCATGATCTGAAATTAATCGTTCAATATTCCTCATAAGATTACCAATTGAATACATTACTATTGCATGTGATATTTTAAAAAATAATAAAAACAAGTAATGAATCAATAAGAATATTAGGATTAGATCTGCTAGTCATGTATTGGTAGTTGTCAAGCAATTGATGCAATATATAGTAATGCTATTATACTGTTACTGAGTCTCAGCTCTTTATCGAAAAATGGTTATATGCATCAGTCCTTAACAACATTGAATATATGATAGTAACAAATTACTGTGTAGTAGAATACCACAAAAATCGGCTTCCTCATTTATTTTCCAAATTAAAAATACAATAACTATGCTCCTACCCGCGCATGAGTGAGTGAATTAGTACATCAAAAAACCATGATATTTGCCGTACTATTTCACCCCTAAATATGATACTAGCTATAAGTATCTACATGTTATTGATCTCATGCGAGCTAGGTACTATGCATGTAATATGCCCCACCTACGCTCATTTGCCTAATTTGCATTAAAATTACGAAATGACACACAGTCTATCTTTGTTTATATGGAATCAAATAACTACTGCTCTAACTTATTATTGTGGAGTAAAACAATTATCACCAACCCCCCCTCTGCAATATTCAAATGTTGACGTCATACCAAAGTGCCCATTTTACCTGCCATGTGCAGTAATATGGGCACATGATTGTTTTAAACACTACAATGACTCACCATGTCTGGAATTTGCGTGTATATGTTGGACAAATCATTAACTTAAGATATAATTTGCATTTAAGACCCTTCAGTAAATCTTTGACTAATATTATTTCATTGTTATGATTTTTTGTATATCTATTTTCTTGAATATTATTTCAAATTTATTCATTATATAATCAATTATAGGCCCAAATAATTTATTTATTTAATATATCACTGTGAATACCCAAAATCGTAGCAAAGAATTAATGCTCATCCACAATACTAAAGTTACCAATCATTCCGCCATGTATCTGTCCCATATACCTGCACTAATGTGCTGGTCAGGCAAGCATTCAAATGCCACATTGCACCCTCCTTCCCAACAAATTGACCTGTAGAACTGTATGATCAAAATGAAACTATAAGCTTACTAAATACACAAAACAATTGAGTTTACCCCCTCAAACATAGTCTTTTCACTCATTACATCTGTGAAATCAAATTTACATCAGGGTAAAAAATGCCCGTAAGTTGACCTACCTGTTGTTTTCAGCAATTTCTCAGAGAAATTTCGCATCAGATGCTCTCACGACGATATATTTCGTTAATTCTATAAAACAACATTATGGTGCTCACACCGGTCACCGGTCACCGGTCGACGGTCACGACATGATTTGCTTCAGGTGGCCATATTACCTGCTGGCCATATTACCTGCATGTACCCTATAAACTCTATCCACTCTGTAATGTGGGTCATTCCCAATCGTTATTTCGCCAATGGGAAATAATCTTAAATGTTAGTGAATAATACTCAGTTTACAGCCAAGAAACCCCTCTTGAAAAAAAGAAACATTTACCTCCCTTGCTTTTGAAATGATAGAATGACTTTGGCCTATCGCATTAGTAAGTATATATATTTGCATATTTATCTATATTGCTCTGACTTTTATGGCCGAATTCACAGCGGTGGGTTATAATTACCCTAGGTTAAATTTAACCCATGGTTAACTAACCCTGGGTTAAATTCTCTAATCCCACTGATTTGATTCCACAGACAGTAGGTTAGGTAAACCGTAGGTTTAAATATTCCCGGGGGTGCGCTTTCAAAAATCTGGTCATACGCGCAAAGTTTCAACCCAGCACAATCTGCGCATGTCCTCCACGTCTGTTATATAAACGCGCATGACACAGGCCGTACTACCCAAATGCAAATGTCTTTGCATTATACCCTGCCACACCTACCCTAAGCCATCCTAACGAATGAGATAATACAATATCAGAATACTGATGCATTATGAACCGTACACTGATATTGTTTATATTATTGACTCTTAATAGAATGATTGGTTCATTTTTATCAGTTTGATAATCGTTTCATGATCTTTTGGATTGTCTGAATGTCTAACATCTGATGTTTCTCAACAAACATTTTTTAGAGAGTATCAACTTACATAATCCCGCCGATATAATAATTCAATGAGAAGTTTAGACAATCTTACAGTAATTGAATAGTGAGCTGGGCAGCGCATATATGATGTCACTGATGTTTAAACCCCCCCCCCACAAAAAAAAAAAAAAAAAAAAAAAAAGATGCGAGGAGGTATTCAGGATATGGAGTAGAAACCAATGAATATGAATCAAGAAACAACACAGCAAAAAGAGAGATAGATAGAGAAGAGGGAGGGAGACAGGCGAGAGAAAGAAAAAGAGAGAGGAGAGAGGAGAGAAGACAAGAGAGAGAGAGAGAGAGAGAGAAAGAGGAGGAGAAAAGGAAGAAAGAGGTAAACCTTGAAGAACTTGAAAGTTACAATGCAACAAATAGGAAAACATATTCTGTTCACTCATGCATGAAAATTAATCCCAATTCCACAAATTTCACTTAGCAAATCCCAACTCATCATAACTAATCAGTAATTCTGCATATCATCCCCAATTCCATAAGCTCCAAATGACTTTCCTCATACAAAATGGTAGGCAATTCCTGCGCACCCTATCCATAACCTTTACAAAAGTGAACGCTGCTCATTCATGCATGACTTATTTCGGAGTTTTTGATGTCATATGAAATTTGGAGATAATGAGCTTTCCATACATGTAAATTTCATTACCTAAAATCTTATATTTTTTTATTTGGCAGCCCTTTCAAAAGTTTATAGTTCTTTTTGGGACGCCCTGATAGCCTATATACAAATATTATAGAAATCAGCAAATCATTTAATTAACCGCTTGTTCACTTTAAAGCACTTAAAAACAAAATATGTTTCCTTCTTCGTTGACAATTCACAATAAAAAAAAAGAAGAAAAATACAAACTAAAGGAGGCATAAACTCTGAAAAACATGTAATTGGTTATAAATATTAAAACAATGAAAAGAATAAATAAATAAATTAATTAATAATAACTATAAACCCCCCCCCCCCCACACACACACAAATAATACGACAAATAGTATAATCATACTATACAATGCTACATTTATATGTATGCTATTCATATCACACTGAACACCAAACACCAGACAAGTGAACATTAAACACGTAAATTATATTTTGAAATTCACCGCCAAACAGGAACAAAGCCTAATAATTATCGCTATAGGGTCTACTACCAGTAAAACTTTGAAAACACTCACCTGTAGAAAATGCACATAACACTAGCAGTGTGATTAATCGATCAAACAAACAATACATTTTCTTTTCTGACAGCGGAGATGTCCCTCAACGTAAAACAATAAATGTTAATGAAATTGACAGAGTATATGATGATCTCCCCACGTACACAATAGCCAAGCCTAGTCACTGTTCTGAAATATCCGTTCATACTACGTACGCGCGCATAGATTCATGTTTCATACCAAAGGTCAAAGGCAACGTGGGAATCCCCGCGCCATTCATGTTACATTACATTGCATTCATCGACGGGGCTGTACTTCAACCACCCCTATTTACAGCGTAACTTTCAGTGATGATGAGCGCAAAATGAATTATACTGGTCAATTTAATTAA
>CALNVZ010002974.1:14664980-14679212 GCA_940671915.1 Paracentrotus lividus | reverse complement strand
GAAGTAAATGAAATGGGATGTTATTATCACAACATAGCAGACTGAGAAAAATGGGTCACAAAGTCAATTCAAGTCACTGAAATTAATTCGTACTATAAACCAAGAGAGAAATGCAGTTTAACATATCATCGCGCGTATTATGGGGCTAGGAGCGGCCCGCCTCCGGGGGCGCGCAGGTGGGAGCGCCGAAAAGAGGAGGAATAAAGGGAAGAAGGGAGAAAAAAGAAAAAAAAGGAAAAAAAAAAGAGAAAAGGGAAAAAGGGGGGAAAGAGGAGGAAGAAAAAAAAAAAAAAAAAAAAAAGAAAAGAAGAGAGAAGAGAGAGAGGGAGAAAGGGGAAAAGGGGAGGGGCGCCTAAAAAAAAGACAGTAAACTAGGGGTCCAAATTGGACCTAAACACTTAGGGCGCCAAATCGCGTTTCAAAGTTTAGGGGAGCGCCAAATCGACATTTAAACTACGGGTGGCGCCGAATTGAGTTAAACGTATTTACCTGAAACTGTAGGTGGGGCGCCAAAATTGACCTGAAGCTGAGGGGGTGCCTAATTGGATATAAAACTTAGGGGCGCCGGAATCGACCTTAACAAGTAAGGGCGCCAAATTGACCTATTTAGGGGGGCACCAGTAGACCTTAAAGCCCTCGAAAGTCGGAGATCGTGGGGAATGCGCGTTTTTCTTGAGCTCCATTGACTCATACACAATCTACAGTGAGGCTTACCAAGGGTCGGCCTAACTGGGATTAACATTCGGACAGCAAGAACAGACAGGTTTTACCGAATTCAGTCAGTCAATAGGGTCAGTAGCTTCGGGATAGTTTATAAGAAACTCTCAATGCGGTCTCTCGTAAGAATCAAAGAGCAGGACTTGTATACATACTCCCATTTCAAAAACAAACATAGGTTAGATTTACATTCGGACTTCTGTTTATGTTAGTCTAGCCATGAATGATTAACCGATTATACTCCAGACGGGTTTGGCGCGAAGATTACGCATCAACTGCCTCAGGCTCTGATTGGAATGTTATCATTCACCCGAGATAAGGTGATTCCCATGTTTTATCAATTTATACGTCCTTTAAAAACTAAGGGGCGTCAAATTGAGCTTAAAAACAAGGGGCGCTCAAATTGACTGCAACAAGGTGGGGCACCGAAAATCGACCTGTAAGATTTAAAGAGGGGGCCCAATCGACCTAAATTCAGGGGCGCCAATTCGAGCTTAAATTAGAGGGGAAGCCAGAAATGAGCTTAGAAACGTGGGGGAGCCAAAAGATGAGCTACGTGGGGGAGCCAAATTGACCCGAAACTTATTTGGTGGCGCCAAATTAGCCTGCAATCATAGGTTGGGGCACCGAATCGACCAATAGATTTAGGAGGGGCGCCAAATCGACCTTAAATAATATGGGCGCGCCAAATCGAAGCTTAATATTTAGAGGGGCGCCAAAATGACTTAAGTGGGGTGCCAAATTGAACCGAAACTTAGTGGGGGCGCCAAATTGACCTGGCAATCATAGTGGGAACCGAAATCGACCTTAGATTTAGGAGGGGGCGCCAAAATCGAACCCTTAGATTTTGGGAAGAGAAGCGCAAAATCGACCTTAATCTAGGGCGCTAATCGAACTTAAAACTTTGAAGGATGTCGCCAAAAATGATCTAAACAATTAGGGGCGCCAAAAGTTTAGCACAAATGTTAGGGCGCTAAAATTAATCTGAAACTTTGGGGCTCTGATCGGACCTGAGTCCTTGGTGCTGCCGATTTGACCTGAAGTTGAAGGGGGCGCCAAAATCGATCTTAAATAAAGGATCACCAGATTGACATCAAATGTAAGGGGCCGCCGAAGATTGACCTGAGACTAGGGGGCCAAATTAATCTTAAACTTAGGGCTCCAACTTATAATTCTACTTGTTAGAGGGGTGGCCGAATTTACCAAAAAACTAAGGGTCTCTCATTTTTTTTATTCCATGCCCCTGGTTGTATATACTATAGAAAAAATTTCGCTCGCGCGCTTTCGCGCTCAGCATCATTCTTTCCCCATTGAGTTATCAACTACTGTGTTCCTGAGAAACGATCATAACAATATCTTGTTTTCTAAAATCATTCGAATTATCTCATAAATTTCCTGTTCCCTCTTCGCACACGCCCTAATGTTTTTTTTTTTTTTTTTTTTTTTTTTTTTTAATTATTTCCAAAATTGATCTTCAACTTATTAGCTGCACCAAATTGAGCGTACACACGTGCGGCGCCAAAATACCTTGACCTATGATGGCGCTGAATTGAAGTTAAAGGGGGCGTGTCAAATCGATTTTTAAAAATTAGGGCCGCTAAATTGAGCTATATATATATATATATATATATATATATATATATATATATATATATATATATATATTTGCCAATTGAAAAAAAAACAATAACAACTTCTTGTGACTTGTTTCAGAAATAATGAAAGTTTTTAAGGGGATTGCTTTTTTTATGGCTTTGTTTAATAATAAGATGAACATACAATATACAATTTAGATTCCGAGAGCTGGGGATTGGTTTATCCTTCCGTGTGATACTCAAGAGTCGAAAAATAAAGGAAATCAAATGGAACGAAATAACATCTTTCCGACCCCTGCTTTACATCATACCGCTATCTACTGTCACAAAGAATTGGCCTACTTCTCGGCCCTATACAAAATAAGTATTTAACTCCGAAGATATAATAATAATTTTGATTATTTGCGTAGAATGTAGAATGTCTTTAAATATCTCCTACAATGAATTATTAAACATAGGCCTTTACATGACACATTTTTAGCAAATTATGTACATACCTATAGATGCATAAAGTATAAACGGACATAATTTATTGCGTCCCACAAACAAGAAATAAAACCGTCATGGTTAGTCATTTTTCTTAGTGAAATCAAGAAATTAATGAAATATTAAATGCACAGTTTTAACTCTTTTGTTTTTTCCTTTGGCACCTAATACAAAAAGATGCCCGCTTCGAGCGATCAAATCAACATTATCAATGAGAGATTAGATGAAAGAAACATAAAAAAGAGTATACAAGTAATGCTAATGAGCCCTGCCTTTCTGGTGCAAGGTTGTTGCATCCTTCCAAATCCCATCCACTCTATCTGGGCAATGTGATCATTTCAATTAATTTTTAAACTCCTTTTGCTCATAAGTTATGGCCTTAAAAAAAATCTTTTGAAATGCATTAGATGCCGATTAAGAGAATAAAAGGTTGAACTTCAAAATGATGCGCTTATCATCATTGCTTGTTTTCACGTAGAAAAACGACTTAACCATTCGAATTCCGCCTCCCTATATGACGCACTGTATAGCACAATTTACATATGTGATGCGTCACGTCGAAAGGAGAGACTACTCGCAATTTTTGAAATCCATTTTATTTGATATTATTGATCCCTGATTTCATTGCCTTGAATTTGATATATAACCCGACTGTAAAGAGTAAAATAGAAGTGGAGATATTAGCCTCTGAACGCGAGGAGAATTGTGCTCTTGGAAATCAAATCAAGAGAAAACGTCTGCGAAGTTTGATTCCTTTGTACCCCCGCTCCAGAAAAATAAGAACACTCTGTCACCGCTGTACTCACCGAAATGCCCTAGCAAACCACTTGTTACAAAGGTGAAACGATTGACCAATGAGGAGGCTGCATTCGGTATACAGAGAACAATACTCGTCGTCACGCATGATCGAGGCAAACGCAGCAAGCGGAAATAACGGCGATGTTCAATCTTCTCAAAAAAAGAAAAAAAAAAAAGAGCTGAATTTGGTTAGTTGTTTTAATATCTTCGTCAAATAAATGAAAACGTCATGCTCTTTCAAATTGTTTAAGAAAAAGTCCGCTTCTTTAAGAAAAGTGTTGACCAATCCTGGCGCTAAATTAGTTAGAAACAAAACTATTTTAAAACCTTTTTGGGGGTTTTATTCCGAGTTTGCGTGCGTTTCTTTGAATGTCAATCGCGTATCTCTTACTCATAATAAAGCGAGTCATTTTGATCTGAACTCTGTTGGAAATTTTAAAACATAATAATGGTCTATAGACTAAATTATTCTTGTACAGGGGCTTATGCATTTTGTTTTATATTCTTTTGAATAAGTATATGATAGAGATAAGCCTCCAAAAATGTTTAAATAAATTATTTGCGCCTCACGAATGTATTTAGAATTTCTCTGATCACGTTTTATGAGTGGCTAGGTTAGCTTAAGACAATGAAAATAAAACGTAAATTATTTGCTCGATCTCGTCTTTTATTGATCAACTTGTTACCAGTAATAAGAAGATATATAAATTTTTAGAAATGAATTATTTTAAGAGTAAATCGTAATTTTGTTTCGTCGTGTTTAGTAAAAACGCTACTTTTTTTAAAACAATTACTTTGTAAAATAAACTGCAGAAATTGCTAGTAGCTATGGGTGCATTCACCTCGCGGAGACGTCTCCGCGACAGAATACACATTTTCGTCTCCGCGACGGATAAATATATTAGAGACGTCTCCGAGACGCTTCAGCGGCAATTTATGAAGAGAAATCCGTCTCCGTATTCAGGAGACGTCTCTAATACTATTTATTCTTCGCGGAAACAAAACTTCTATTCTTTTTGCGGAGAACGTCTCCGCGACTCCATGGAACACTTTATCTTTTGATATCTGTTTCAAAAGCAGTTCAGAGAAATGTCTCAAAGTAGTATCCGCGATCATGAAACGTCTCGGAGACGTCTCCGCGACGTCTCAACAACTCGTCTCAAACTTGTCTCTAAGCCGTCTAAAGTTGTTTCAAAGTAGTTCCCAAAAGTGAGATACCAAGCCGCAGTTATAAACTAGATTGATGTTGCCACTCCCCCCCCCCCCCTTTAGCTCATTGGTTTCACATAATGCAATATCAACCATTTTAAAACCATATTTTTTTTTCAATTTTAAATTAGCATCTCTTACGCGTCTTAAGACTTTAACCTAAATATTGTATCAGAAGTATTATGATATCACGTCACCTCTTTTGTGTGCTCTATGTTTCCCTGATGGAACCAAATTTGTTTATAGGGAGGTTTTAATTTCCCATCAGGACAACAGATATCGCGGCCCTAAATAAAATGCTGAAATTAACATTCATTTGGATCCAGATAGCTAAGTCAAGCAATAAGTAGCTTTTCCCCCACATAACCCCCCCCCCCTCCCCCCCACCCGATTGTTAGATTTGACATTCGTTTGCGTGCTCCGCTATCCCGGATGAAACAGCTTTATTCACAGCAGGTACATTGTGGTATCGCACAGCTGAGTGCAGCTAAAGAGAGTTTAGTTCGCTATTCGCTACAAAAAACGAAACAAAAAGCCAAATAGAAACCACACAACAATGACCGTGAACGTCCAACAAACAAAGCCATGCGTTGCTAAGGGTGGAGCTAAACGGAGAGGGGAAATGAGCGTGGACGTGCGCTTGTATGTCCGGAAAAAAAAAATTATGACCGAAAACAACTCGCCGAAAAAACTGCTTTTTTTTACCACTTTCCCGTTATCATTTCACTCATTTTTTTACAGAAGCAAGATGAAGCATGGTAGAAACCAGAAAATTAAAAAAAAAAATTTCCTCAAAATTTTGAGTTTTTTATTAGTTTGTCGATTTACTCGGATCTTTGATCTGCGACTTCTCTCTCATTTCGACAAGACGTATCACATATTAGCTTACATAAAATATAACATAGACATACAATATATACATAATACATAATACAAATTTAGGCAAACAATGTGGAAAATGTAATAGGTGGTTAAAAAATCGCTTGAGTTAAAGTAGGCCTAGCTCTACATAGTCTTATTTTTTTAAATTACTATTTATGAAATAACACACCTACTCTTTTCCACTTCTTTGTCCACATTCGGTGCCTCGTTACTAGTCGACGGAGTTTCGGTCATTTTCTTTAAAATGTTCATCTTTTTCTCTTTTTCTTTTTTCTTCACTGGGACTACCTTCTTCCTGCGGTCCACATGGACGATGGTCAGTTCGCAGTGTTTGAGGGCAGCCTGCAGAAACTCAAGCATTTTAATACTCTTTTCCTCATCTTCGGTGGAATTCTCCTTCGTGTAGTTTTCGAAAAACCAAACATTCTCGTTGATGTCGTGTCTGGTTGAAAGGTCCTTTCTGATTTCATCTCTTTCGTCTTCTGATAATGAGTCTGCGTGGGTGATGACAATCATCGGCGGATATCCTACAAATCAAAACAAGATTTAATGTTTTGTTTGCTTGTTGATAGAAATCCGATAATGGTCTAATAACTTAATTCAGTTTTATAGATTAATAATAAAACTAATAATCCAAATATCGATTAATATCAATTTTGACACAATTTACATGATAAAGCCATTAAAATGTGCTAATAGATCGTGACTTTGTTTTTAGTTTAAATACTTAAACACTATACCACTATAAATGTTCGCTAATTTGTGTCTTTTTCCCCTTTCTTCTTTTTAGAAATATAAACAAAAGCAGAAAGAACATATACGTTTAGAGGAGCACTTCCTTCTATAGCTATAAGCTATAATTCTTTCTGAGATATTTTAGCGCGTATACATACCATTATACTGTCGGAGTGTTCTTGCGAATTCTTCTATGAACTCCATTCCTGCCCCACGGTTGAATTTTCTAAAAACAAATAAAAAATGGTATAAAGTGGTAATGGTAGTACCTGTATCCCACTTGCAATGAAACAAGTTCAAGACGGGTTTGTGACTTTGGCCGACGAGACTTCTAATACAGTGCGTCCCAAAAAGAACTATACACTTTTGAAATGGCTGCCAAATAAAAAATATATGATTTTAGGTAATGAAATTTACAGGTTTTGAAAGCTCATTATCCCAACTTTCATATGACACCAAAAATTCTGAAAATAAGTCATGCACGAATGAGCAGCGTTCACTTTTGTAAAGGGTATGGAAATTAGGGTGCGCAGGAATTGCCATACCAATTTGTATGAGGAAAGTCATTTGGAGCTAAAGGAATTAAGGATGATATGCAGAATTACTGATAAATTATGATGAGTTGGGATTTACTAAGTGAAATTTGTGGAATTAGGGATTACAATTTCATGCATGAGTGAACAGGAATACATATTTCCTGTTGTTACATGGTAACTTTCCAAGGTATATTTAGTGAGATGCTTCAGTGGTGTGTTTAATCTCTCTCTTTCTTCCTTTTCTTTCATCTCTCTTTCTCTCTCTCTCTCTCTCTTTGTCATCCTCCCTCTCTCTTCTTTCTTTTTCTCTCTGTCTCCCTCCCTCTCTCTCTATCTATCTCTCTTTTTTTTTTGCATGGGTGTGTTTTTGACCATTCATATTCATTGGTTTCTACTCCAAATATCCCGACTACCTCCCCGCATCCCGGTCTACTCACATTTACCCAAATTGGGATGGTTGATGACAATCTATCAATCAATCAGTCACGTAAATTAGACAATCAAAACCCAGCTAGCAATCACTTAATCAACATGGTACCAGTCTCCAAATGTTTCAACTAATCAATCAAGCATTACATCATCTTCATACAGTTATTTCAAAAGTGATCAAAAATCTTACCCAGCATCTCATCGGTTCTGCACCCCATTCTGACTACCACTTAACACACCACTGAATAAAACTTGTAAAGTTACAATGCTATAATAGGAAATACATATTCCTGTTCACTCATGCATGAAATTGTAATCCCCGAATCCACAAATTTCACTTAGCAAACCCCAACTCATCATAATTGATCAGTAATTCTGCATATCATCCTCAATGCCATAAGCTCCAAATGACTTTCCTTTCCATACAAATTGGTAGGGCAATTCCTGCGCACCCTAATTTCCATACCCTTTACAAAAGTGAACGCTCCTCATTCATGCATGACTTATTTTCAGACTTTTTGGTGTCATATGAAAGTTTGAATAATGAGCTTTCCATACATGTAAATTTCATTCCCTAAAATCATATATTTTTTATTTGGCAGCCATTTCAAAAGTGTATAGTTCTTTTTGGGACGCCCTGTAGAGCCCTATCAGAGACGTCTCCCGAGACTCCGCGACGTCTCATGAGTCGCGGGAAATCGAATATGTTCATTTTTATTTAAAAAATGGATATATGAATCCTAATGAAATGATAAGTTGAGAACAGATCACGGATCACCATTCATTTTTTCTTAACAATCGTTCAATTAGTAAAGTCTAATTGCACGCGTGTGCTGCAATGTGACGCTAATAAGGGAGTTTACAGATACAATCTGCACATGCGCAAGTCTCCGATATCCACTTCACGTATGTTCCTAATGTACGCAACCAATTGCCGCTTCGTGGAAGGCGCCATATTAACATATTTATAGGCATCGACGCAAGAGGGCAGCTAATATTGTCACGCGAGGGCGGCAGTTATTTTTCTCGCTTTGTCTGTCTCCCAGGCTGAAAAATTGTTTTCATGAAAGTCTTCAGTAAGATATCTAATGAGATTATAAAATTTGTACTTACGCATTTGGTCATGGTTTCCGTGAGATCTACCTTTTGAATTAACAATTTAGACAATCAAACCGATTGTATTTAAAAAAACTAATTTGCTAATTAAGGCACTTGAGGGGAAGATTACATATTAATTTTAACCCAATTTTATCTTCTTTCCGATATTTCAGGTTTGTTTTGTTTCTTTTTCTTGTTTTGTAGCATAGTCTACTTGATATTGTGAATTTTGGTAAAAATGAATATGAGTGATTCATTTATTTAAAAACCTTTCAAATTTGGATGATGCTTTAATTATCTACAAAAACATAAATATATGGGAACTATGTATCCTCAAACTCTAATATGGTCAGGTGATGGCGGATTTATTTTTAATTACACATGCGTGTATTCTGGTATCGGGGGGGGGGGCTTTACGGCCCCGGTAGGGCGCGCAAATTGAGCTCTTAAAGGTAGGACGCGCCATATTAAGCTTAAACATAGGGGCGTCAAATTGATCTTAAACTTAGGGCATCAAGTCGACCTTTAAGTTTAGGGGGGCGCATATTAAGCTTAAACATAGGGGCGGTCAAAATGTACCTTAAAAACTTAAGGGGCGTCAAGTCGACCTTAATATTTAGGGAGGCGCTAAATAGACATTAAACCAACAGGGGCGCGCAAATTGAGGCTTAAAGGTAGGGCGCGCCATATTAAGCTTAAACAAATATAAGGGGCCCGGCAAATTGACCTTAAACTTAGGGGCGTCAAGTCGACCCAAATTTAGGAGGCGCTATATACGAACATTATAACAAGCAGGGGCGCCAAGATTGAGCTTAAAGGTAGGGGCGCCATATTAAGCTTAAACAATATGGGGCGTCATAATTTGACGTTATAAACTTAGGGACGTGCAAAGTCACCTTAGAAAATTTAGGGGGCACGCAAATCGACATGTAGCTTACGGGCGTCAAATAAGCTTAAAGGTAGGGGCGCAATATTAAGCTTAAAACCATCGGAACACTATGTTCTATGCTTAAACATATGGGCGTCAAATTTACTTAAACTTAGGGCGCGTCAAAGTCGGACCGTTAGAATTATAGTGGGGCGTCAACATCGACATTAAACTAGCAGGGGCGCCAAATTGAGCTTAAACGTAGAGGCACCAGATTGAGCTTAACCATCTAGGGGCGCCAAACTGACCTTAATTAGGACGTAAAATCGACTCTATTATTAGGGGGCACCAAATCGACATTAAACTACGGGGTCGCCAAAATGAGCTTAAAGGTAGGGGCGCCATTTAAGGTTAAACATAGTGGGCGTCAAATTTACCTTTAAACTTAGGGGCGTCAGTCGACCTTAAATTTAGGGGGGCTAAATCGACATTAACTACATGGGCGCCAAATTGAGCTTAACGTAGGGGCGCCAGATTGAGCCTTAAAAATAGGGCGCGCAAACTGACCTTAAACTTAGGACGTAAAATCGACTTTAAATTTAGGGGGCGCCAAATCGACATTGAGCTAAGCGGGGGCGCGCAAATTAAGCTTAAAGTTAGGGGCGACCATATTAAGCCTAAACCATGGACACTAGTCCATGCTTAAACATAGGGGCGTCAAATTACCTTAAACTTAGGGGCGTCAAGTCGACCTTAAATTTAGGGGCGCAAAATCGACATTAACCTAGCAGGGCACTAAATTGAGCTTAAACATGTTAAACGTAGGGGCGCCAGATTGAGCTTAAACATAGGGCGCCAACTGACCTTAAACTTAAGGACGCAAAATCGACTTTAATTTAGGGGCGCCAAATCGACATTAAACTACGGGGGAGCCAAATTAAGCTTAAACAGAGTGGGCGTCAAATTGACCTGAAACTTAGGGGCGTCAAGTCAACCTTAATATTTAGGGGGCGCTAATCGATAATTAAACTACGGGCGCCCAAATTGAGCTTAAACGTAGTGGCGCCAGATTGAGCTTAAACATAGGGGCACCAAACTGACCTTAAACTTAGGGACGTAAAGTCGAGTTTAAATTTAGGGGCGCTAAATCGACATTAATACTACAGGGGCGCCAGAATTGAGCTTAAACGGTGGGGCGCCGGATTGGCTTAACATATAGGGCCTCAAACTGACCTTAAACTTAGGGACGTAATATCGACCTTAAATTTAGGGGGCGCCAAATCGACATTAAACTACGGGGGGGGGACAAATTAGCTTAAAGGTAGGGGCGCCATATTAAGCTGTTAACATAAGGGCGTCAGATTGACATGTAGCATAGGTGGGACGCCAAATCGAACTTAAAACTCAGGGGCGCCAAACCGACCTTAAATTTTGAAGGTGTGCCAGATCGACCTTAAACTTAGGGGAGTTAGTTCGACTTGAATTCAGGGTCGCCAATAGAATTATAAAACAAAAGGGGCCAAATCGACCTTAAAACTTAGGGCACACTGAATCGACTATGAATTTAGGGGTCTGAAAAACTTAGGGGATCTGAGACTTATTGAGCTTAAACGTGGGACGCCAAACCGACCTTATATGTAGGAGGGGTTTCCAACCGGGCCTTAAATTTAGAAGATCGACCTTAACTTAGGGCGTTAATCGACCTTGAATTTAAGGGTCGCAAATCAAATTGAAACTTTAAAGGGGCCAAATCGACCTTAAACATTGGGCGCCAAATTTAGCTCAAATATAGAGGCGCCAAAATGTCTGAAACTTAGGGAGCGCCTTAATCTTATGACTTCAGAATAGTTCAAATTGTAGGGGCGCCAAATTTAACTTAACTAGGGTCCAACTTTATTTTAAACTTGTAGGGAAGGGCGGTGCCGATATTTACCAGAAACTACGGGGGCAAAAAAAAAATAAACAGAAGGGGTTCTTTAAAAATGTTCTCTATATAGAAAGAGCAAAGTTTTAAACTTCCATATAGCAAAATTTTCGATCTCGCGCTTTTCGCTCAAATACAGGGGCGCCCAAAATCACGTCGGGCCCCCCGGGTGCAAAAATATCTGGATACGCACCTGTTACACTACTAATTTTTACCCAATTATTTCTTCTTAACCATAACAAGTTCCCTGAACTTCTGTGCACATTGCCCGCTGTAATTATGCTCCTCCGTTCGTTAATGAGCAAGGAAACCTCTCAAAATATTATCTTTCCCAGTGTGCGACGTGGCCGGGTGCGCAATAGAAATGGATATATTTATAAGAAAGATATGAAATTCAAGCTCGTTCAATTAAGGTACTTATCTCTCACAATAACTGACGCAAAGTTAATTACAACAAGAAAAAGTTTGTAAAATTTTTTTAATATTTATGAATAATATTTTATTTTCTCATTTTTTTTTTCCTTTTCGAATTTTTACACCTTTACCGACATTTATTTATAAGTACTGTGATATATTTTTTTAGATAATAATTTCCATCATTTCCGGGAGATGAACATGAAAAACGTTGGTGTTAGAAGCTCTAGAAAACAGGTAATTTTCAACAAATTTAAACAGCGTTTTCCGTATACCATGAAGCTACTAAGTTATGCGTGTTATGCGTATACAATACAATGTATCTAGAGGGTCGAGTTTTAAAGTAACTTATATTAAATATAGTCAGTGTATGACAACGGCATAAATCCGTGTCAAGGAGTGGGGGGATGAGCGAAATAATTTGACAACTTGTCTCGATCTTGTTTGGCATTCACAAGCTCTAAAACACATAGCATTTGTCTTTGAATGTATGTTTCTAGCTTCAGTGGCTGCATTGATTCCTGTTCATTTTAGAAATGGAAAAAAATCTAATGCGAGCGCGAAGCGCGAGCCGAAAATTTTAGCTAAAAATTGGAGTTATTTGTGCATTATAGTTCCTTTTTTAGTATCAGCGAGCGCGAAGCGCGAGCCGAAAATTTTAAGCTGAAATTGGATATGTTTGTGCATTAAAGGTCCTATATAGTATTTGCGAACGGGAAACAAAATAAACGAAAAACAAAAATATGTAGTAGAGGCAGAATGGATTTGAAAGTGGGGTCTCGATAAAAAGTGCACTTTTTTCTGAAAAGGGGGACACTTTAGATCAGAGGCATAGATCTAAAGAGAAATTTATTCAGAGAGCGAGGAGATACGAAGATAAGTTGTCTTGAATGTATACTTTAAAGAATCATAATGACTGCCTTAATTGATTCCAGTTTATTTTAGTAACTGAAAAAAGTAATGCGAGCGTGAAGCGCAAGCCGAAATTTTTTTAGGTAAAGGTTTGAGATATTTGTGCATTGTAGTTCCACTTTACTATCAGCGAGCGTGAAGCGCGAGCCGAAAATTTTTAGGCTGAAATTGAATATATTCTTATACATTAAAGGTCCTTTATAGTATCTTCGAGCGCGAAAAAAAAAACAACAAAACAGAACAAAAACACACAGTAGAGGCGGCGTCACGAATTTGAAAGTGGGGTCTCGATGGAAAAAAGGGCACTTTTTCTATAAAAGGGGACACTTTCAGAGGCATATAGAGACCCAAAGAGAAATGTATTCGAAGAGGGAGGGTGTACGAAGAAAATTTGTCTTTCCATGTATGCTTTTAAGAATCATAATGATAGCCTTGATTCCTGTTCATTTTAATAATAAAAAAAGTAATGCGAGCACGAAGCGCGAGTCCAAAGAAACAGTTGTATTTTGGGTTGAATAAGAATAAGAGTTGTCTAAACTAAAGGCCTATAATATTCCTTGAAAAGCTATAAATTCGAAAATAATTAACAATTGCCCAATGGCAAAACGGAAAAAGGTTTTTTTTTCCCATTTTGTTTTTTGTCTGCTGTTTTGTTTTTTGTGTGGTTTTTTTTAAATTAATTTTATATGATTTATAAAGTAAGCCAATTTGTTCCATTTTTTTTTAATTTCAATAGATCCGGATTTAATAAATATAAATAAGGCCCAGGTTAGAAGTTTTCTTTAGCACATAATTCCACAACCATTGTTGTTCCAATAACCCTTGCATAGTTAAAACTAATGGACAAAATAATAATTAATGTAGAATACGTAAAACCGTAGCTTACTTAATTTTTAATCAGCTCCATGGAGCCCTACTCCGCGCAAGGCCTTTCATGATAATTCTAAATACTCCACAAAATATACCTGTTCCTCCAAAGTAACTGTTTTGTTTCCAACCACTGAAACTTATAGTTTTATAATAAGGTTTTTTTAACTTTAAATTATAGCCTGACCCCTAGATACATTGCATATAACAGTATTAGCATAATTAGTAGTCCATTGGTATACGGAAAAAGCACGTTTTCAATTCGTTGAAAATTACCTGGTTTTCTTGGAGCTTCTAACATCCAACGTTTTTTTTCATATTCATCCCTCCCGGGAAATGAATGGAAATGAAAAAAATCATATCTAGGTTTTTTTAAAATAATAAAAGTCGGTTAAGCTGTTAAATTCCGGAAAGAAAAATGAGAAAAATAAATATTAATTTCATAAATTATTTCCAAAATTTTAACAAACCTTTTTTTGTCCCTTGTTTCGGAATAATATGTCACTTTGGGGGTTCCCAAGGTTTTGTTGAGAAAATAAGTACTTTAATTAACGACCCTTGAGTTTCCATAATCTTTCTCAAATAATACTTTCATTGGTTATTTTTGCCCCTTCCGACCCGACGCGCAAACACCGGAAAGAATTAACATATGTTTGAAAGAGGATTTTTCTTGCTTTTCAATTAAACTGTAAACGGGAAAAGGAAAGCCCCTAAAATAACAGCGGTGGCAAAGTTTCGAAGTTCCCACGGAAGTTCCACGAC
>CALNVZ010002974.1:14649723-14664955 GCA_940671915.1 Paracentrotus lividus | reverse complement strand
GCCATCACCGTATCTGTTGCTTCGGTTGTTTTAGAGTTGTGCTGTCGCACGAAAAATAGTTAAGGGTATGAGGACGACGAATAGCAACGCTGAATTGCCCGCTTCTTCTATGAAGCGAATCAGTGAAGGCGTGCCGTCCTACTTTCGTACGAACGTAGATTCAGAGAACGTCATCGGGATCATTTATCGTACAACACATTCTAAGGCAATTCTAAACTTAGGGGTACATTAGGTGGTTTAGAATTTGATACTGGCTTCTGCGGGGTTTTATGTCGGAGAGCTAATTTATCTATTTCGTTAACTTGAGTTAAATGTTGTTTTTAAACAACTTAACAATGGAGGTCATTATTAGAAACTCTCCACATCGATTAGATTAATTGCATGTATAATCATCAAAAAATGACATTTTTCCGACACGATTTGAAGTATTATGATCCTGACATTTTGTAAATGGACAAACTGACGCAAAAACAACCAATAAAACTAATGGTGGCAAGTCACTCTGTCATTACACTGGAAAAACGGATTTGTAACTGTTTGAACTAATTGAGCAATGGTTGAACTTGTTAGATGTTTTTGTCGCAGACGTCTCATGAGACTTCTTCGATATCCGCGACCCAAGGCCGCCCGGCGATTCATTCACGACGGGGAGCGGGGAGCGGGGGGGGGACAGAACACCCAAATCTGAAAAAATAATACACTCAAAAAAAATTTGACCATACTTCGCACCATTATTGCCAGAAAGAGAAGGGGAGAAAAACTAATGAAAATGATTGCTGAGCGCGAAGCGCGAGCCGAAAATTCTGCCTTATAATAACTAGCATTGTTATTGACATACATTTTACCTCTTTATAGCTTCACACGCTAATTCACTACATAAAAATTGTAATTCATTTAAAAATCGAAGGGGGACGATCCCTTAAAAAAATGGATGCGGAGGGACACGTCCACCCCCCCCGTCTCCCCCGGGATCCCGCCGGCTAATGCTCTCGACAGAAAAAAAAAAAAAAAAATTATATCGGAGACGTCGTCCGGTATGATCCAAGTCGCCGGGGGGAACCCAAATCGTGAGAAGATGGAGATAGATACCACCTCTATATGTGGTATCTCAGTATTTGCCATATGAGACTGATTGAGGACTGATTTGGGACAGAGTTTAGATGATTACGGGTTTTGATTTAAAAATCCTGTGTGGGGATAAAAGAAAAAAAAAAAGAAAATATTCTTAAAAAAGTCTGGGTCGCACAACCGTCTCATGAATCTGCCGCGATATTCATGAGTTCGAGGGGAAACAATAGAAACATCATTTACGAATCGGTGTGTCGGGTTTTTTTCTGTCGTTGGATCTCTCTGATGATAACATAAACAATATATCGAGACGCTCCGATGTGGTTCGAGTTTTCAGAACATCTCCGCGACGTCAGATACCACCTTATACGTCCATAATTTTACAGAGGAGAAAAACACCATTATTCATTTTTCAACTGAAATGTCAAGTAATGTTTTTCTTTCAAGACTACTGAATTATTAATGGCACTTGGACATAAATAGGCCCACTCGAATTTCCTTTTGCATATATTTTAGTGTGTTGCTATGTTGAAAAAAACGTGTTGCAGTGATAGCAACAACAGTTATGCAAATTGGATTCAAAATACTAAACGAGTAGTTCATTCAGGCAATTGGTTCCGCCCTGACATTCTGAAACCTTCTGCCGTTGTCATTGTGCCATAATTCAGCCATAACCTGGAACCGCCTAAGGCTTCTCAAAGAAAAGAATAATCCCGTGCTTGATAATATATCTGTTAAGCATGGGATTACATTTTATCACAATAAAAGAATTTCCCGCTCATTTTCAAATATAGCGGAGCATACATACATACAACATGTACAAAAAAAAGATACAGACAAAAAAGAATGGAAACAAATTCCACCCCATTTTCAAAGGTCCATATATTTATAATTATTTGATTAAGATATTGTGGGATTTTCGACGCCGAGGATATTTGTTATGAAAACATTGACGTTTTATTGTTTATGTTGGCTTCTGTAAAGAGTTTGAATATTTTAAAAGTGGAAAAATTTACATTTCACCCTTCCCATTATTACAACTTATTGACCCCCTCCCAAATAAGAAAAAAAAAAAGAAGAAAAATACACCTTTGCAACCATCCGTCTTCTAGTCAGAAAGCATTGGTGCGCATGACCTAAGTATGCATCGGTATCTTTTGCGCTCATGACTGTTAGCCGTTGATATCGGAATCCAAATTCAACGTTTCATTGTTCTTTGGCCAATATGGACACTCACATTTGTGAAAGAAAAATTCGTGAGAGCTATTTAGGGATTTAATTTCAAAGAATTAAAACTCCCTTTCCACCCTCCCTGTTAATGTCCCTTCCCAGGCCACTGAATTGTTAATGAATAAGACGTGATATTTAAAAAATGCATGAACAAGCGACATATGCACAACCCATCTCGGCAAGAAGTCAAAGGATAAAGCGGCTACAAACCAATCATTGTTGCGTCATTATTTTCAATGGATTTTCCGGTTTTTATTCTTGTTCATTCAGTGCACGAAGAAACTTCAGCTGTACGGAAGTTAGTACACGTTTGGGAGGTTTTTTCGTGCTGGGAGGGTTTTTTCTCGTACGATGCATTGTTCGATCTATTGTCAATTTGCCGTACACTTAAACCACTAACAGAATACGCGCGCCAAATGTTTAAGCTTTAAATTTAGGAGATTACTAATCCTATTGTATTATCAGCGAGAGCAATAGTCGCGAGCAGAAAATAATTTAATCCATTACCTAAGAAGATACATCTATTACATATTTGTTAAAAAAAAAAAAAAAAAAAAAGCCAGCGATTAGAAAAAACGGGAAGACCCCCCACCTCTAAATCTTGCTTTGTGTGCTACACGAAAAAAAAAATTAACAATAAAAACATAAATTTTGAGATTCGTCCCTGCGTCCCCAAAAAACCCCTTCCACACAACTATGATTGTCAACAACACCCCTTTCCTAGGTTTGTCCCCAGACGAGGGAGAGGGGTTGTATTGGCGTTTGGCAGACGTGTTTTATCATCCAAATACATTTGGATCCAACTATTTTATACTTAGGTACTGTTTTTACTTAGTGCGAGGGTCGACACATTAGCGACCCAAGCAAAGAAAAAAAAAAATTGGGGTTTTGTGGTGGTTAAAAAAAAAAAAAAAAAAAAAAAAAAAAAAAAAAAAAGAAGGAGGCACTAGAGAAAGGCAATTTTTTTACTCATAGATTTATAGCAATAAAGTAATATGATCTAGGCTTGCCTGTTGTAGTGATCGACTTGGATCGAAGCCTGCCCCTGCGAATTCCTTCCGGGGCCTGGTGGGAAGAAGAGAAAATAAATCGGATTCCAACTGGATAGAAACGCGCGCTATTTTAAACAAACCATAGAATCTTATTTTACATCAGCCACTATGTCTGCGCTGAACACACAAATTTGATCTAGTTTTTAATAATGTGCATGATTTGTTTGAGTTATTTTTTTTATTTTTTTTTTTTTTTTCATTTCATACCCCTTTTCTTTTTCCCCTTTTTTTCTATTTCTTTTCCATATTTTTAGGCCCTCTCTGGGGGAAAACTGCGGCGGTTCTAGTGGAATCGCGCGTCGGATGTTTAGACTAAACTCCAAGTTCACGGAACCGGTTCAGTGGTTATGCTAATTATAACATTTCAACATGGATGCGCCCAGGAAACGAGCGGTTGGAACATACGTGACTTTCAGGGTCAGGCCAACTGTACATAAAATGCGGCGACCGTACAGTCAACCCATGAGTCAACCAACGAACGGCATATCTACAAATTTTTATCAGACTAAAATCTAGCTGTATATTTCTTTTTGTCGGTTTTTTCCTTCTCGTTTGCAATGTTGAATAATATGATGAGACATTTTCATGACTTTAATTAATGTTTTCCTCCCAGAAAGTTGCAAAAACACCGACTGTGTACTAATGCACACCGGTCCGAATATCGAGATTTCAAGCCCCGTTGGTTTCGGCGAACTTCAATGCCGGTTTGCCGTTCGCGAGTTTGTAACTTATCAATTTCGCTTTCAGTTGAGAAAAGAGACTCAAATAAACATGCTATCAAAATAAAGATAGGAATAAGTATACATTGTCTATCTCATCAATAGACAAGTGCGATTCTTCATCCATATTTTCACAATATGAGCGCAAAAAAAGTATGAAAACCATATGTAAATCAAAGGGTATCATAGACTTCACACGTTAGAATTCCTGCTATAGAGGAGACCATGTACATGTGACCCCTGACCCATAGCTCCTATCGGTAACTGTAAACTCCACTGATCTCCCCACTCCCTTATACTAAATTGAGCAGCACGTAGCAATTGAAGCAGTGCGCATACGTGTTCGTATCTCTTGCCCCTGGATATTTGCTTTTTCCGTCCCGGAGAAGTATAGTCCCTAACTGTTAAACTATAGCTATACATCCTATTATGCACTTTCAAATATAGCGCATATTCCACGTTTCATCCTAAAATACTTTATTCCCAACCAATTACTACGGGTCAAGCTTTCTTGTTCATGAACTAAATTTATAAACATGATAAATCATATGTCTTACGAAATCTTGAAGACGAAAACACCACAATGAATTTCTTCTTGCTCGTTTTGCTGGATCGGCTGTATGTCGGGTCCACGTTCTCCACCTGCGTGAAAAGTTAGGTAGGCTAACGTTGAATTTTAAATGATAATTACATTCACAGAATAATGACAATGATAAAAGCAATAATTTAAACTACAATGCAATGATGATCTTGTTTGTACGATAAAACAAGGCTATATCTACAAACAAGTTCACAGAGATTCAACAAATTTTTTTAAAGGATACTAAGAATTAGTATTTTCACATAAGTTTTAAATTATTCAGAAGCTGTATACCTCTTTATTTCTTTAGCAAGGTTATTATTTCATGGGATTAGTTTTTTAACTTACGGAGCTGGGCAGTTATTTCATCTACATTGGACTTGTGGAAGTCACTCATGCCTCGATTGTCGAACAAAGATATGTTGTCGGTGAGCTTTAGAAGCGTGCGTGAGATGGTTTTACCGCCTCCTGATTCCAGAGCACCTACAACCTGGCTCTGCTTAAACTCACCTACTCATAACAACAAAATAATTATATCAAATTGACCATGTCAGGACTAAAAAGTGGTATGAAATGGAACTGAACTTAATTCGATCATTATTACTGTTGGTACACTCTAAAAACTGAAGTGCTGTTTCTAGCTCTTCAGAGGCTGAAATCAGCACTTTTTCAGTGCTTGCATATGTATAGTGACTGCACTCAAAGTGCTGTTTTAGCACTTTCACGTGAGCTGAACTTTCAGCAAAAAATGGGCAAAAACGGCGTGACTTCGTTGGGATTCGAACCTGGGTCCCCTGCATGAGAAGCGCTGACGAGCACGTTAGACCAATTCACATCTCAAGATTGCTAGCAGATCATATTGTTGCATTATGGACTTTCTTCAAATTTGCCATAATCATCTACTACGCTGTCATAATTAAATCCAGTTAGCGAGATCTCCGTTGGTCTATTGGTAACGTCAGCGGTACTCTTCCATGCCATGTCTAAAGGCCCCAACCGCCACACCTTACGACTGGGCTACGATCCGATTTTTGGAACAAAAATGGCAAATTTTTTTTGCTTTATTTTCGAAAGTATGAAATGAATAGGATCTTATATTAAGGTTTTACATTACCCCATTAAGAAAATAGCTGGATATCGAATTCGGAAAATTGCAAAATCCTTTATTTAAGGAAGTAACAGGCAAATTGGTTTTGAATCGAAGCCAGTCCCCCCCCCGTTGCGATTGCTGTTGACCGTCTCCATTAACGATTAAAAAGGTATTGAATTCGCTTTTTTATTCTAAATAAGGAGGTTAAATAATTTACTGATTTGAACAATAAATTTTAAGTATTCCTGAGATGATTTTTTAAAGGACTCTGCACAGTAAAGAGATGTAATAAGTATGTGTAAATTATCCCTAAAATGTTTATGACGGGTTTTTTGTTTAAATCAACATCGGGTTCGCGAAGAACCAATCCGTAAAAGGTGTTGGCGAAATGGCCTTATGGAACCTGGGTTCCGAATCCCAATACCGGACATTTGAAAAACCATTTTTTTTTTCTTGATAATGTATACCGTCTTGTCCCGAAATGAAGAGAGGAAGTCGCGATCAAAGATCCCGAAGTAATTCGCCAAACTAAATAAAAACTCAAAATTTTGAGGATATATATTTTTCTTTTTAAATTTTTCTGGGTTTTTCTACCCTACCAATGCTCCCCATCTTTTGGCTTCTGTAAAAAAATGAGTGAAAATGATAAAACGGGAAAGGTTAAAAAAGGCGTTTTTTCGGGCGAGTGTTTTTTTTCGGTCATAAATTTTTTTTTTTTTCCCGGACAAATACAAGCCGCAACGTCCACCGGCTCCAATTTCCCCTCTCCGTTTGCCTCCACCCTTGCGACGCATGGCTTTGTTTTGTTTGACTTTCCACGGGTCCAATGTGGTTTTTGTGTGGTTTTTCTATTTGCCCCTTTGTTTTTTTCCGTCTTTTTGTGAGCCGAATAGCGAACTAAGAAACTCTCTTGTAGCTGCCACTTCAAGCTGTGGCGATACCACAATAACCTGCCTTTGTGGAAAAATAAAGGCTGGTTCCCAGTCCCGGGAATAAGCGGAGCACGAAACCGAAAATTGTTCAAATCTAAACAATCGGGTGGGGGGGGGAGGGGGGGGGTTAATGTGGCGGAAAGCTACTTATTTGCTTTGAAAACTTAGCTTTTTATCTGGATCCAATGAATGTTGTTAATTTTTTCCAGCAATTTTTGTTAAATTTTAGGGGCCCGGCGAATTTATCTGTTTGTCCCTGAATGGGAATTAAACCTCCCTATAAAACAAATTTTGGGGTTCCATCAGGAAATCCCATGAGCGACAACAAAAGAGGTTTAACGATGAAATCATAATAACTCTGCTTTGCGATTATCGTAGAAATTTTTTCGTAAGGAGAATAAGTAATGTTCTCTTAATTGCCGCTCTTGTAGTATGCTAATTGCCCTAATTATATATTAATGAAGGACTTGAAAAAATAAAATATGCGGTATATCTCTCTTAAAAAATTGGGTTATTTGTATTGTTCGCAGTACCATACCTTCAATCTTGTTAGATTGTTGAAACGATAATTTCGGAACCACGGTAAAAATCTGTCTTTACCACTGTCATGGAGCATAGGGCTGAGAGAAGTACAAGCTCCTGAAACAGCAGTTTTCTCATATAATGAGTAGGTGTGGGGTCCTGATAAGGAGTATGGGGGAGCGCTCCTGTTAAGAAGAGGTTACTCAATCTCACTCGCTGGAGATGTTTTTAGGAAATAATGCCGGCCCTGAGGTGGACCGTAATATTTCACATCGAGCACTGTTATATTTTATTTGGAAGGACAATAAATGTCTGGTGCTGGCAGACACATAAAGGGGTGGATCTCATTGGTATCAAATGGCATAATTTTGCTTTTAGCGATGCCTTGTGCAAAACACTCCTTAGGTGTGTTAATATAGTACCGGACTTAAGAGATCCCATTGGTTAGAGACAGAAAGTTTCGTTGTCATTTTGAGACGTTTCCCCTCTCTCGCGGTTGGATGCTAGGGACTCGTCCCTCCCCGAGGAACGATGTTTTAGGGCTTACGCAGTATTGAAATCGCGGTATATCATCATTTCTACTTTGGAGACATTTTGCTGCTATCTTATTTTAATGAATATTATACGTTAACTTGCTGCTTTGGTTATGGTTGAAAAGAACCAACAAAAGGAGATGAATTCTATGAAATAAGACTGGAATGATAATACAGTGTTTGCAATTCGCATTTTGTAGTTTTTTGTCTCCGGCTACCCCTCCTCCTGGCCCGTGCGAGGACTTCACGGTCTCCCGCCAGAATTACAAGAAGGTGTGTTTATAGAGATTGTGTTTGCTATTGGGATTTGTGTTTCTGCGCGCATGAGATGTATACTGTTGTCAGCTAAGTATGTAGTAAGCTTAGTTGTGGTTGTGTATCATTGGCTGAAGAACTGTGAACCCGGTCAATGTATCTTGGCGAAGTCGATGGCAAATTGTATCGGAGGCGGGGGACGAGCGATGATTTTTATCCTTCGTGTCTAGTTCGTTTTGCTGATAGTATTAGCGCGCGATGGAGGGAAGCGGCATACTGTTGCGCAGTAAACGAGGTTCCGTTCTCGATAGAAGAGAGCGATGGTGTATGGTGGGTGGCTGGGTGAGGTAGAAGGACGATTTTACACACTGACACAGATCGGACAAGCGCTTTATGGCCGAGATGGTGAGTGTTGTTTGTAAATTTTCCCTCGGAGTAGCGCAAAAGATTCTGTGTACTCTACCGCCTACGGTCCGAGGAGTGAAGACAAGAGATGTAACGATGAGCCGCCCATGATTGGCTGTGTGAACTCGTGAGCACAGCCATTTCCACCCGCATACGTCCCGCTTACCTAAATGCCGGTTTATTATCGCAGCCAGCCGAAGCAGTCCACGGAAGCTCTGATGTAGAGTTTGGGGGTAATAATAAAAGGTCAAAGGTGTTCGATTGATCGTGAAAAACATTCGGTGAGCGACTATCATGACAAGTTCTTTTTGGGACGCCTTATACGAATCAATGGATCGATTTTACTCTTTTAAAATAATTTCATGTTCCGTGTATTGTTCTTGAAAATGTTATAGTCTATATAGTCGTTTCTTTTATGGTACTGTTGTGTAAACAAGTGTGTGAGCTACATATATAAAGAATGAACCGATGAATCTAGCCGGGAGAAATAATTGTGTTTTGAGCGTTTTGTTTATTTTCATATTGGTCTCCTCCCCTGGTGGTTGAGAGGAGTGCTAAACACCCTGCTATTAGCACCAACGTCATAGTGAGAACGTGGGGATATCAATAGTTAGTTGTAGAAGAGTTTCCTAAAAGACAGTGTATTATTCGTAGCGACTGTTCGCGCCACGCCCGCGGGCCCCGGGTGGATTACTGATTATTAAATTTGCGTTTAATTAGTTTTGCTCCATCCATGATCAGAATACTTTCGATGTTTATTATAACTTTTTTTCACCACACAATTCATTGCGTCCTTTTTTCTCCCACTGGGTGATTCTTTGCTATCGGGCCTTTGTTATTGCCCTTTCATCTGTTTCTATAATATCCTATTATCCGTTTCATGTTTTAAATTCACTTCCCTCCTTGCCAGATAAGCTCTCATTAAACAACAAGAAGACGCCCAATAAGTTGCCTCCCCCTTACCAAGTAAGATATGGAAAAGTTTTTACACCAGTCCTATAGACCATGATACTTGATGGTTTTAGTTCCTAAAAATCGTTTCCCATAATACAGAGGGTTTCAAAAAGAATCAAAAATGAACTTTCCGCCTTGTTATAATGAAGACGTAAGTGTACGCCGCCGGATTTCGGACAATTCAAAGAAACGCACGCACAATGCGAGAACTAAAACTCTCCTAAAAAGGTTTTTTTTTTAAAAATAGTGTTTGGTTTTTCCTAAACTTGTTAAATTATAAGCGCCAGTAGTGAAGTTTCAGGGTTTCCGCGCCCAACAACTTTTCTTTAAGTAAGAAGCGGGGAAAAACTTTTTTCCCCTTTAAACATTTAGAAGAAAGGATGGACGTTTTTCATTATATTTGAACAGAGGATATAGAACAACTTAACGTCAAAATTCAGCTATACTTTTGTATTGTTTTTTTTGTTTTTTGTTTTTTTGAAAGAAATTTGGAACAATGCGCCCGGCCGTTTATTGTCGCCTTGTGTAGCGTTTTTTGCCTCGATCATGGCGTGACGGACGATAAATGTTGTTCTGCGTATAGTCTTCGGGATAATCAGCGCCCGTGAAATGAGCAGCCGTTCCGCTCAATAGTACAATGGTCATAGTATGTGCAATGACATCCGTTCACCTTTTGTCATGGTTTGCTGAGGGCAATTTTTCGGTGAGTTACACGCCGGTTGACAGAGTTGTTCTTTTTTTTGCTGGGAGCGGGGGTACAAGGAAGCAAACTTCCCGCAGACCGGTTTCCCTTTGGAATTTTTGAATTTTTCCAACCAGGCAAAACAAATTCCTCCCGCGTTTCAAAGAAAGGGCTGAAATATCTCCTGCAACTTTCCTATTTTACTCTTTTAAAACCCAGTCGGGTTGATTTATATATCAATTCAAGGCAATTGGGACAGGGATCAAGTAGATATCCAAAATAAATGGATTTTCCAAAAAATTTGGCGGAGTAGTCTCCTTCGCCGTTTTCGGACGTGACGCAATCACAAATCTTAAACACTGTGGCAATTGGCTTAAATAGCACTTCAGTGGCCTGATTTAGAACCTTCAAAAGTGGGCCATCACATAAAGCCCCGCCAGAAAATGCACTAGACTCAGTTTTTTTATTAGAGTGTGAAAATAATCTTTTTTTAAAACATTAGGGGAGACCCGGACAATTTTTTGTAACTTTTTTTGTTGTTATTCTCCCCTTTTTTCAACATTTGACTTAAATAAACCTCTTTGTTAAATACTTAAAAAATAACTGCTTTTAAAGATTAATAAAATTACGCGAAGAAATGGATATCGTTAGCTAGTCGGACAAAGGAATTAAGAATGTATAGTTTTGGTAAGCAAGAGATATCATATTTTTTAGTTTCTTTTGGGTACCTAGTTGATATTTGTCCTGTAAACCAGGAGTTTTTTGAGTTGTTTTACATTGCCCTGAACCCAGGGGCAATTTCCACAAAGTTATGGGTTAAAATTTGGGTAAACACATGAAATTGTAGAAATTTTTATTTTTTTTCCTTTTAATTCAAAGAAATATTGCACCTTGAACAGATCCAAGATTTATTAAAACAATATCTACCCACATAGCCGCCTAATTGATTGATAACATTATGACCAAATGCTTTTGAATAACAAGTTGCATTTTTGCTCCAATTGCCTTTATTAAACTGGTGAATATGATGGTTATTGGCCAGCAAGTGTTATAAAATAAGACTGCCCTTTATTTTGCAAGAAAGCGCGCTGTCAAAGTTGTCCAGGATGGGCCCAGGCCCCCTTTTAGGTGATTAACTGATCAATCATCGGCGGGGCCAAAGGTTACTTGTATAGGTTTTAAAGAGTATTGTTTTACTCAGTGCCCTTCCTGTAAGGTTTGGTGTGCGAGATATCTATAATTGTGAGAGAGAAATTTTTTTTTCTATTCTTAGCCGTATTGGTCGTGTTCTCGGGGTTAAAATCATTCCGTGAAACTGTTACAAATATGTGTAACATGAGCCAAGGACATATACATTTTTTGCTAGAATGTGAAAAGCGTAGAACAAGAGAAGCGCTTAGCTCAAACCACATAGTAATTTCCCAGTGCAAATATGGAAAACATTGGGGTTTTAAGAGTGTGAAAGATATTTGCCCCGGAGACCGTTAAAAATATCTGGGTTTTCCGAACTCAAAGACAATATGGAGCGGATAAAATTGTACATGGCTCTGGAAACAGCCAGTTTTAGCGTGTCCTGCTAGGGATGGGGGACCCTTCCTGGTTAGAGGTATCCTCATGGTTTCGAGAGACCCAAGGGCACCGGAATTTTACAGAGTTGTTTATATAATAGAGAGGATCCGCGTACCCAACGTTCCCTTTCTTGTGCTTCGAGCCTTGTGTTTTAGATCAACATAGGATGAAGGGGTGAATGCCCCTCATTTGTATCAGAAGATGGCCGCATGGGTGTTGTTTCCCCCCGCTCCCTATTTAGGCGATGTGCTTTTGGTAAGCCAGCTCAGGGGGTTTTATTCTCGTGTGTAGATAGAGAATTCTGGCCATTTTTTTCCTGTTTTTTTTGTGCGCCCTGCGCGCCTTAATTTAGGCCCCAAGCCTTCAATAGGGTTTTAGTCTCAAAACTGTCAATCGGAACATGCGATTACTTTTAAAAGATTTGGTTACTGCCCTTGGTTTAGGGCCAAGCAAAGGGTAGTTTGTGTTACTGCTTGTACGATGATGAAAATAGAATCCAGGGTTCAGATTTTCCTTGTTGTTTGGGACTGAGTCGCTTAGGAGTTGAAAACAAGGTTGTTTTATTGTTTAGTGGGGTATTGGCACGGGACATGTTTCTTCTTTCCCTTTTTTCTCATCTTCCTGTTTGTGACTAGCTTTTTGTTTTATGCAATCACTAAAGCAGGGCCCGTGGGAGCGGTCTTTTTTTTGAAAGTAGGAGGGAGCTGAAGCGAAGGGGGGGGGGGGGGGGGGGCTTTGAGAAAACCCTAGAAATTGAACAAAATGCAATGCCCTCCCCATTGGTTTTTTTTGTTTTTTGTTGTTTTTTTTCGTTTTTTTTGTTGCAATTTTTGTTTGTACACGTGGCGTGTTTGCTGAAGTAACATTGAGGTTTGTGGTATTGGCTGGTGACGGTTGGTCTCCTTTTGGTGAATGTATCCTTACTGAAGGACCGCCTCCCGCCACCCCGGCCTTTCCACAGCCACCCTCGAAAGGGGGGGTTAATTTTTCCACTTGAATTTGTGAACACAAAATAATCAAAATGAAACAAGTCATTTTTTTGGCTTTCGTTTCGGTTCGTGTAGAGGTACGGTGGGTGGCGTGGTTGTTGTGGAAGTGGGGTGACCTGCCACATTATAATTGGGCCAAAGGAAGGAATTATTTTGATTTTTTCAATTATGCCATTCCCAATGGGTTGGCCCAAAGAGATGAAAAAAGAACAAATGGATTAAACAAAATTGGGGAAATTATAAAGTATGGATAAAGTTGGAGAAAGAATTGATACAAGCTCAACTTACCACCAACCGCCCCCACGGCCCGGGAAGTGGAAATTCTTTAAATGGTTTTAATTTGGCGTTTATGGTTAATTGACAAAACCTAAACATGGAATTCAAGAAGACAACTATAAATACGCTGGGAATTATTTTTAATTATTAATTATTTTTTCCAACCCATATTTTGAAGAAATTATAATTTTCCAATCGGTAATTTTTAATCCGATTCAAATTTAATGGTTGACCTTTTCCAATAATATAGTTTTTAGTTAAATATCCAAAGTAAATACCCTATTTATATATGTAAATATCAATCCCATTTTTTACAACAGTAGCATCAAGAATTAGCACTTGCGCAAATCCGAATTCCAATATATAAATTTTTCCGCCCTATACAAATAAGAATCGAAAGACACAGAATACCATTTACTAAGACTAGTTATCTATCGTAATTGAGTCAATTCTCTCTTATTGTTCATGTGTTAGAGACTGGTGTTTATCTGGCATGTAAGTGGAATTGAAATTTCTTCTACTACTTAAGTTGTCGTACATTTTATAGTATGATCCTAACCGTTACTTCCCATTGCTTACATTCCATTTTTGTTTCTCCTTTTTGTTAATTCTTTTTTTGTTAAAATTTTATTATCTCTTAAATTTGTTGTGTTCTTTTATGATTCTATATTTCGCTTATTGTTATGTGTTGGGTATTTCGCAGGGAGATGCTTCGGTCCTATTATCACGACCATGTGGATGTGGCGTAGTGTAATTGGTTTGTTTTTTGTCTGGGTTATTTTTGTATTTTTGGTTATGTTTTTCATATTAGCGCTTGGTGGCGGTGTGTGTTTGTTGTTATGGGTGTAGGTTGTGGGTGGGGGGGGCGGTGGTCTGGTGGTATAGAGGGGGCGTGGCGGCGGTGGTGTGTGTGGTTGATTTGGTTGAACGATTGGACGAGGTGATATAGGTTGGGATAGAGCTCTTCTCCTTTTTTTGGGAAATAAAATAAACTGGGTTAGTTTTGTAGAGGGGAAGAAAAATTTTGAAAAACATGTTTTTCTTCAATAACCTTTTTTTGGCGAATTTTTTTTCAAAAGAACTTATTCAGTGTTCGCCATCGACAAGGAAATGTGTTGTGGGTGTTGAAGAGACCTAAGAGATTCGTGGAGTTCGATCTTCCATGCCCCCAGGATCAAGGACAGAAAGAGATAAGATTCGCCTGTTAAATTTTCAGATCCCTCAAAATTTTCAGAAGTTTCCGCTTATACACTTCCCCAAATATTACCTTCAATTTGCTCCCCGAAAACACATAACAAGTTGAACGAGAAAATGCCTCACAATCAAAAAAAGGCCTATACCCCGCCCGTACTTGAATGGAGGTGAAGTAGAGGGCATAATCCCTAATTGTATTCGAAAAATCTTCTAAATTCCCGCCTTCCCTCGGTGTCGCTAAAATACGTGGTGTTCCGCTATAAGTGAGGAAACCCTTTTACAATTTGCCCTTCTGTGTTACATTGTCCACTGGCCTCCCTAACAGCTTAACTACTTTTCTACCTCCTACTTACTATGACGTGGGCTTACTGTGTTTCCTTTTAGGCTCACCTACCATGTTCCCCCCGACACTAATACTACCTAACTAACTAAATCTACTAACTTCTACCGGACTCAACTAATTATATTCTTAACTTATATAACTACTACTCCTACTGTGATACTACCTAACCTAGGACACCTAATCTACTTTAGGATTAACTATAACTATACTGTTGACCTAACTACTTGACTACTTACTAATACTACTTACTTATACTACTACTACTATTACTACTAACCTCTTCTAACTACCCCATACTACCCTTAAATTTAACTGACTAACTTATACGCTACTGACGGTACCGGAATTAAAAATCCATTAACATTAAAACCTAACAGAACCTACTAATGATCAACTACACTGTTTGTTTCTCACTACGCGCACACGGGGTTAGTTGAGCAAGGTATGGGGTAGGTTGAAACTGGTGCATTTACATATAGTAAATCATTTTTAAATATGCACTTTGCTTGGCTTCCCAGCTACTTGCTTTATTGATTCGAATTTAAATATTTAAAGATTGGTGTTCATTTCTTTTTTTTAACTTCATGTTATTCACTTTGAATCATGCCACTCACTACAGATATTTGAAGTCTGTGAGTTAGCATTCTGCATATTTTTGTTAACCAAAATTAAGATTGTCCATGTGCACTAGTATACATGTATAGGAATATTTCGGAAGCTTCATATTGGATTTGTGGTTTTTTATTTTTTATTCAGCAAACTATTTACTTAGTACATGTTCCAACTAACCCGTCCAAAATGTTCAACTAAACGCAGGCCCATTTGACATTTGTAGCTTA
>CALNVZ010002974.1:14637209-14649698 GCA_940671915.1 Paracentrotus lividus | reverse complement strand
ATGTTATATTTCTAAATTATCCCCATCAATGTTATGACGTTTTATTCCACAATCGGGTCGCAGACCAATCGTAAGGTGTGCGATGGCCTTAAGTGGAACCTGGTTCGAATCCCATACCGACATTGAACATTTTTTTCTTGATAAATGTGATACGTCTTGTCGAAATGAGAGAGAAGTCGCAGATCAAAGATCCGAGTAAATCGACAAACTAATAAAAAACTCAAAATTAGAGATTTGGATGAGAGATAAGCAATTTGAACATAGAGTCATATTAAACAGTATTAGCAACAGAGGAAACCGACATCCAGTTTTACAGATGATTTATGGAGTATCATTTGTAGCAACAGATTAAAACACACTCAAAAAGCTGTATTGTTTAATATGTTTCTTGACATACAATCGCTTATATCGTTTTACGCCACCGCATTAGTAGAGAAAAATGCTTCGCATAGTACCCGCTCCTATCCCCTACTGGTTAAATAAGTCGTTTCGAGACACCACCACCCCACACACTCCAGCACCATCCCCCACACAACACCACAAATGACCCGATTCATCACACTAAAAGCATAACATTATTATTATTTACGTTCATTTTTTAATCATAATATCGATTTCTATTTTTTCCTATTTCTAATTAAACATCTTTATTTTTAATTTATTAAATTCTAACATCTATAATTCATTGTGTTTTTTTGTTTTCTTTTTAATCTTTAATTTTTTTTTTGGGGGGGGGGGGTGGGAGGATGCCTACCTCAGACACACGTGAAGACGACCGTGAGTCGATAGTTATCTATCCACCCCAGATTGTCCAGATTTTGGCATGTTTATTTTGAAAGTCCCAGTAAAACCGTAATCACCCAACCACAAAAAAAAAAACAACAACCCATCACTCCCTCGTATCGTCTTTTTATCTCTTCCCCTAACCCTATCTCCATATTTAACATCACTCTCTCTTCTCTCTCGTCTTTCTTATACTCTCTTTCTCTCGTCCTTCTCAAATCCCACACAATCCACACTACACACCTCGACACAAACCACAACCACAGCTTTCGCACAGAAATAATTGTGCGTCTTTTAGTTCGAATATAAGAAACGTGTTAAAAATAAACAAATTGAAATTGGCTTCAATAGGTTTTTGTTAATTTTGTATTAAATTACGAAAGTGACTTAACAGGACAAGTAAGATTCACTCCAACTTCTAACACCGCGAGAAAACAATATGGTATGCGAATTTAACATTCAGAACAAGATGGCATGCAAAACAGTTCAAATCAAGCAACACTCTGCAGGTCCTGTTTGGTGAGAAATGAGCGCTGGTGCAATCACTCCTTTCAAATCGAATTCTCTTTAATTTGCTTTCTCAAGCTATAAGGTCAGCATCCAATCCAAGACAAAGTACGTCATTTTCATATTATAATTATTCGTTATTCAGTCGTAGTAATAGTTGTTATATTACAACGACTGGTCGTAGTAAGTAGTAGTAGTAGTAGACGTAGTAATAGTAGAGTATAGTAGTAGTAGTACGGTGTCAGTAGTAGTAGTAGTCAGTAATAGTTAAAGGAGTAGTAGTAGAAAGTGGTAGTATGGTAGAAAGAAGTAGCTAGTAGTAAGTAGGTTAGTACGCTAGTAGTCAAGGTAGTTGAGTAGGTTATCAGTCAGTGACGTAGAGTCGCCGACAGTCTTATTCGTAGCTAGTAGCCAGCTAGTAAAGTATAAAGTCAGGGGTAGTAAGGTGTGAGTAGTAATCATTTAGTTAGCCTACTCAAGTACGAGTTAGTAGTAGTACGTAGTAGGGTAGAAGTAGCTCAGCTCAAGTACTAGTAGTATGAGTGATCCAGGTGGGTGAGGTGAGTTAAGACGAGAGAGTAGCAGTCCCCATAGATCTAGTAGAGGTTAGGAAGTAGTTTGCTGTAGGGAGAACCCAGGGACACACCTCGTTAAAGCTATCAGGGAAATTGCTAAAGGGGTACTCCTCATCTTGAGTTGAGCGAACGTTTGCCGAAACGAGGCGAATCTTAGCAGATTTTCGTATCCATAGAATGCCTTATCCACCTCCATTCTGTAGGTAGGCTTTTTGACTGTGAGGCATTTTCCTTTTGTTATGTGTTTTTCCCGGACAATGAGTTTCTTGAATGTAGCGACTTCTGAAATGATGGACGTCGCAAATACAGTGAAAATTCTCTTTGTCCTGCCATTGGCGGCACAAATGACTAATAGCATCGAATACCTTTGAGTGTATCAACACACACACATTCTCAGTTCGTGATAAGGCCGAATTAATAATCTTTTGGATATTATATTTTTATTTCTGCTTCAAAAAAGATTTGAACATGTTCTAAAAAAATGTTCTAGGGCCAAGAAATTATTTATGAGCCGATTAGCATGTGTCATGAATCTGTGTGTAAATAATGGTTTAGAATATAGCAATCAACTACATAAGGGCTTTAACTAATGATATTCTAAAAATCTATATTGTGAAAGCGGTCAAAACATAGATTTTATGAAATCGGATAAAAGAATTACTATCGATGAAAAAATATATACTTTCCAAAATACTAATATATAGAAAATAATAAATAACAAATAGCAAATCGCAGAGCGTATATAATTGTTCCTTTTAGAGATCATGTTAATATATGGATATTTTTGTCATTAACAATAAACCGCAAATAACAAATTAAGATTTCACTTCGCGACGTTGGGTCTGTGGCGGGTTGTGCGAGTGGTATATTTTGAGCTGGTAGTTCATGGTTTCCTGTTTTGCAATAATTAATCATATATTTAATCATTTTCATATTATTGTTATATACATTTATATCGTTAAATTTATTATCATCTCATGGAAACGGCACATGATGCATATTGACAAATCAATACATTCTTCACTTAAGTCATGGCAATATAAATAATGTGCAAGATCTGATCATCTCACACACACGCACCCAATCAGAAACTACACGAAACCGGAAACGAGAAATGCAATAAAATTGACTTAGTTTCATTGAATGATGTTCACCAAATTCAGGTGAACCAGTGTAAGGCACGCCCTATTGCGAGGGCAGCACCTAATGGCCTAAGGGCCAGGGGTATGCGAGGTGGTGAGGGGGGAGCTAGTTAAGCTCCCCTCACTTCAAGTTCTCAGCCAACTGACGAAGTGATTACAAAATCTGCAAAAAATGAGCATCATTCTGGTATCATTTCTAGTCTCTTACCCCCCCGCACCCACTTCCGGCGATCAGCTCCGATCTACTGTCAAACACGCATACACGGCCCGCTTGTATATTGGTGGATTGCCATATAAAAAGCAAGCTACAACAGAAAACATGCCAATACCATAGAGCATAGAGGACGGACGACCATGTATTGCTCACCAGGCAAGCTAGGCCTACAGAAAGAAACATAGCCACTATCATTCAGATACACCCTTTGCTGCTTGCTAACAAGGCAAACAAATAAATATGCCCTATGCTTGAACTAACAGTTGAATAACCCTATTGGACTTAGTCCTAAATAAGAGCACGCAGAAACAAGATATATGTCAATTCTTATACAAACCGAGAAACCCTTTGACTTGGCTTCAAAGGCATCAGCTAAAGAAAACATCGTCATTCTGATACAATGAGACACCCCTTTATGTCTTGTCTTAACAAAGCAGCACAAAGAAAACGTTGGGATAGATTCCCTCTCTCATATCATATAACCCTGTATAATTCGCGCTGGTCGCAACCAGTGAGATACCCCCTAACAGACGTCCCCATCCCTAACAGAGAAAACACGTAAAAAACTGCTGTTTCCAGAGAATGTACATTTCCATCCGTCCATATCGTTTTGAGTGTAAACAGTTTTAACGGTTCGCGCAATATCAGTGCACCATACCATCAAATATGTTTTCATGTGGCACAAATATAGTGTTGCTCGAAGCACAATGGCTGATGCATTTTTACTCATTTAACAATTACTATTCTCCTAGAGCGTTCGCTTACTTGCTAAAAGTTTCACGATGAATACCGAGCTAAGATAGAAAAAAAAAATCTTCTTCAAATATTAGTCGCCACACCTCAGGGGCACATAGTAAGAATACTTTTTAACTAAGTACCTTTTTGCCCCGTATCCTTAGACCCCTGGACAATGCAGCGCGCTTGCAATAGCACGTACACATGCTGCAGTAACCCCATGCCATATCATATAGCAAGTGGAATGTAACATTGTATCAAGCATTGTCATATTGTTTTATATAATTAGCTTATGTGAGTTACTTGTTTAATAAAATCTTGGATCTGTCAAGTGCATATCTTTGATAAAAAGAAAATAAAATTCCTAACAATCATCGTGTTTACCACATAACCATACGTGTGCTATGCAATTGCCCTGGGTTCAGGGGCAATTGTAAAACTCAACCTCTTGTTAGAAATAATAATGGCTTCAAAATAAATAGTTTTGCTTAACCCAAACCTATTCATAATGTCCGAGCTAAGATATCATATTTTCCGTTTTACTTATTTTAAGAACAAGTACTTGTAGCTATAAAAAGTTGAAAGTCAAAATATTGTTGAAGAAATAAAAAAAAGTAAGCGTCAACACACATTTCGCAAAGTTCTCCCCTAATACGATTACAAATGGGTGCAACTTATACCTGCACTCAAACTTTATCATCACGACACCCTGATCAGCTTAATTTTGTGGGTGCCTCCAAGTGACTGCTGAACTATATAGACTGTGTATTAGCCTGTCCCACAGTAATGTATCTAAAATCGAAAAGGAAGACTAACTCGCAATTTGAAAAATCATTATGCCACCAATGCCATGATAATTCATTGCCTTGATATTTGATATAAAACCCGACTAGTAAAGATAAATAGAAGGAGAGATTATATTAGACCTACTGAACACGCGAGGAGAATTGTGCTCTTGAAATCAAAAAATCAAGAGAAAAAACGTCTGACGAAGTTTGACTTCCTTTGTACACCCGCTCCAGAAAATAAGAACACTCATGTCACCGCTGAGTAAACTCACCGAATGGAGCCTAGGCAACCATTGTTAAAACAAAAGATGAAACGATTGACCATGAGGGAGGCATGCATTCAAGGAACAGAGAAACATATCACGTCCGTCACGCATAAATGATCGAGGCACAACGCAAGCAACAGCGGAAATAACGGCGAATTTCAATCTTCTCAAAAAAAAAAAAAACAAAAAAAGAAAACGTCTGATTTGGGTATAGGTGTTTTATATCTTTCTCAAATTAAAGGAAACGTCACATGCTCTTTAATCGTTTAAAGAAAAGTCCGGCTCTAATTAAGAAAGTTTTGTATGAGCCAATCCTGCGGCTACAATTTTGGTTAGGAAAGCAAAACTATCTTAAAACCTTTTTGGGGTTTATGTCCGATGTTTGGCTGTGCCTAGGGTTGACTTTGGTCTGTGCGTCAATTGATGTCAAATCGAGACTTCTTACTACATTAATATGAAGCGAGTCATTTTATTTGTACAGCACTCTGCGTGGAAATTTTACAGTAATAATGGATCATAGACTAAATTATTCTCTAGTACAGGGGGGCTCAATCGCCTTTTGTTTTATTATCCGTTGCGAATAAGTCAAATGATCAGCGAGATAAGCCTCCAAAAAATGTTATAATAAATTATTGCGCCTCCCAGAATGTATTTAGAATTTCTCCATGATCACGTTTTTATGAGTGGCTATCGGTTAGTGCTTAAAAGACATGAATATGAAGAATAGAAAACCGTAAATCATTACTTGCTCGATCTCGTCTTTTATTGATTCAAACTTGTACCAGCTAACAGGAAGAGATATAAGCATACGATTGCACTTATTTAGAAAATAAGCCAATTATTTTTAAAAGAGTAAGGGATAGAGATATTATTTTGATACTCAAGTCGTGTTATAAGTAAAATTCGGCGCCCATTACTTTTAATTCTGGATATACAAGCCATTAAGGCGTTCTAATTTGGTAAATAAAACCTGCAAGAACATTTGCCTAAGTAGCTATGGGTGCTATCTCATCCCTCGGGCCCGGGAGACGTCTGCCGGGCAGACAGAATAACACATTTCGGTCTCCGACGAGCGAAATTACCAATAGTTATGTAATCACAAGAGCGAACTTCTCGAAGAAGCGCACGTTTCAAAGGTACGGGCAAAATTATGAAGAAGAAAATTCGTCCTCCCAGTAAATTCAGGAGAAACGTTCTTCTAATTACTATTTATTCTTCGCGGGGGGAAACAAAAACTTCTTATTCTTTTTGACCGAGAGGACGTCTCCGCGCAAACTCACCATGGAACACTTTATCTTCTCTGCTATCTGATTTCAAGAGCAGTTTCAAGAGAAATCGTTCTCCAAGTAGGTAATCCGCAGATATAAGAAAGTCTCGGAAGACCGATCTCCGCGCGACGCATCTCAGACCCACCCAAACAGCCTAGTCTACCAAAACATTAGGTCTCTTAACAGCCCAGTCTTAAAGTTGTTTACACAAGGCAATATCCCCAAAAAGGTGAGATACCACAGCCGCAGTTTACACCCACTAAGATTGATTGCCAACCGAACATCTATACGCATACTATCATTAATCATCAAAAAGAAAAAACCTACTGAACCCCCTCCCCAAGAAAATACAACAATCCAACAATATAACACACCAACAAGTAGGGCAAACAAATTCATGCCGGGCGGACTTGACAAACACCGGGCCATATCGAATTCAAGGGCCCCGGGCGGCGACTTTCAACTGCCGGGGCTTTCGCGGAGTTTTGAACTACCTCAATCGCCATGATCTTAAAAGACCAAAAAACACACTCTCAAAAACCAAAAGACAGGAAAAGATACATTTCATCTCACAAATAGACATGCGCCACACATTATTCACAATAGAGCCAAAAAAAGTATGAACAACCATAAAACAAAGGGTACAAACTCACACTAGAATCCTGCTATAATGAGGAGTACCATTTTACATGTGATCCGCCCTCGACTCCATACTCCTATCCTAACTGTAACTCCACTGACCGCTCCCACCCCCCTATACTAAATTCCCGTAGGCTACACGCCCTGTTAGTATCTCTTTATATTTTTTGCCAACATAGCAATTCATATATCAGACATTGTATAATTATTAACGTGCGTATCATCTGCCTAGGACCCATATTTTTTGCTTTTTTTTTCACTCGTGTTCGACAATTAATGACATAACGTATCCTTAACTCACTTCCTAATATTTACCTAAAGTACTCTCTTAATTGCAAATTAATAACTTTGTTAATTATCACTGCACCTGCTTTTTTTCTCCCTAAATGTCTTCCCGCTTATGTTAAACCATTTGTTATATATATTTTTTTAATTTCCCATCATTCATCAATTCAATATTCTCCCTAAAAAAAAAAAATTCTTAAATTTAACATTCATTTTTATCTCATGATAGTCTCTCCATTCATCAATAAAGTATGTCTTTTCCCCCACATAACCCCCCTCTCCACCCCCCACCACCCCACTAATTGTTATAATCTTCATTACAATTTGCGTCACTCAGCATAACTGATATAGCTCCGCTATCGCGGCATAGCCTCCGCACCGGATGGACAGCATATATTATGATTCAACAAGCAGGTATCTGTTGAGAGTATCCGCCACAGCTGAAGCGCTGAAGGTCATGCTACAATAGAAGAAGTTTAGTTCGCACGGTATCGCTCGAACAAAAAAAACGAAAACAAAAAGCCGGATATTAGACAAAACCCAGACGATCAGCACTGACGTGAACGTCCAACAACAAAGCCATGCGTTGCTAAGGGTAGAGACAGCTAAACACAGGAAGAAGGGAAAGAGCGCTGGACGTGCGCTTGTATGATACCCAATTGGGAAAGAAAAAAAAAATTTTACGTGACCGAAAAAAACACTCGCTCGAAAAAACTGCTTTCTTTTACCACTATTTCCCTCCGTATCACGAAATAATTTTCACACGACAACCCATCAAACAAAGAGCTGGCACTGGTCGACCAAGAAAAACATATAACAATTTATTCAAAATTTTTGACGATTTTTATATTCAGTCGATATACGGAACTCGCGACCTCTTTTGACTCTTGGCGATTCCCTCACCTCATCTTGAACACAGTACGTATCACATTTGATCCCAACGAAACACAATGTTCAATGTTCGCATCAACTGGGGCGATTACGAAACATACCAGGGTTCCATTAAGGGCCATCGCACAACCTTAACGATTGGTCTGCGCCGCGACATATCGGTGGAAAATAAATTACTCATAACAATAGTGGGATAATTTAGAAAATTATCAACATCATCCAAACTGTGCAGTAGTCCAGCTAAAAAAACATTCATCCAAGGAAATAACTAATACAATGAGTATTCGAAATCAAGTTAATAAAAGTGCTAAAATACTAATCCTATTAGAAGATAAATGCGAAAATTCAATACTCAATTTCGTAATGGACGTCCCAACAGCAATCAGAGCACGACACCAATGGCGTACAATACGGAAAATTTCAAATTAACCCAAAATTTGCCTTTTACTCCTAAATAGAGAATTTGCAATTTTCCCGAAAAATTCGTATATTCAAGTAATCTCTTATGGTAATAATGTAAACCTCTATAGAATAACAAGATCCTAATTCATTCATACTTTCGGAAAATAAGCAAAATGCGATTGTTCCAAAAATCATCCGGAGACCATTCGTAAGGGGTGCGGTTGGCCTTTAGGACATGGGAAAGAGGCTAACCACAGCTGCGTACCAAACAAAATAGGACCAAACAGGAGATCTACTTAAAAAAATGGACTAAATTATGACAGCAAGTAGTAGATGAATTATGAGACAAATCTATTGAAAGAAGTAATAATGCAACAATATGACATCCTAGCAAATATGAGATGTGAATTGGTCCTATCACACGTACCGTACAGACGCATTTCTCATGCAGGGGGACCCAGGTTCGAACCACAGAAGTCACGCCGTCTTGCCCCATTTTTGCTGAAAGTTCAGCTCAACGATAGAACAAGTGCTACAAACACAAATTGAGTGCAAATCACTATACACATGCAAAGCACTCGAAAAAGTGAGATCTTCAGCCTCACTGAAGACTAGAAACAGCACTTCAGTTACGAGGTAACCAACAGTAATACATAGACAGCCAGAAATTGAAAAAGTTTCAGTTACCATTTCCAATACCACGTGATTTTTTAGATCTGACATGGTCAATTTGATATAATTTAATTTCTGTGTGTTATGAGTAGGTGAGTTTAAACTTACACCATACACAGGACGAATCACACACCCCACACAAAAACGACTTAAATGAAGCTGCGGGCGAAGTTACGCCCCCTGATCCAGAGCACCTACAACCTGGCTCTGCTAAACCACCTACTCATAACAACAAAATAATTATACAAGACGACCATGTCAGGACAAAAAAGTGAGTAAGAAAGGAAACTGGAAATGCTTAATTCGTATGCATTATTAGCTGTGTGACCTCATAAACTGAAGTGCTTCAGCCCAGAGGCTAACACACCACCAAAATGTAACTGCACCAAGAGCATGTTACACTCACGACACGACTCAGGCAAAAAAGCAAAAACGCGTGGACCCTATCAGAACCTGGGTTCACCTCGCAGACAAGCCTGACGAGCACGGTTAGAACCAATCACATCTCAAGATCTGCTAGCAATCATATTGTTCATTATGGACTTCTCAAATTTGCCATAACATTCTACACACCGCTGTCAAATAAATCCCATTGCGAATCTCCCGTTTGGTATGGTAACGTCAGCGACCTTCCACTCAAAGGCCACCGCAGCCACCGCTACGACCGTCTATCGATCGGCGATTGAACGAAGACGCATTTGCTTAATTCCGAAAGTATGAAAAAGGATCTACATAGAGGTACATTAACGCAAAGAATACTGATAGGCGAATTTGAAAAATGCAAATCTCATTTATGAGTAAAGGCAATGTTGAAATCGGAGCCAATCGTGCGATGCTGTGACGGCATTAACGATTAGGTATTGAATTCGCTTTTTCGATAAAGGAGGTTACCATAATTACGATGAACTAATTATGTATCCTGAGATATAAGAGACTGCTGCAGCGTATGATTATAGCAAATTATCCCCGATCAATGTAGTACTAATCCACAATCGCGTCGCAGACCAACGAAAGGGCGATGGGCCTTAAGTGGAACTTGTGTGCGAAACCATACCGACATTGAATCATTTGTCTGATAAATGATACCGTTTTGTCGAAAGGTAAGAGAAGTCGCAGATGCAATAGACCCGAGTCAAATCGACAAACTTATAAAAAACTCAAATTGAGAGAATTTTTTTTTAATTCTGAGTTCACCAATGCTTCATCTTTCTCTGTAAAAAAAATGAGAAAATGATAACGGGAAAGTGTAAAAAAGCAGTTTTTCGGGATGTTTTTCGGGCTCAAATTTTTTTTCCGGACATACAAAGCACGTCCAGCGCCATCTTCCGCCCTCGCGTTAGGGCTCCAGCCCTTAGCAAGCTGCGCAGTAGGCTTTGTGTTGATACGTTCACGTCATGGTTGGGGTCTATTTGGCTTTGTTTCTTTTTGTGACGAATACCGAACCATAAGCCACTGCTCTTTACGCTGCACTCAGCGTGCGAAAGCCACAATTACCTAGCTGTGAATAAAGCTGTTGTCACGGATAGCGGAGCCACGACAAACGAAGTCAAATCTAACAATCCGGGTGCTGGGGGGAGAGGGGGTTAGTGGGAAAAGCTACTTATCGGGGCTTGACTTAGCTATCTGGATCCAAACTGAATGTTAATTCATGCATTTATTTTAGGGCCGCGATATCTGTTGTCCTGAGGGAAATTAAAAACCTCGTCCTATAACAAATTTGGTTGCCACAGGAAACCTAGAGCAGCACAAAAGACGGTGACGTGATCATTTAATACTGCTGCATACAAGTATTTAGTTAAGAGTCTTAAGACGCGGAACGAGATGGCTAGATAAAATGAACAAAAAAAAAAAAAAAAAAAATATGTTTTAAAATTGGCTGATATTGGCATTATGTGGAAACGGCAATGAGCTAAAAGGCGGGGGGGGGGAGTGGCAAATTCCAGCTAGTTATAACTGCGCTGGTACTCAGCTTTTTTGGGAACTAACTTTGAAAACAACTTTAAGACGCTTAGTTAGACAAGTTTGAAGACGAGTTGTTGAGTGACGCTCGCGAGACGCTCGAGAGGCGTTCATACGCCGGATACTGCACTTGAGACATTTGCTCTAACTGGCTTTGAAACAGATATCAGCACAAGATAAAGTGTTCCATGAGTGCGCGGAACGTCTCGCGCAAAAAGACATAGAAGTTTTGTTTCCGGCGAAGAACAAAGAGTGATTCAGAGAAAGAGACGTCTCCTGAATTACTAGAGACGCGGATTCCTCCTAGCGGATCCTCAAAATTTCGCGCGCACGCTTCTCGGAGAGTCTCTAACTATACCGTCGCGAGAGAAGCGAAATTGATTCTCGCGGAACTCGTCCGGAGGAGATACACCTGCGCCAAGCTACTCAACTCAGTTATTTACAAAGTAATGTGTTAAAAAAGAAGCGTACTAACACGACGAAACAAATACGATATACCTTAAATTCACATATAATATTACTATACTAGAACAAGTTTGATCAAAAAGACGAACGAGGCAAATAAAAAAAAAAAAAAAAAACACACAACTAACCACCACCAAAAAACCAAAACAAATACACAGCGCAAATATAAACAGGAGCTATCCAGCAAAACACAAAAACAACACAAAAGCAAAGCGCCCTTACAAGAAAATAGTCATAACACATATAATGTTTAAATATTCCAACAGTAGTTTCAGAATCAATATATGACTTGCGGCTTTATTAATTGTAGTAAGAGTACGCGTTTGACATTCAAAAGTGAACCATCGCAAACATGCGAATATAAACCGCCGAAAAAGGTTTAAGATATAGGTTTTGTTCTAAGCAATTTAGCGGCCAGCGATTAGGTTCAATTGCACTTTTCTTAAAAGAGGCGGACTTGTTCTTAAACAATTTAGAGAAGAGCATGACGTTTTGCATGTTAGTTTGATCGAAATATAACAACTAACGCAAATTTCAGCTCTTTTTTTTTTTTTTTAAAAAAAAAGTGAGAAGATGAATCATCGCCTTTTTTTTTTTTAATTCCGCTGCTGGCTTGCCTCGACACTACGGACGATAGTCCTGAACCTACACCCCCATTGCAACACAAGCAAGTGGCTAGGGCATTTCGATGATACATCGTGGAGCAAGTCAATAATTTTTTTAATCTGGAGCGGGACAAAGTAAAGTCAACACTCCGCATAGCGTTCTCTAATTGATTTCCAAAGCAAAAATCCGCCGCGTCAGAGGCAATCCCACTTCATATCTACAGTCGTATATAATCAAAGAAGGCAAGTGAACAGGACAATAATCATCAAATAAAATGATTCAAAATGCGAAG
>CALNVZ010002974.1:14612797-14634740 GCA_940671915.1 Paracentrotus lividus | reverse complement strand
GAAGGGGGGGGGGGGCTAAAGAGACTAGAAATTGTACCAATGATGCCATTTTTTGCGCAATTTGTTGTACACGTGTGCTAGAGTGACTGACAGTGGCGGCTGATAGCCCCCCCCTCGGGAAGCCATTTGTTGCACCCGCCCCACACCCCTCGAAAGGGTAAATTCACTGATTAGTGAAACACTCATTCAATGAAACAAGTCATTTTTTTTGCTTCGTTGTCGGTTGTGTGGCTACGTGTGGGTGGTGTGTGTGAGTGGTGAGCACTGTATTTGATGCCAAATGAGATACTTTGGATTGTCAAGATTATGCAGTCATGGTCGCAGGAGGAAAAACAAGATATGAATAACAAATAATATGAGAAATGAAACTAGTAATGATAATTGAAAAGAATGATACCAGCGTCAATGTACCAATCGCCCAGCCAGCGCCAGAAGTGAAATCTTAGATGTTTTTATTTGCGGCGTTTAATTGTTAAGTTACATCAATACGAATCTACGAACATGAGGCAAGAACTTAATACGCAGCTGGATTATTATATTAGTTTGTGATTTGTCAAACTGATTTTGGTTGAGAAATTGATATATTTTTTTTTTTTCATCGAGTATATCTTATCCGCTTGCAAATTTATGGTTTGACTCTTCAATATAATATTTTAGTGAATATCAGTAAGAACTATTTATATGTATATCAAGCCGATTTTTAGCACACAGAATTATTCACTTGCAATCGATCATAATAATTTGCCTAGAATTTTTGAACATGTTCAAGAAGCTCTTGTTTTGGCGGAATTATTTTCAAAAGAATATATTCAGCCTATCGAAGAGCCCAAGGATATGTAGTTTGGTATATACAAAATTCGTATCGACTTCATTGCCCCATGTGCAAGGACATAAGAGATTCCCTGTCTTTCGATCTGCCTTTCTATTTACAGAACGATTCGACTGTACATTCCGAAAATACTCATGTGTCCGGAAAAAAACATAAACAAGCAGAAATGCCACATCACATATAAGTGCCACTATTGAATTGCGAGGTCCGGATAAGTGCATCTATTATTTGCGGTCGAAAAATCTCTAAATTCGCTCTCGTTCGAAACGGTTCGCAATCAGTGAGAATAGCTCCCCTTTCAATTGCCCGTGTTACAAGTTGTCCTGGTCTTCCCGCTACACAACAACTTCTATATCCCTCAACACTATGACTGCTACTGTCTCTACTCACTATGCCACTTCACCTACTACTGACGTGCTACTACTACTATGTTAGCTTTAGCCATGACTAAACTGACTAGCGACACTACTACACTACTCTACTGACTACTCATACTACTAAAACTCGTACCACTACTCTACTAACTATCTTATACTGACTACTCACTTACTAACTACTGACTAACTCAACTGACTACTATCTACTATGTAACCCTACGTATTAACTTATCACTTTCAAGCCACTAGACACCTCTAATAAGCTCCCCCTATTACTCATTCTGCGGACTGAATCTACGCTACTACTACTACTACTACTAATACTAAAGACTACTATATGCTACACTACTACTATCTACGACCAGCCTTGTAATAATAACTATTACTACGACTAAATAACAATTAATGAATAAGTAAGAAAGAATACTTTGTCCTTGGATTGTGGTCTGACTCATACCTGAGAAATGCAAATCAGAGAGAATTCATGAAGGATGACTTCCCGAGCGCTGCATTTTCAACCAAACCAAGACCGATTGTTGCTGAGTTGGAACTGATTTGATCTCATCTGGATTTCTTGAATGTATATACCATCAATCGTCTCGCGAGAGTTGTTAATCTTCTTCTAAGTCATTTGTATTTAATAACAATAATAAAAATGAAGCCAGATCATGTTATTGTAAACAGCTAAATCATAAAAGAGCACAATTCTCGGTGCGAAAGGGTGTGTGTGTTTGTGTGTCGTGTGAGGAGTGTGTTGGATTCGAGAGAGAGAGGAAGAGAAGATGAGTGAAGAGAGAGAGAGAGAGAGAGAGAGTTACATATAGAGTGAGGAGATAGGAGGGAGAGATATAATTAAGGAGAGAGAGGGGATTGGGGTGTGTGGAATCGAGGTTCTGCTTTAATCAAGAAAAAACAAAATCTGACATTGGAGACTCAATCGACAATACGTACTGTTCTCGTGGATAACATCACTCCCACCCACCCCTCCCAAAAAAAAAAAATTAAAACAAAAAACAATAATAACTATAAATAATGAATATAAATAAAAATAAAAGATTTAAAAATAGAAAATAGAAAAATATTAAATGAATAAAAATGAATAGAATAATAGTAACAATGCTAATGATAACATATCGTGTGTGTGTGTGTGGTGGTGCTCTAATTTCACACGATTATTTAACTACAGTAGTGGAAAGAGCGGGGTTATAGTGAGAATCTTTTATCACGAAAGATTGGCCGTAAAACAAAGCAGCGGATTAGTCAATAAACATAAACCAATGGCTTTTGGAGTGTAATTCTGTATGGCTACAATGTAGCCCCATAAGAATTCTTAAACTTAGTGATGGTTCCGGAAAAAGATCCAATCTCAACAAGACACATTGTCCAAGTTTTCCAACTACCCAGACACGGGGTGTTTGGAACAATGTATGGGGAAGTTGAAACAGTTGTGCTATTACTCATATATATATCAGTTTGTTAAAATACCTGCAACATTATTGCTTTGGCTTAGCTAACTTGCTTTTATTGATCATTAAAATATTAAAGATTGGGTGTTCTTCATTTTTTTTTTAACGTTCATGTTTTATAACACTTGATGATCATCACTCACACGTGACAGATATTCGAAGTCCTGTGAAGTAGTCATCTGCAATATATTTGTTAAACAAATAAAAATTGTCCAATGTGGACTAATATATCCATGTATATTAGTGAAGAAGTGATTCTCGGACAACTTGCATGAAGATTAGGTGTTTTATACTTTTTATTCAGCAGAAACCTTTTATTAGTTACAGTGTTGCCAACTAACCGCTCCGTCAAATGTTCCAACTAGCCCGAGCGGCCCATTGACATTGTAAGCTCTACAACAAAAGAGGGAAGACAACATGCCTGATTGATTTAAGACCTTGTTTTGTAGCTTGGTATAAGCTGTTTTGTAACTAATCAAGACTGCCAACTTAATTTACATGATCTTCTTCTGAATAGTAATAACATGTGTAAAAATACAAAATTTACTCAAAGTGAAAAAAACAAACATTGCTTTCTAACTCAACGAGGCTTGAAGCTATGTGTGTTGTGTCTAAAATGTGGTGGATGGCAGTTGCTTAATAAGAACAACCTGAAGGGTAGATTTGCCGTAATATATTTATAGAGATTCAAGAATTAACCAATGTTTCCAACTAACCCGTGTTTCCAATCTAACCCACTCTCCCTATGTGGTAAATAATGCAGGCCTACTATAAGAACCTTTATTGTTATCGGTTTTCTGCTTTTTTTAAAGTTATTGTTGAAGCTTAATTATCCATGCTATACACTGTACTAAAATGCTTTATCTTTCTGATTTATATGAATTTATTGGAAATGAAATGAAATCCAAAGTCAAAGTCAGTTAACATGAGCTCGGCTCTGAAAGGAAATTAGTTTTGGGGGGGCTAATATTACATATATTACTAATTTATATACCATTTCTAAAAAGTGCAAATATTGACACGATCATTAGAATTATTGTATTCGTTTAAAAAAAATATGCAGCTGGTTTTACGTTGATTCAAAGTCGACTAGTTCAGTATAAATATGTTTATCCACCCCTGGCCCCAAAAAAAAAAGAAAAATTGAAGAAAAATTGCCCTGTAAACAACTACTTACCCAATCTAAGCTTTTCCGGGCAGCAGAGGAAGGTTAGTGTGTTTTTACGAATGTGTATACGGTTAAGACTTCTGTTAACGCTAAAGTGAGGACAAATCAAATGAGTAAAGTTATGGAATATATTGCTCAAAAAAGATATAATTGAATATTGATGTGGACGTTTGTAATTTACTAATGACAAATTGATACATACATACCAGACATGGATTCTTGTTTATTTTCGGGTTACGATTTAACTGACAATTGAAGGTGGTTGAGGTGACGATCAGCTGGCAATAACTTAATGGTTATTTGGTACAGGTAATTAGACATACCTGTACTAGGGACACGTCATGAAGCACTAAAGGCTCGAATCAAAGGTGGATTCTGCGAAAATCAGTGGTTTCAAAACCTGGTTTAACCTAGGGTATCGGACCGTCTCCTAGGATTATTTGTTTTCACAAGGTGGCTCGACTGAATCCACAGAATGATCACAGTTAGCATAATAAGTTCATAATTTGGGTCAACCAGCTTGTAGTGAAGTCATAAACTTAGTGGATCCGTCGAGCCGGTCGAATTCAAAATCCCACGATCCGCGATCTCGTGGGTTTGGCAAATAATCCTCCTTCGTTGAATTCGGCCAAAGATTGCAAAAAGATAAAAACTTCTCTGATTGTTGTGATGAGTCAGGGCGCGGTAGCTTTTTATTTAAGTTAGGGATTATGTGTCTGTGTGTGCGTGGTGTGTGTGTGCTCGAGGGTAGTGTGTGTGTGGTGTTGTGTGCTGTGTGTGTATGTGATGTGTTGTGTGGTGTGTGTGTGAGAGGGTGTGAGTACTGAGGATTGTATGTATCATTTTTCGCGGATCTTGCTTTTTATACTATAATATGCAAAGTAGAGAGTGCCTAGATTGACCAATTTTAAAATCTGCATAAGAATTTGTGTGACACCACTGGTTTGAATCAGAGTGCCTGTTGTGATAATATTAATCTCTAGGATGTATTTCCTACCATAGTGGAAGATTTCCCTATGTCCTGCGATAAGATGAAAGCATGAAACATCAAGAACAGCGAACCAAACAGAGATGCAGTGAGTAGGAGGTATGAAAATAGCTATCAAGCCTGGCACGAGTCTGAACAGACGGATGAACGGGAAGATATCTTGGCATGTGAAAGGAATTGGTCAAAATCGGGGAAGCCACCATAGAATTATTATTGTTAAAGATTACATCGAATTATTACGCGCATGACAACGAGCCTGCACGAGAAAACTCAAATGAAAAAAAGGAAAACTGCACAACTAAATTAATATTATAATTCTTTGAGCTTTAACCTAGTAAGTTAATCAATGCACCACGATCATGCTGTAGCCGGGCTTTATTGATAAAAGGGCCAATACAAATTTAATTAGATAAGACTCTCTCTCTCTCTCTCGTCCTCTTTCTGTCCATTGGGATTGGGAGGGAGAAATGTTGACGGAATATAAGAATTAGCGAATATTTATTGCATTGTTGGTCTATTCATTAACTTTGCAGAATAGAATCGGCTTTCATGTCTTATACTTTAGCATTTTGTATGGGTCGTCTGTCGCTTCATATTCTGTAAACTTGATTTGACCTTTGCCTAGGTGGCAGTGAGGTTTTGAATAACAGTTTTGAATGAAATTTGATTGAATTCACTATATACGTGGTTATAACATACATTTCTGAAGGGAAAGCGATAAATATCTGAACAAGGAGTTAACACGATAGACATAATCCTGTTGACACGGGTGGAACAAGCCAAGCGTGCGGTTGTGACCAAGCTGTAATACATTGGTGGCCTCTCCACTCACCGTACAGGTTATTTTCTGTTCCTATCCAGCTTAGCTGTACAATTGGAAAACGTCTCTCTCGCATGTTCCATGCAGCAAGCTTCTCTGAAGGTTTCTCCCAATGGGTGTCGCTTCACTATTCCTGAAGTACATCCACTCAGTGTTACGTTTGGTCTGAAGCCCTTCAGCGACATCCAAGGTTGAAAAGGGTAGTATGGAAGTTTTCAACGGTGCAGATCCCTGTGCCGTTTCATGATCGTTGTTCCTCTGAATGATCTTTGTAACATTTGTTCGAATCTGAGGAAATGATGGCGACGCTTTGGAAAAAGAAGAAATCAGAGGACAATTTTTTAACCGATTTAGGCCTAAACCTAGAGCATCCAAATCTTTAACCTTAAATCATACAGGGGGGGGGCGAGGGGGGGCTAAAAGGCCACCTCGACCATCTTTCGCGGATTAAAATTTTGTTACGAACGAAGCTATTGCGCGCGAGATTTCATTACTTTTTTTTGGAAGTCTCGCGCATCTTTTAAGCCATATTTGGCGACGCCCTGGACCGGTTCGCGAGTACGCATAATTTTGGGTACCCGCGTGAACGGTCAGACCAAAAATGCTCTAAACGTGATTTTCATGTACAGAGTCAGTGCAATTGTAATTCAGCAAAATTGCATAAATGAGTGATTATTTCGACTATTAATTGATTACAATCATTGTTGATTTGCTGCATTTATATGACCGAAAATAATGTGTCCGACATTTTCCTTGAAAAACAATTAGAAAAAGAGTAAAAGAACAAAGAAGATGTCATATAGAAATTCCAAATAACATAAAACATAGAACATTTTGATACCAAATTATTTTTAAGTGCATTAGTTCAATGTCCACAAGAGAGTCTTAAACAAAAATGAGCACTTCAGGGTCTTATTTAATGATTAACAGCCTAATTCTTATTTTATGCATAAATGAGCATAATAATTATCAAAAGTTAAATTTGAATAATTGTTTTAACATCAAGTCAATAACAATTCTGTTATAACGTATGGGTTGACGTTGTGTCGATTTTCATCGCAATTTGTGCGATAATCATATCAGGCCGAGATCTTAAAAGGCCTTTAGCCTCCCCCCCCCTTCAATCCGTCCACCTCCAAATCCCAAGTCTAATTAGGGTTAAATTCTAATGCTGGGAACAAGCATCGCTGTCCTGAGGAGACTTGGTAGACTTCAACATTATGACCATATGGTAAGGTATCTGTTCAGAGGTACATCGGCCAGACATCAATTTAGAAATATGATCGTGTTTTCATAGCCCTTTGAATTGAATCTATAATTGCTTGAGATAGTGATTAATAACTTAACATCTCATTGTCACATCCCTATACAAGGTATGCTGTTTGGTTTCTTGATTATAGGAACCCATTATCCCTATCCTTCCATATATGGACACTCCGTGTTGTGAAGAAACCTTGTCAGAGTCCATTCAAGCGGCACATGTATCCCTTCATGCAGACACTTGGACATCTCTTAATGAACAGGGTCGAATCATCAATTTAAAGTGAAACGGTCATCAAAGCGTTGGTCTGCTCTTGAAAGAAAGAAACTTTGGTTGTGTCATGTTGTTTGGTCCAGTAAAACGAGCATTCAAACGTCGGAAGGTGAAGTGCACATGGTAGAAGCGGACATCCTTTCCGGACATCCAATACATGTTTGGTCGGGCTTATGAATCTGGCTGCACAGACTGGCTCGAGAATCAAACCATAAATTTTGACGATTCGAGAAGAAGACAGAGAGAGAAGAGAGAGAGAGAAGAGAGAGAGAGAGAGGAAGAAGAGATATAAATGCATTATACGGTATAGATTAATGGATCACCAAGAATACTGCGGTAACTCCTTGGGAAGAACTGCCAGCCCCCCACTCGCGCCTCCCCCCGCGCCCGCGCCGCCCCCTCCAATGCACCTTTGACAGAATTCAAAGCAGGGTACATTCATATACACATTTGATAATGAATGTCAATGTTTCAATATTTTATTCTAGTGCTCTTCTTTCCGTACGAAACTTTAGACTAGCGTTGAGACTTCATGCCTAATGTCTATAGAGTTATTATTGTTCTTAATTAAGCATTATGAGCCACTACTACACTACTTAATGCGTTAGTGTAAATGGAAGACTCATTACATGAATGTCATTGGATGTCCCAAAACTATCCTTTTGGTCATTGTATTCCCTCTCTCAAATTCTTGTTCTGTTTTGTTTTTGTTTTTTGTTTTTTGTTTTGTTTTGTTTTTGTTTTGTTGTTGTTTTGTTGTTTGTTTGTTTTTTTGTTTGTTTGTTTGTTTGTTTTTGTTGTTTTTGTTTTTGTTTTGTTTTGTTTTGTTTTGTTTTGTTTTGTTTTGTTTGTTTTTTGTTTTTGTTTTTTTTTTTTTTTTTTGGGGGGGGGGGTTGTGTTTAGATGAGTATTTACTTACAGACTACCAGTTCAAATCCCCGACAAACGGTCTCACTTAAAGTCCCCGACCGGACCGAAAAAATAAAAGCCAACACGAAAAGCTAATATGCTACATAATCAGCAATACCAATTATTGCGTTTTTATTGTCCATCTAAGAAGTATTGAATAAAATGAATGAGCGAACTCAACCAGGCACTCTTTCCTCATACGCCGCTAATTGAATGGATGCGGGTGAATGACGTAAAGAGATATTAATGAAATGTTCAGCAGGTCCTGCCGGCAAGGCATGTGGGGTTTCGGCCTTTTGAAAAACGTGCTATTGCTAATGTCAGGCAAAAATAAACCCCCCCCCGGTGTGCTAGAATTCTATTGTTATGAATGAAGGACAAATTCAATCATGCTGGTTGCCCAGTGGCTGAGCCATTTCCTTAGCTCTTTGACGTTCATCATACGGCCATTAAATTAGGGTACAGTTTTTAGTTAAATTTTTTAGGAAGGGTGGCTGGTTGAGATCAACTCATCTTTAATGAAATCTTCTAATGGACAATAAAACGCCTAATTTGGTATTGTTGTATTATGTAGCATATTATTATTAGCTTTCGGTTTTTGGGTCTATTTTATTTTCGTCGTTCGGGGACCTTTAGTTTGGCTAATAGCAGTGGAACAATAACCGTTATGAATCAAACACCGTAATTAGTTTGATTTAGAACCAACGATGATCGGTATAAAGGACAATTTAGTAATAGCATGTTTTAAATTTTATAATTTTATAAAATATAGGTAATTATATGATTGGGGGCGGGAGTGTTTAATGGTTTAGTTAATGTTTTCTGATGTCTCATCTTTAGTTGCTTATGATGATTTCTTGATAAAGCATTTTTAATTTAGTTGCAATTTCAATCATGTGATACCGAGACGATTTCCAGATCTTCCATTTGTTGTCTTAAAACCCATTATTACACATCTGTTTCTTGTATAGTTTGGGATGTCATTTCATGGAATTTAAGGCTCCGAGTCTAGAAGGCAAAAAGAATATTATGAGAGTCTTAAGTTTCATAGTTTTGGAATGCTTACGAAAATGATCTTAATTTTATTATACTTTCTGCAATGATCATTCATTGCCTTCTTGTTTTGTTATCATTGGTCTACAGGAAGTATGTAACCTTTATCTGTCTTTCTGCCTTTCATTCCTTGTTTTCCTCTTTTGCTTGGGGTTTTAATTCCGGATTCTGAAATGGTGAGGGTTGATATATTGGCGAGTAATGACGCGAGAACCGACTTTCTTTTATTATATTTTATTTTTTAAATATTTGTTATTGTTGTTTTACACTCTTAAAAAGGTTCCAATGAGGGTCTTTCTTGCCAAATAGCAGCCTATCCGCACCAAATCATGTGAAGTAGATGGTGAAAGGCACACTTTCATTTCCATGTTCAAGAAATATATGGAAATAAGATGGTAAACATATAAGTGCAAATAGAACAGCTAAGGGTGGCTAAAATTATCCCTAAGAGTGTTTATGTTGTTGGTATTTTTTTAATTTTGTAAACAAATAATAGGCTTCGCCGCAAAAGCTGCAGAAGATAATACATTAGTGCTAAATGATACACCTTGCCTTCAAAAACAAAAAAATAAATAAATAACATAAAAATAAAAGTATAACTCATACGTGGTGCGAAAGGCGAACGGATTTACTGAGTACAGGAAAATAACTAACATTGGTTATTGGAGAATTCAGTTTTCCTGTGTATTGCGTATGAATTAGTTTTATCATTGAGTAGAAAACTAGCACTAAGAGATAGAAAAGTAAGGATGAAAGAGACCCAACGCATCCCCTACATTCAAAATCTGGACGCAGCTGTAGCTACTGCCAGTGGGTCGAGGCACAGACGTCATATAATTTCTGAATGTCTGCTCACCGTGTGGCACTGTCATTGTCTGTTGGGGGTTCCCGAATTGATATGACAAGACTCTTTGATCCATGAGGGCGGAAATGTATTTCATTGTTGATGATTCCACAGTGGAAATGAACATAACACAAGTAAGGGATGAGGTTCTAAATACCTTTAGCGACCTAATACCAATGAAGTATTTGATTTATTGATAAAACAAACTCTTCAAAAACTCTAACAATCTCAAGGTAATACAGTAAGGCCTTACTTAATAATGATTCGATACATTGTTTTAAACACTTTATCCTAAGAACCAGATTACTGAAGATCTAAATATAAACAGACTGAGGAAAATTTACCTAATTGGCTTGCTCAAAAATTTTCAAGAGCGAGCGCGACTCCATAACAAAGGGGGAAGAGGGGGCATTAAATAAGTTATTTGGCAGCAGGCAATCTTGATCCTCATGCAAGAACAAAAGTCGAGATAGGACACAAATCGATTATTCTCACTTGCAGATATAACATGTATTACATCGTGGAGCTATCCAACTTTCACTCCACTGCTCGGTACGTAGATGCGGAGAATAAATTAAATGAGTAAGTGGAATAATTACATGTTGCAGAAAGTAACCCTTACTTTGAAAAAAGAACACATTTTCTCCCTTGCTTTTTTGATGAAGAATCTAACTTTATGCCTATCGACAATATAATATAATTATATATTAATATATAATATATATATATATATATATATATATTATGCGACATTTTTCAATATGTCTTCGGGCTTCACTTGTCCATTATATATTACTATTTATTTTCTCTTATCTGTTGACGCTCCATATTAGGTCTGTTATTATTTAGGGGTACCATAACTATGAAATGGCAGGTTCGTTTATATACCCACTTATGTATGTGATGACTAACTCGTGAGTTTTCAATGTGACACTGAAGATCGATCACACTAATAGTACATGATAGGTGATATATATATTATAATTCAATATAGTATAGCTAGAACTTTAAGTCATAAAGGTATTTTTTTCTGGCTCATGCACATTCATGTTGCTTTTCCGTATTAATTCTTGATGTGTTTTCACGGCTTTCATTCTGGGATCCGGTATATCTTGACTTCTCAACCCTTCCCGGAATTTTTCTTCAAAAAGTTTGTCAGCCCCAAGAAGATGGCCCGTTGTCTTTTTTTCATTAATGTTTGGGCCCTTTTGTGTCGCACGACCACCAAGCCTAGTCCTATCCCAAATGGAAAACATCACTAGAAGGGAAGGATTTGATATTGTCTCTTTAAATAAATCTAGATTATGTGGTTACAGACTCTGACTCATTTGACTAGGGGAGGGGTCAAAATTTTATTTGATGGGGTCAACATCCATTTTGTTATTCATTTTTACGAACCATATGATTTATTCTCTTAATTGTATCTAAAATTCAAAACCAACAGCTAAAAGATCAAAATTAAAGCATTATCAATATACTATTCTTATAGCCTTGTCATTAAGGTTTAACAAAATTTAAGAAGGAAAATAGATTAAGTGAAAGGTGGTTTTTATTTATTTTGTTTTCAATATAAGATGGAATAATATATCGAATTTCACCAAATTCAGTTTTCTTAACTTCACCCTCCCTAGACAGAGAGACCTTAGCCCTGTCCACAGAAATATAGATTTAACTAAAGAACAATATAATCAATGACAACCTCATCGCGTTTCCTGAGGGTAGAACTGGAGGGGGCTTTGATTCGCGGTAACACAAAAAGGGGCAGCCAAAATGGAAAAATATGAACAAAAATGGGCATCACGGGTTTTGACAAAACTTTTGGAAAAGAGGTCCAACGTGAAGGTGGGAGAATGTCCAAGATATAGGCCAGGGTCCAAAAAGTAACAGGGGACATACTATTCAAGAATAAAAGTCAGCAACATTCAGTGCTATAGCGGCAAACATATTCCACTTATTGAACGGACAGGTATATAATTATTATTATATATATATATATATTATTATTATATATATATATAATTATATATTATATTGCACATTTATCATAGCTCTATAATATATTATATAAAATAAAAGAATGAGAAGATAGAGATTTAAATGAAACATATGACAGACAAAAAACCTGTAGTTTTCCTAATGAATGGATAAAAATACATTATGGTATATGTAATCGTGGATGTGACACGACATTTACTATTACAAGGGGCATTCTCTTGTTTTGTAGGTAGTGAACATACAGGAATCAATCGACTACCAATTATTAATAGGAGCTTGAATGTCCAGTACGTGGATTGAATCTTTATCAATTATCTCTGGAAATTATGATTAAACGTGCGTGAAGTGAAAACAAAAGAAAAAAAAAAAAAAAAAAAAAGACATGGGTTTTTCTGAACTATTATTGGTCATGTTGATTGTGCCAAGTAGAGTATCTAAAGATATATAAGTGCTGGTATATGTCATGCAATAGTGTACTCTGACATTATTGTCCTTATCAATAATCCCCCTCTCGCTGTAGAAATGGCCACCTTCTAGTCGTGGAGAAGGACACGACTCCAAGTGAGTGACAACACAAAGTGCCTTAAATTCACATTCAGAATATACTGAGATTCCAATTACCTGTGTTAGTATGCATGTTAATAGTCCATGATAATTACTTCAGAAAAAAAAAATAAATAAATATAAATAAAAATATCAGACAAAGAATGATTTTTAGTATTAAGACAGGGGGATTAGAATACAGAGGCATTTAAGAGCACCCTAGTCCCATAGTGCAAATTTCCTGTTTGCTCATTATCAGTCGTAGAAAGCGATCACTTAATGGTCAAATATATGTTTTGTATTGTAAAGACCTTGTGTTGTTTCAATCGTAATTTGGCATTCAAGGCACAGACACATTGAAATTTCAGCTGAATGTACTTTAGATATTAAAGTTGACCAACATTCCGCCAATTATATTGTATTTATAAATTAACTTGAACTTCTTCCTTGCTTTCCTTCATTCAAGTTCTCTGAAGAAAATATATTCAATAGGTTTGTTTTCTCTTTAAAAAAAAAAAAAATCTTATTAACAGTTACTATTTTAGACGCTGATATTTTTTTATTTTTTTCTTTTCAAGGAGTTGGTATTCATTATAAATAATTACGCATTAAAAGGTGTTAAATATTTTTCCTCTTCAAAATATCAATAATAGTAGCATCTTAGATATATGCTAAGTGAGTTCAGAATATGATGTTTTATATTGAATTGTATGAATAATTTTTGAAAGAATATAGGTGACCTAATCTGTCACTTGAATCGTGTGTATCGACAAATGAACATGTAGAACAAATTACTTAACATTGGTACATACAATCATTAAAAAAAATAATATAAAAAACAGGCACATTTTACAACAGAAATGTCTAATTGCATTGAAGATCAGGCCTAACAAATATATTGCCAAGGTTCTGTCTATTAAATGTTGCACTTGTGCACAGTGGTTATTTCTGCCCCCCTCCCTCCCCCCTCCAAAAAAGAAATCAACTCACAACAACACAACTAACAACAAACAGAAAACAAACAAAAAGAACACATAAAACCCCCAAAATAACGAGAATGTTCTATAGCTATAAACAAATGATATCGATACAGCAAATTTATAAGTCAAGATCATTTCAATTAACTCATCCGTTGTTCACTTAAAGCATCTTAAAGACAAATAGTTTCCTGTTTCCTTGAGCATTTCATGAATAAAAAATAAAACATTATTGCATACAGAACTTGAAGGAGGGCATGCACCGCTGAAAACTTGTGATCGGTTATGATATTTAGAAATGAAAAGAATATAATAATATTTAATACATAACTAAAAGACACACACACACACACTCACACACACAGCATACCTAATACAACAAATAGTATACTCTAGCTATACCAATTATGCTACATTGACATGGTAGTGTTCTCTCATAATCACATGAAGCACGAAAGTCTAATGTAGTATGAGGTATTTATATTCTGGATTATCCAACAAACAGGATAGGAGTCTGAAAATTTCGGACTAGGGTACCTAATGCCCTAAAAGAACACTCACATGTAAGGAAAGTTGCACTAACAATGGCAAATTGGGATTAACCGATAAACAATACAACATTTTCTTATTCTGAGCATCGAAGAAGTGTCGATCCAACGTAAAAGCAATAATGTTCATGAAATTGACAGAGTAAGTAATGAATGATCTCCGCTCACGTACACAATAGCCAAGCTAGTCACTGTTTCGAATACTCCGTTCAATATCTGATTTAGTAAGGTCTGTGTCAGAAAAAATGGTCACAGTCGAAGAAGAAAATATTTAGGTGTGAAATATTTTTCAAAAATAATTGCTTTATGTGGTACCAAAGATAAAGAGCGCAAAAGTATTTCCCTGCTGATCGCGCTTTGTGTCTTGATAATAGATATTGCTTTCGTAAAAAAGTTATGCTATGGTTGTGCGATCGAGGAACAAATCGAAATTGAAGCTACTTTCATGCTATTATGCGAAACCTGATACTCAAGGCATGGGACGCGTGCGAAGAAATGGACATTTCTTGAATAGTAGAAAACTAGTGATATCCAAAACTACAACACCAAATTTTGATGAAAAAAAAAAATTTGGCGAAAAAAGGTCTGATTTTCTGGCTTAACAAAGTATCTAAACATCCAGGTTGTGATTAAGTATTCATACTAATAAATTGATTGTTTTCTCAGAAGTTCGCTACATTCCAAAATACTCATTGTCCGGAAAACACATAACAAAAGAAAATGCCTCACATCAAAAAGCCTACCTACTGAATGGAGGTGGATAAGGCATTCTATGTATACGAAAATCTCTAAATTCGCCTCGTTCGCAAACGTTCGCAACTCAGTGAGATACCCCCTTTACAATTGCCCTGTGTTACAATTGTCCCTGGTCTCCCCTACAGCTAACTACTTCTACCTCTACTACTATGACTGCTACTTCTTCTACTCACCTACCACTGTCACTACTACTACTACTACTACTACTACTTCTACCACTACTACTACTACTACTACTACTACTACTACTACTACTACTACTACTACTAACCTACTACTACTACTACTACTACTACTACTACTACTACTACTACTACTACTACTACTACTACTACTACTACTACTACTACTACTACTAACCTACTACTACTACTACTACTACTAACCTACTACTACTACTACTTCTTCTACCACTACTACCACTTCTACTACTACTCCTACTATTACTACTACTACTACTACTACTACTACTACTACTACTACTACTACTACTACTATTACTACGACTACTACTACTACTACTACTACGACCAGTTGTAATATACAACTATTACTACGACTAATAACAATAATAATAATAAAAAGAATACTTTGTCTTGGATTGTGTCTGACCTATACCTGAGAAAGCAAATTCAAGAGAATTCATGAAGGATGACTTCCCAGCGCTCATTTCACCAAACAGACCGATGTGTGCTGATTGAACTGTTGATCCATCTGGTTTCTTGAATGTATAATCCATCAATGTCTCGCGGAGAGTTGTTAATCTCTTCCTTAAGTCATCTGTATTAATACAATAATACAAAATGAAGCCAAGATTTCATGTTATTTTAACAGCTAAATCATAAAGAGCACAATCTCGGTGCGAAAGGGTGTGTGTTTGTGTGTGTGAGAGTGTGTGGGATTGAGAGAAGGAGAGAGAAAGAGAGATAGAAAGAGAGAGAGAGAGAGAGAGAGTTACATAGAGTGAGAGATAGGGAGGGAGAGATAAAAAGAGAGAGAGAGGGATTGGGGTGTGTGGATCGAGTTTCTGACTTCAAGAAAAAACAAAATCTGACATTGGGAGAACTAATCGACATACGTATACGTACGTCTCGGGATACATCCTCCCACCCACCCCCCCCAAAAAAAAAAAATTAACACAAAAACAATAATAATAATAATAAATAATAAATAAAAAAAGATTTAAAAAAGGAAATAGAAATATTAATGATAAAATGAATAGAATAATATTAACAATGCTCATGATAATCATATGTGTGTGTGTGTGTGTGTGTGTGTGGTGGGCATTAAGTTTCAACACGACTTATTTAACACAGTAGGGAGAGCGGGGTTATATGGAACATTTTATCAACGAAAAATGGCCGTAAAACAAAAGCGGATTTAATGTCAAGAAACAATAAACAATGCTTGAGTGTAATTCTGTATGGCTACAAATGTTACCCCATAAAATTCTTAAACTTAGTGATGGTTCCGGAAAAAATCCATCTTCAACCAAGGACCATTGTCCAAGTGTTTCCAACTAACCCCAGACACGGGGTAGTTTGGAACAAGGTATGGGGAAGTGAAAACCATTGTGCTATTACTCATATATAATTATCAGTTTTTAAAATACCTGCAACATTATTGCTTTGGCTTCAGCTAACTATGCTTTATTGATTCCATATTTAAAATATTAAAGATTGGTGTTTCATTTCTTTTTTTAACTTCATGTTTTATTACACTTGATTCATCCACTCACATACAGATATTTCTGAAGACCTGTGAAGTAGCATTCTGCAAATATATTTTGTTAAACCAAATAAAAATTGTCCAATGTGACTAATATACATGTATAGTGGAATATTTCGGAACACTTCATTGAATTATGTGATTTTTACTTTTTTATTCCAGCAGTAAAACCTTTTACTTAGTTACATGTTCCAACTAACTCGCTCCGTCAAATTCCAACTACCCAGAGGGCCCATTTGACATTGTAAGCTTACAGCAAAAGAGGGACAACAACATGCCATAATTATTTAACCCTTGTTTTGTAGCTTGGTATAAGCTGATTTTGTAACAATCAAAACTGGCCAACTTAATTTATGATCTTTCTTCTTGAATATAATAACATTGTAAAAATGACAAAAATTTACTCAGGAAGGTGAGAAAAAACAAACATTGCTTTCTAACTTCAACCGAGGCTTGAAGCATGTTGTGGTCTAAAATGTGGTGGATGGGCAGTTGCTAATAGGAACAAACCTGAAGGGTAGATTTGCCGGTAAATATATTTATAGACGTTCAATGAATTAACCAATAGTTTCAACTAACCCCGTGTTCCAAACTAACCCACTTCTCGCCTATCGTGGTAAATACATGCAGCCTACTATAAGAACCTTTATTGTAATGTTTCTCTTTTTTAAAGTTATTGAACTAATTATCCATGCTTACTACTGTACTAAAATGCTTGTATCTTCTGATTAATGAATTTATTGGAAATGAAATGAAATCCAAAGTCAAAGTCAAGTTAAACATGAGGCTGCCTAAAGGAAATTATTTTTGGGCCCTAATATTACTATATATACTAATTTTATATACCATTTCTTAAAAAGTGCAAATATTCGACACATCATTATGAATTATGTATCGTTTAAAAAAATATCAGCTGGTTTTTACGTTGATTCAAAGTCGACTACAGTTTCAGTATGAAATATGTTTATCCACCCCTCTGGCCCCCAAAAAAAAAAAAAAAATTAGAAGAAAAAATTGCCTTAAACAACTACTTACCCAATCTAACTTTTTCCGGGTCAGGCAGAGGAAGGTTAGTGGGTTTTTACGAATGGGTATAACGGTTTAAGACTTCTTTAACCTAAGTAGGAAAATCAAATTAGTTACAATTATGAATATATTTCTACAAAAAAAGATATAATTGAAAATTTGATTGCACTTTTTAATTTTAATATTATACACACAACATGAAATAGGATTTTGGTTTTTATTTTCGGGTTACATTTAACTACAAATTGAAGGTGGTTGAGGTGACGATCAGCTGGCAAAACTTAATGGTAATGGTACAGAGTAATTAGACCATATCCTGTACTAGGGACATCGAGCGTCATGAAAGCACTAAAGGCCGAATTCACAAAGGTGGATTCTGAGAGCAAAATCCATGGTTTCATAAACCCCTGGTTTAAACGCTAGGGTTGGACCGTCCCTAGGATTTCATTTGGTTTTCACAAGGTGGACCTCGACTGAATCCACAGATGATCAACAGTGGTCAAATAAGTCATATTTTGGGTCAAACCAGTTGGTGAATAATAAAACTAGTGGGATCCGCTCGAGCCGTCGAATTCAAAACCCACGATGCGATCCGTGGGTTTGCAAAAAATCCTCCTTTGTGAATTCGGGCCAAAGATTGCAAAAATAAAACTTCCTGATGTTGTATAGTCAGGGCGCGGAGCGTTTTTTTTAAGTAGGTGTGGCTATGCGTGTGTGTGTGTGCTCGAGGGTGTGTGGTGTGGTGTTGTGTGCGTGTGTGTATGTGTGTGTGTGTGGTGTGTGTGTGAGAGGGTTGAGTACTGAAGCGATTTATGTTTTCATTTTCGGCGGATTTTTTTTATACATAATATGCAAAAGTAGGGGCCTAATTGACCATTTTAAAATCTGCTATAAGAATTGTGGTGACACCACTGGTTTGAATCAGAGTGGCCCCTGTTGTGAAATATTAATCTCTAGGATGTATTTCCTACCTAGGTGAAGTTTTCCCTTCCTGCGAAAGAATAAAGCAAGAACTTCAAGAACAGCGAACCAAACAAGATGCAGTGATGAGGAAGGATAATGAAAATAGCTATCACAGCCTGCGCACCAGTTCGAACAGAACCGGATGACGGGGAAGATTCTGCATGTGAAAGAGAATTGGTCAAAATCGGGGAAGCCACCATGATATTATTGTTAAAGATTATCATCGAATTATTAACCGCATGACAACGAGCCTGCACGAGAAACAACTCAAATGAAAAAAAGGAAAACTGAACACAACCAAATTAATATTAATAATTCTTTGAGCTTAACCTATAAGTATCAATGCACCACGATTCATCTGTAGCCGGGCTTTTATTGATAAAAGGGCCAATACAAATTTAATTAAGATAAGATCTCCTCTCTCTCTCTCTCTCTTTCTGTCATTGGGATGGGAGGGAGAAATGTGACGGAATAAAAGAATTAGCGAATATTTATGCATTGTTGGTACTATTCATAACTTTCAGAATAAGAATCGCTTTCATGTCGTTATATTTACATTTGTATGGTCGTCTGTCGCTTCATGTTCTGTAAACTTGATTTGGACCTTCTGCCTAAGGTGGCAGTTGAGTTTTGAATAAAGTTTTGATTGAAATTTTGATTGAATTCACTATATACGTGGTTATAACATACATTTTCTGAAGGAAAGCGATAAATATCTGACAAGAGTTCAAACGATATGACATACCTGTTGACACGGGGTGGAACAAGCACCGTTGCGGTTGTTGACCAAGCTGTAAGTACATTGGTGGCCTCTCCACTCACCGTACAGGTATTTCTGTTCCTCATCCAGCTTAGCTGTGACACTAATTGAAACGTCTCCTCGCATGTTCCATCAGCAAGCTTTCTCTGAAGGTTTTCCAATGGGTTCGCTTCACTATCCTGAAGCATCCACTCAAGTGTTACGTTTGGTCTGAAAGCCCTTCAGCGACATCCAAGTTGAAGGGTGTATGGAAGTTTTCAACGGTGCAGATCCCTGTGCCGTTTCATGATCTTGTTCTCTGAGAGTCTTTGGTACATTGTTCGATCTGAGGAAATGATGGCACGCTTTGGAAAAAGAAGAAATCAGGAGGACAATTTTTAACCGATTTAGGCCTACCTAGAGCAACCAATCTTTAACCTTAAATCAACCAGGGGGGGGGAGGGGGGGCTAAAAGGCCACCCTCGACCATCTTCGCGATAAATTTTTTACGCGAACGCTATGGCCGCGAGATTTCATTACTTTTTTTTTTGAAGTCTCGCGCATCTTTTAAGCATATTTGCGACGCCCTGGACGGTTCGCGAGTTACGCATAATTTTGTCCCTGAACGGTCAGACCAAAAATGCTTCAAACGTGATTTTCATGTACAAGTCATGCAAATTGTATTCAGCAAAACTTGCATAAATGAGTGCATTAATTTCGAAGCTATTATTGATCACAATCATTTTGATTTGCTGCATTTAATGACCCGAAAATAATGTCTCCGACAATTTCCTTGAAAAACATTTAGAAAAAGAGTAAAAAAACAAAGGAAATGCATAAGAAATTCCAAAACAATAAAACATAGAAACATTTTGATACCAAATATCTTTTAATGTGCATTTTAATCAGGTCTCACAGATCTTTAAACAAAAATGAGCACTTCAGGGTCTTATTTAATGATTAACAGCCTAATTCTTATTTTATGCATAAATGAAGCATAATTAAATTATCAAAATAAATTTTGAATAATTTTTTTAAATCAATCAATAACAATTCTGTAGATAACGTATGGTGACGTTGTGTCGATTTTCATCCGCAATTTGTGCGATAAAATCATATACAAACGGCCGAGATCTTAAAAGGGGCCTTTAGCCTACCCCCCCCCCTTCCCCAATCCGTCCAGGCCTCCAAAAATACCCAAGTCTAATTAGGGTTAAATTCTATGCTGGGAACAAGCATCGCTGTCCATGAGAACATTGTAGACTTCAACCATTATGACCAATGGTAAGGTATCTGTTCAGTAGCCAGACATCAATTAGAAATTGATCGTGTTTTTCATAGCCCTTTGAATTAATCAATATTGCCTTAGATAGTATTAAATATACTTCAACATCTCATTGTGCACATCCTATACAAGGTATGTGTTTGGTTTCCTTGATTTAGGAACCCATTATCCCTATCCTTACCATATATGGACAGCTCCGTGTGATTGAAGAACCTTGTCAGAGTCCAATTCCAAAGCGGACACATGTATCTCCGCTCATCAGACACTTGGACATCTCTTAATGAACCAGGGCGAAATCATCAATTTAAAGTGAACACGTCATCAAAGCTTGTCGTCTCTTTGAAAAAAAAGCTTTGGTTGTGTCATGTTGTTTGGTGCCAGTACGAGCTTCAACGTCCGGATAGGTGAAGTCACATGGTAGAAGACGGAACATCCTTTCCGAACCATCCAATACAATGTTTGGTCGGTATGAACTGGCTGCACAGACTGGTCGAGAATCAAACCATAAGTTTTGACGATATCGAGAGAGACAGAGAGAGAGAGAGAGAGAGAGAGAGAGAGAGAGGAGAGGAGAATATGACAATGCATTATACGGTATAAGATTAATGGGATCACCAAGAATACTGCGGTAACTCCTTGGGAAAACTGCCACCATGCACACCTTTACAGAATTCAAAGCAGGGTACATCATATCACATTTGATATAATATCAATGTTTTCAATATTTTATCTAGTAGCTCTTCTTTCCGACGAAACTTTAGACTGCGTTTAGACGTTCATGCCTATGTCTATAGAGTTATTATTGTCTCTTAATTAAGCATTATGAGCACTACTACACTACTTAATTCGCGTTAGTGTAAATGGAAGACTCATTACATGAAATGTCAGGATTGTCCATACTTCCTTTTGTCATTGTATTCCTCTCCAAATTCTTGTTTCTTTGTTTTTGTTTTTTGTTTTTTGTTTTGTTTTGGTTTGTTTTGTTTTGTTTTGTTGTTTGTTTGTTTTGTTTGTTTGTTTGTTTGTTTGTTTTTGTTGTTTTTGTTTTTGTTTTGTTGTTTTGTTTTGTTTTGTGTTTGTTTGTTTGTTTGTTTGTTTTTTGTTTTTTTTTTTTTTTTGGGGGGGGGGGTTGTTTTCAGACTGAGTATTTACTTACAGACTACCAGTTCAAATCACCGACAAACGGTCTCACTTAAAAGTCCCGACCGGACCAGAAAAAATTAAAAAGCCCACAACGAAAGCTAATATGCTACATAATTCACAATACCAAAATTAGCGTTTTTATTGTCCATTCTAGAAAGTAATTGAATTAAAATGAATGAGCGAACCTCAACCAGGCCACCTTTCCCAAATACCCCTAATTTAATGGGATGCGGGTGAATGACGTAAAAGGAT
>CALNVZ010002974.1:14563560-14601847 GCA_940671915.1 Paracentrotus lividus | reverse complement strand
TTCTGTATCATTTGTTTATAGCCTATAGAACATTCTGTTTTTTTGGGGGTTTGTGTGCTTTTTGTTTGTTTTTGTTTGTTGTTGTTGTTGTTGTTGGTGGTGGTTTTTTTTTGGGGGGGGGAGGGGGGGGGGGCAAATAAACACTGTGCACAAGTTTGCACATTTAATAGGAAGTAACACTTGGACAATATATTGTTACAAATCAGCAAATTTATAAGTCAAATCATTCAATTAACCGCTTGTTCACTTTAAAGCACTTAAAGACAAAATATGTTTCCTTCTTCCTTGACATTTCATGATAAAAAATAAAAACATATATTGCATACAAACTGAAGGAGGCATGCACCCTGAAAAACTTGTGATCGGTTATATATATTAAAAATGAAAAGAATAAATAAATAATTTAATAATAACTATAAAGACACACACACACACACTCACACACACACATACACAAATAATACAACAAATAGTATACTCGTACTATACAATTATGCTACATTGACATGTATGTTACTCATATCACATTGAACACCAGACAATGTTAGTAATGAGTATATTATATTCTGGTATCCACCAACAAACAGGATCAGAGTCTAAAAATTATCGCTAGGTACCTAATCCCTAAAAACACTCACCTGTAGAAAGTGCACATAACAATGGCAATGTGATTAACCGATCAAACAAACAGTACATTTTCTTTTCTGACATCGAAGATGTCACTCAGCGTAAAACAATAAATGTTAATGAAATTGACAGAGTATAATGATGATCTCCCCACGTACACAATAGCCAAGCCTAGTCACTGTTTCGAAATATCCGTTCATACTATGCATCTTAGTACAGTCTGTGTCAAAAAAATGGTACAGTCGGAAAAAAAAATATTTAGGTGTGAAATATTTTCAAATAATGTGTGTATGTGGTACCAAAATAAAGCCAAAAGATTTTCCCTGCTGATGCGCTTTGTTTTGTATAATTTGCTTTCGTAAAACAAAAGTTATGCTATGTTGTGCGACGAGGAACAAATCGAAATTGAGCACTTCATGGCTATTATGCGAAACCTATACACAAAGGCATGGGACGGCGTGCGGAAAATGGACATTTCTTGATAGTAGAAAACTAGTCATATCTCAAAAACTACAACACCAAATTTGATGAAAAAAAATTGCAGAAAAAAGTCTGATTTTCCTGCTTTACAAAAATATCAAACAATACCAGGTTGTGATTAATATTCATACTATAAAAAGATGTTTTCCACTTGTACCATTTTATTTGACACAGACTGTAGATTCATACCAAAGGTCAAAAGGCAACTGGGGATTCCCCGCGCCATTCATGTTACATTACATTGCATTTATCTCGACGGGTTCATGTATTAATGTACATTTTCATTATATAGCATAAGGCACAGTTATGTGACATTTGTAATGTGTCAGCATTTATTGAACTAATATTAGCCGACTAAATGGTGACGATACTTTAAAATGCAGAGCATCCCAGAATGACAAAACTCCTTTCAATATTTAATATATACTCAAAATGCAAAATACGATTGAAGAAAAAACAATAATGATAAGAAGGAAATATATGTGTATGCTACTTTATTATATTTATCGGTAAATAATTATATATACGATAAGTACAGTGCAGAATATTATCCAATTCACTACACTTGCTTACAGACTAGTTGGAAATCAAAAAGGAGTATGCTTCCAAAGTTATCTAGGTCTTGAATAATGTCATAATTTAGCTACATTGCAGAGTTAAATTAAAAGAGATGTATTGCGAGTCAACAGGGCACATGTATATTCCCATTTCACAGTAATTTTATAATACTAAAACAATATTCTGGCGCGAATCCAAGAAAATCGAATTGAACGCATTTCGGGGGCCCAATTGTCTGGGGACAAAAGCGGCACTATTATGTTTACGCATGGGCCCCAGGTACGGTTAGCCTATCGATTTACTATTGACATGTATTGGTCTTTAATGAAGCATCTGACGTTGAACAGACTAATCAGGCCTTTAACTGTCTTTGGAAAAATTTTAAAATGAGAATGTCATTGATAACGTGCATAATCGTGATATAATATTGAAAATACAAAAAAAAAAAAAAAAAAAAAAAAAAACAACAACAACAACAACAAAAAAACAACAAAACAAACAAAACAAACAAAACAAACAAACAAACAAACAAAAACAAAAACAACAACAACAAATAACAACAACAAACAACAAAACAAAACAAACAAAAAACAAAAAACAAAACAAAAACAAAAACAAACAAAAAGCACACAAAACCCAAAACAAACAGAATGTTCTAAAGTGCGTCCCAAAAAGAACTATACACTTTTGAAATGGCTACCAAATAAAGACAATACGATTCTTGGGTAAAATGTTTATATGTATATAAAGCTCATATCCTCAAATATCATTATGACACCAAAAATTCCGAAAATAACGCATGCTTCAGTGAGTAATGCCCACTTTTGTAAAGGACATAAAATTACCCTGCGCAGGAATTCACTATTCATTTTGCACCTGGTCATGGAACGCCATGAAGGAGTCAAAATTAATGATGGAATAAATCAGCAAACAGAGTAAAAAATAAACCAAAATTTAGAAAAATAATCAATACTATGCAAAAATGTATTGTTTCACTGTTTTGTTTTCATATCATTGATTTTTGCTTGGACTTCAGTTTATTCTTGTCTTTGTTGGCCGATGGATTTCATCATTAATTTTGACTCATTCGTGGCGTTCCATAACCAGGTGCAAAATGAATAGTGAATTTTTGCGCAGGGTAATTTTTGTGTCCTTTACAAAAGTGGGCATTACTCACTGAAGCATGCGTTATTTTCGGAATTTTTTGTATCATTATGATAGTTGAGGATATGAGCTTTATATATTTATAAACCTTTTTCGCCAATAATCATATATTTTTCTATCTGGTAGCTATTTAAAAAGTGTATAGTTCTTTTTGGGACGCACTGTATAGGCTATAAACAAATGATATAGAAATCAGCAAATTTATAACTCAAATCATTCAATTAACCGCTTGTTCACTTAAAAGCACTTAAAGACAAAATATGTTTCCTTCTTCCTTGACAATTCATAATAAAAAATAAAAACATATATTGCATACAAACTGAAGGAGGCATGGACCCTGAAAAACTTGTGATCGGTTATATATATTAAAAATGAAAAGAATAAATAAATAATTTAATAATAACTATAAACACACACACACACACACACACACACACACACAAATAATACAACAAATAGTATACTCATACTATACAATTATGCTACATTGAAGTGTATGTTACTCATATCACATTGAACACCAGACAACGTTAGTATGAGTATATTATATTCTGGTATCCACCAACAAACAGGATCAGAGTCTAAAAATTATCGCTAGGTACCTAAGCCCTAAAAACACTCACCTGTAGAAAGTGCACATAACAATAGCAATGTGATTAACCGATCAAACAAACAGTACATTTTCTTTTCTGACATCGAAGATGTCACTCAGCGTAAAACAATCAATGTTAATGAAATTGACATAGTATATGATGATCTCCCCACGTATACAATAGCCAAGCCTATAGCTAGTCACTGTTCTGAAATATCCGTTCATACTACGCATCTTAGTAGATCCATGTTTCATACCGAAGGTCAAAAGGCAACGAGTGGGAATCCCCGCGCCATTCATGTTGCATTACATTGCATTTATCTCGACGGGTTCATGTATTAATGTACATGTCCATTATATAGCATAAGGCACAGTTATGTGACATTTGTAATGTGTCAGCATTATTATTGAACTAATATTAGCCGACTCAAAATACAGAGCATTCCAGGACTACAAAACTCTTTTCAATATCTAAAGACTCGAAATGCAAAATACGATTGAAGAAAAACAAAACAAAACAAAACAAAACAATATTAATAAGAATAAAATATATGTGTATGCTACTTTATTATATTTATCGGTAAATAATTAGATATACGATAAGTAAAGTGCAGAATATTATCCAATTCACTGTCCTTTGCTTACAGACTATTTGGAAATCAAAAAGGAGTATGCTTCCATAGTTCTCTAGGTCTAAAATAATGTCATAATTTAGCTACATTGCAGAGTTACAGTAAAAGAGAGATGTATTGCGAGTCAACAGTGCACATGTATATTCCCATTTAACAGTAATTTTATAATACTAAAACAATATTCAGGCGCGGATCCAAGAAAATCGAATTGAATGCATTTCGGGGGCCCAATTGTCTGGGGACAAAAGCGGCTCTATTATGTTTACGCATGGGCCCGGTAAGTTTATTGTGTGACTCCGGTCTGTTGCCTTAGCTCCAGGTACGGTTAGCCTATGGATTTACTATTGACATGTTTTGGTCTTTAGTCGAGCACTTGTACACATCTGATTCACTAAGCTTTTCTGAACAGCTTAATTAGGCCTCTGCAATAAAACTCATTGCAAATATTAAAATGGGAATGTCATTGATAACGTGCATAATCGTGATATAATATTGATATTACCCTTCGTCTTTTTGAGGACAAAGTTCATTAACAGTGGAGTAGTTTACCTTACTATATATTATCTTGAGATATTCTTGAGAACATACATTATCAATGTGATTTTTCCCCCGGGGGGGGGGGGGGGGGATTCAGCGTAATGTTACCTTTCGTTTGGTCTAATGTCAGTCTCGTGTTAATCTGGTTATATCGGAGTGTATGACTAGGATGTACTTTCTCATAATTTTGTATAGGTCAAAGGTCAAATTCATGATTTATTTGATTCATTTTTTTTTATTGATGAAAATTCTATCTTCTCAAAAATGGCTTGCAGAATTTTATCGAAAATAATCCACAACGAAAATTAATCCATACAGTTGTCCTCAAAATTGTTCATACCCCTTTGAGTTGTGCTTTTAACTGAATATGTTTCATTTTCGTGATCAGTATGTTACTAACAAGTGAACAATTAAGAAAATTTGTAATTTTGAGAAATTTGGTATTCCAGGGGGTATTTTATTGACAGATTTACGAAAAACATTATGTTCATAATTATTCATATTTTAGGGGTAACCAATCTAATTTCGGATCTAATCATCTCGATTATAATTCGTTTTCTTCAAATTACCACATGAAATACTTTTTGCAATTGTCCAGAGCCATCATTCATGTCTCCCGTTGGTTTCGACCAATGCGTCCTCTGGAAAACGTCCAGGCTGAGTAAGGTTGCATGGTCTTTGAGCCAGTATGTGAGTCTTCAACTTCCCAGATACATTTCTAAAGGGATTCTTGTTAGGTCATCGAATTTTTCTCTTCAGATCATTAATTATGGTTGTCCTTGAAACACTTCTTTACTATATTGGCCGTATGCTTCTGAACTTCGTCCTGTTTTTATGTCCAATGCTGTCCCAGGTGACATTTACAAACATACTTCTACATGTTTTCATCTAGGATCTTACTAAAAACGTCTTCATAGTTTCCTATTCTGAACAGATTTCAAGTGCTACTAGCAATGAAAATCCCCAATAACAGTTCTAAGTGAATGTCATGTGCTAAAATCAGGAAACTGCAATTTAGGTTGAAGGATTCCACTTTCTTTTGCCAAATTGAAGAAAGTCCATATTATCCATTAACTCTAATTTTCTGTCATCAATTTATAGAGTAATGGCTCAAAACCCCGGTTAAACTGAGCTCACGATCTGTCCAAAGGCCTTCCGGTGGGTCTGACTGCGCGAGTGGGGTATGTCTTGGGTAGTGTCTGTACTAATCTCCTTTATGCAGTATTCGCTCTTTGGTACCTTCGTCTCTGGCTGGTCAGTGGTGCCCTTTCTGACTTTGGTTGTAACCTGTGGGTTGTTGTGAGCCTCTCAGTATACTTATTCAAGGAGACACCTTACATTTTTAGTCATGCCCATGGAAGCTTTTTCCAGAGTGTTTTAAATCTGGTGCTTATCAAAGAAGCTCTTAAGTGTTACATAAGGCACCATAAAGTATATGGAAGAGTGGTTTTTTTATTTTTTTTTTTTTTTTTTTTTATAAAATCGATATGATGTTCCTAAATGAAAAACTAAAAGTCCTGACAAGAAAACCACAAGAAAGGGGTTTGGGAGTTGAAGACTCACAGGATGGCTCAAAGGCAATGGAACCTGACTCAGTCTGGAGGTTTTCCAGGGGACACATGGCACAAAACCCCAATGCAGCCATGAAAAAAGGCTATGGAGTCTTGCAAAAACTATTTCAAATGGTTATTTGAAAAATATATATATATTTGTGGTTATTTGAAAAGAAATTGGACTGGGTACCCTTAGGGTATGAATAATAATGAACATGGTGTTTTTCGTAAATCTGTTAATAAAATACCCTTAAATACTCTTGGATACCCTCGTTGTTCAGTTGTTAGTGGCATACTGATCACGAAAATGTTTGACGAAACACATTTATTTCAAAGCAAATTTCAAAAGACTTAAAAAATGACAGGGGTATGAACAATTTTCAGGTCCGCTGTAGCTACCATGTGACTTGTTTGTGTGTGTCTTTGATTTAAGTAGTAATCAAATGTACACCAAAAAAAATAATAAATTCTAGAATACCGCTTTTACACCAACCAACTTACATTAACCCTTCGCCTGTATATTTTCTACATTTTTGGTGCAATTGCACTCGACTTTGAGGAGTGATTTGATTACTAATGGCCATGATGACACAAGGTGGCGTTTTGTCACCTCACATAACCATACCAACAGATGGCGTTGGGCTTTACACGCGTCTTTTTTTTCTTCTCTTGTTTAAAACGTGTTTTAGAATGAAATATTTCCTTGGCTCGAAGACAAAAAAAAATATAAAAAATTAAAAAAAATTAAAAAATCTGTTCAACTGGTGAAAATAATCTTATCTGATTATGAATTCACCTTTTCGTAAACTCACTTTTACTTTGTGGTGAACATTTTTATTAGTCTTGATCTTAATACAGGGCACGGTTCTGACGTTTGAGCCCTTCCTAGATTTTGTAACACATTTTGTAAGACATTTAATAAAAGGGCAAGTCCACGCTATTTTGCAATGTAACAAACGGGACATTCAGAGACAAAAATAGGCTTTTTTGATAAATCTTAAATTGAAATCTCAATCCTTGGGTATATTTTTGAAGGTACTAAGAACCTTCAACAAAATCATAAACAATAATTGAAATAACTCAATTCATTTTTAATTTATGATAATTTATTCGTTCGTAACACATGGCACCAGAAAAAAATGGTGTTTTTCAATTTTGAATTTGTTCACATGATACTAGGAATTTAAAAAGCAGATAAAAACTTACATAGTCACATGCTCTTAACCATGTAATAAACGTTCTAAATACATATTTCAATGTCGATACAACTTCAAGTTTTTTGGCAAGGTCAAGTTTTTAAAAATATGCCGACGTACCACATGGGACAGTAAACACACGGGACAAATATTCCATTAATATTTTCCATTAAACATTTCGTGTAGCCAAGGCGTAGCACATATTGTGTAAAAAAATCCTGCTCATTAAACAAAATAAACATAATACAACACACCAATGTAAAAAATACTTATTTTGTTTCAGTAATTAAGGTGGGAGGGAGAGTAATAAAATTGCATTATTTTACATCAGCTCAGTATCTTTTGTGAGACTACTACTGAGACATGAATACTTTAAGAATAAAAATATGGAAAGTTATGTGCTAGGTTTGTGATATATTAACAGAGGAAGCCAAGATGATATTGAAACAGAAAAATATGTACTTTTTGGTTGTATTCCTATAACAAACCTTTAAAAATATTGAAACTAGCATTTTTAATGCATTTTATCATTTTTTTTTTTCATAATATTAATGAGTCTTGTGACGTCATATGACCTTGAAATGACTTTTTGACCTCCTTTGCATTAAGTTTATTTCATACACTTTTGTGGTGATATATGATATTATATGTACCTTAAAACCTCACTGACACACTTGATAAAAAAATGGTCGAAAGTTGAAAAATCACCACCTTGGGAACAAATATATAGCTTGGACTTGCCCAATAACAGAACGTGTTAATAGAACGTATTATACAGAGTGAGTAAAAAAAAAAGCCCATCATTTTGAAGTTGTCTTGTTTGAAGCACGAACATTTAATCATTCTCTCTCACACCAGCACACACACACACACACACACACATACACACACACACACACACACCTCACACCCTCAACAAACTACCCACACACCTAAACCGACCAGCCCCCGTCGCGAAGCGACGGGAACTGACGAACCAGTAGACATATTTGGCGAAGTTTTGAAATATCTATACATGACCACAAATTTCGTGGTCAAAAATACTTATTTGAATTCATACTCACATTGAATCAATCTTTGAAGTTTTTCCTCGAATTGGTGACATCTGCGAATGTTTCACATGAAGTAATCAATTAGAATGTAGAAAAATACAGGAAAATTGAGTCCATCAACGTATATCTCTCCGTGCGTGCGTTGTCTTCGCCATACGTCTTCGCACAGTAAATGACGTCATAGAAAATGGCAGCGATGGCACCAACACTATATGAGAAGAGACAAGGCCAACGGAAATTCAATTGGTAAGTCAAGAAGCTCTTATATACTTTCATTTTCAGTCGTTGTTACGCGTGAAACATTATAGAAACCTTACAACAACATTTTAACATTAGATTGATTAAATTGACCAGTATAATCCTCTGATGCCCGCATCTCGCTGATTATTTCGCTGTAAATGGAGGTGGTGGAAGTACAGCCCCGTCGCCTTCGGCAACGGGGCTGTGTATAGTTACCACACACCCTAACTCACACTCACAAACAGTTGTTAGGGAATTACTACGTCCCAAACATTCAATGATGATCTTGGTAAACAAAACATCAAAGGGGAAATTTTATTGTGAATTGTTTACTCTGTGTGTGTGTGTGTGGGTGTGTGTGTGATGATGTACGTGTGTGTGTGAGGAAGGATGGGTGTGTTTAGGTGTGTGTGTGGGTATGTATGTGTGTGTGCGTGCCCGTGTGTATGTGTGTACTTATATTCTGTCAACATTTGTTTTTAATCTTCATCCATCTCTTTGGCACAATTGAGATTTTGCTATCTTCTGAAGATTGTCTGTAACTCAGTTATGCGTGGAAAAATCCAAATGAAAAGGGTACCAATATAATGCTGGGAGGATGACTCTACCAAGCAAGGCATATCATGAAGCCCATGATATTAACCGACGAATGCTTCAAACAAGACAACTTTAAAATGATGGGACATTTTTATTAACTCACTATATGTATGCTCTGCGTATCGAAAAAAAAAAGTAATCCAATTTGAGAGGGATCATAATCCAAGCTCATTTACCTCAGCAATTTATATATAATTGATAATTAAAGAGCAACATTTCATATTTACAATGATATCCTTCCTTCAATACATTTGTCACATATGACCAAGTAAATTACAAATGAATGACAACAGGTACGAGAACAAGTTTTTGCAAGTCTTGAAAAAATGAGACAAGACTGAAGGAATCTTTTCACTGCTGCCACACATCATTGAATACGCTTGTGCCACCACTAAAAGCATTCACTCACTCTTGTCTCACTTTAAAACTCAACAGCATCAAGGACCAGATACCTGAAACAGCGATCATCGGCACGTTTGATGTTTCTTCTTTGTACACCAACATCCCCCATGCTGAAGGCATCCCCGCCTCTTGTGAGGCTTTGGCTCGCAGCGGTCACTCCAACCCCCAAGATGTAGCTTGAAAAAATGAGACAAGACTGAAGGAATCTTTTCACTGCTGCCATACATCATTGAATACGCTTGTGCCACCACTAAAAGCATTCCCTCACTTTTGTCTCATTTTCTGAAAAATTGCAAAAAACCGGATTTTGAACCTGTCACCTTTATGTGCAATTTTAATTCACTCGATTGTGCGTAGCATTTGTGACGAAAAATAGGTATTATTGTAAAGGTGAAGAGTTCTTCTTTAATTATATGCTATATATACAGTACATTGCCAAAATAAATGAGCTTGGAACATGGCCCCTCTTAAAATGGATGTACGATGTAAAAGTTAAGTAGTACGATGTAAAAGTAAATAATGATGGTGTGTATGGTGTATAAAAGTGAATATAAGAGTGATCGTTCGATCGAGAAAAGAAATAAGTATTCATGACGATGTGGCAGAGAGAAAAGGACAGGAAGTCGATACATGTATCAATATATTTGCTCCTCTATTTGTGTTAAGTTCATCAGGTATTGTTTTTTTGTTTTACGTTAGTTGTTTTTTTTTCTATTCATGTCTACATGTATCATTTCATCTGTCTCTCATCTATCTCTTCACTACCCCCCCCTCTCTCTCTCTCTTCCCTCTCTATCTCTGTGTATCCTCTGTTCTCGACGAGTTGTAGGTATGTTTGATTCGCGTTTGTTGTCAAGATAACGCTTGTTTTGGTTTTGTTTTGTTTTTATTTTACTGCATCATGTTTTAAGTACCATTACAGCCTTATTGGCAAATTATCGTTAAACACACAGCCGGAGCTTATTTCCTTACATCGAAAAGAAGGAGAAAGAGAAAGTGATAGGGGATATTTTGATTGGTCGAAGGAGGTGCGCAGTAAAACTTTACGCATTTCCGTCACAACCTGAACATGACGTAGCCGTTTTGCTTGGAGCTCTTAAGATGATCTTTGGAGATCCTTTTCAGCCATAATTATGACAAATTTCTACTTCTAAGTTCATTCCTCTTATTGATTCGATGAAACCCTACGTCTGTATTCAATTATGAAGCGCATGGGTCCTGAAAAACTTCTCGTCATGGGCACTTACTTTCTCATTCTCGCTTTGGGTAAGACCATTATTTCACTTCACTAGTACCTTTGTTTTATTTACCTTGATTTTCCATGCAAATGTATTGAATGATAATATTGTTGTTGTTTTTTTACTCAAACGTCATTGATTATGTTTTCATATTCTGTTTACAAGAGTGGTATGTATACACTCAAAAGGAAGTGGGGAAAAAAGAAGGGTAAAATATTACTAATACCACCAGGATTTTGTTCTTATTTACTCGGAATTGTCCTTGAAATATGGAAATGTGTTCATATCTTACCCATAAACAAATCTTTTGGGGAAATACAAATTATTACAAACAGGAACCCCGGGTAATTTTAAAAATAATAAAAGATCAAATTATGTTGAATTTCAAAGTACCATAAAAAACACACAATCTCTATTCAAAATATCATTGATAAAACGTATTCCTTCCATACAGATAACTTTTAGACATAATGTAATGTATCATTATTTACTTAAATTTTAGGATTAGATGTAAACATGGCAATCTATTTTTTTAAAAAGATATTCAGCATGAGATATTCAACTTGAGAGAAAGTGATGGAGAAAATGGAAAGAAAAATAATATACATGTGTATGATAGGTAAAGTTTTCGTCTGATGAATACATTTGTCATTCTATCGCCAACATCTTTGTAACTAAGACATTTGTTGCCTTTTTATTCAAGAACATTTGGTGAGACCAGAAATATTGATAATGCGCTTTTCCCATAGCTGCCCAAAACGAGTACAATTATTGTAAACACGGGATAAAAACAAGAAATTATGAAATTACATCTATGCGGTATATATGCTTAATTGTAAAAGTCGGGTTTACAAAAAAGTTAATGAACGAAATGAAAACATCGATTTACTTCTGTAACAATTTGTGAGTTTGTTTCTGGACTTAGCAATAAGGAGGTCAATTATGATATTTTCCTTTGACTTTTTATTTCTTTTATCTCTTCATAATACATTTATCCAACCATTCGATTTAAATTCATATTATACATAGGTATTTGGAATAGCTTTTCAATATCCAGTGGAAATTGTAATCATGTAAAGTCTTTGCTTTTAGAAACAATTCTTATCTATCCAAATAATTTCCGTTTACTCCTTTAGTGGTTTTAAAATTGGACATAATTTTCAAAGTCACTTTTCAAGAGCACAGTATAAGTCTCGTTTTGTTCCATTGAGTTTCAAAATATTGCCGTCAACATTTTGAGTGTTTTGAGTGTTCTTGAATTCATATTCAATCCAGCTATAGAATTTCTAATTATTATACCAAGTAATTCAAAAATTTACTACAAATAAATGTATGGAGACAAAGAATATCCTTGATAACACCCTTGCTTAATAGTTTTAATAGAAATAAAACATATCTGTAGGCTACATTGAACAGTTTAATCCTATTTCCCAAAGTCAAGAAAATACTGATTATGAAGAAATGTAAGCGACTCATAGTGGAATGCGTAAATTAAAAATCTAAATATAAATAACACACTGCTTCTATCAAATATCATTTCAATACAAATAATTAATGTATCATAATTATAATAAACGTATATTTTCCCCGATATAGAAACCTTTCAGAAAAATCCCTTTTGAATTTCGTGATTGGCATTATATACACCTGGAATGATGCAAGTAAATTAAATTTGAGCAAGGATATTTACCATGTATGAAATGTTTCTTAACTCGTTCTTTTTCTAGAGTCAAAGTTATATTACCTATCTTTTTGCAATAATAGGTTTTTCAGTAAAATAAGCATGGTTTAAGGATCCAAGACTATGCATGTTTTAGATATAAACAAAATAGAAAATAAAAATTCGGGAGTAAAACCATTTTATAAAAACAAATTACATATTTCTTACTCAACTTTGTTTTGCCCCCCCCCCCTGAAAAAAATTTTACTTCAAATTTTATACAATTAAAGATCTCACAACAATTTCTTCATGTTTAAAACGGAAACAATATAGAACAACAGAACAGAACAACATGTACAAGACGACTGTTTCTGAGATAATGATGATCTGAAACTATAAAAATATACACAGCATTTAACCGCAATAAGTTTATAAAGGTACTAGTATACGAAAAAGTTAGAAAGGCCTTGCACAAATACACGGATACGCCTATATATATACCCAACAAAAAAGTAAGCCCCCCCCCCTAATCAAAAGGATGCAACTTTTTAACGGGCTTGTATTGAGCAAAATAATTTGGAGGGTGATTTTCTACACTTATTGAGTATAGTACCATCTGTGAAAAAAAAATGATATCGATCCCTTAAAACATTCATGAGTGATCAACTATTTAAGCAAAAACGGACACTTTCAAAAATTACAAGGGTCATTTTTGGGTCTGTAAAAATAACAATTTTGTAAACTTGTCTTTCTACCTTGTGTATAATTGTTTTGGTGGTTTTACCATCCGAAATTTAACAATCCAACACCAATCCCGATAAATTTCACTATTTGTCATGGATGAGTGAGCACAATTTTAAGAATTATGTTCAGGCCTCCAAATATTGTAGAATCCACCAATTTTATTTAAAGAATTGACATAAGATATTTTCAACATTATTATTATATTATCAACGAGTGAGCACACTTTAAAGGTGAATTTTGTTACTTTTGTAATGACAATTTTTACTTTAATGCGTATTCATGTACAATGTAACAGTTTCATCTCATTATTGCACGTACGTTAGTCGATGGGTGTATGATCCTTACTGCCAAACGATGTTAGGCCTACTCAACAACTGTTTGTTAAAAGGATCCAGCACGTTGATTCGGGGTTTGTTTTAGCCTCAAGATTGTACACAATGTCAATGGAGAGGAAATCAAAATTCTAACAAAATTGAAATTCGGCTTAATTTCATTGAAGATTTTTTTTTCATGAAACTTGGCACACAACACACATGAACACAACACACAGGCTGGTACTAACCAACAGGAACAAACGCCGAATTGAGTATCTGATAAGGCATGGAGTGGGGCGAAAGCTCTAAACTTTCATCCTTCTTATTTGCATTATTTTCTAATAAGTGCTGCTCACTGAAGCATAACACACTGGAACTTTCGTGAAACTCAAATCAAATGAACTTTCGAAGAAGGTCTGTGACAGTTTAATATCCAAAGAAAGCTATTGAATTTTAGCCCGCAAACGAAAAAACTGCTTTTCACATAATATCACGTGTTCATTGAAGCGTGAATTTTTAATAAAATGCCGTTATTTAAATGACATACACATAATGAAATAACATACAAATAAATAAATAAATAAATAAATAACGTTGATGAAATTTTCATATTGAACAAAATGGAACAATACTTATCCAAGAAATTTGAAATGATCATGTTTTGTTTTTATTAAGTGTTCATTCAACCGTCAATTGATGGATATTGTTCAAACCACTCTTCCAGAATACATATTCCATCATAATCAATAATTCGTAACAATAAAAATGTGTAAAAAAGCATTTTTTTTGTTGCAAATTTTACTTCATGCTCATCCAACCGTAAAATTTTATGCAAAAGTCGTTTGATGTGTTAGAAAAATTAAGTGGAACACGCTTTCTGCACATATCTTCTTTTGAAAAGTTTTAATTTGTTCCAATATTATTTGATTGAAGTTATGAAATTAACCTTGTGACTTTCAAAAAGTGACATTTTTGCCTTTTGATTGTGCTCATTGAAGCATGACTTAACGAATTTCAGTAAAATGCACTAAAATGGGAGCTCATAAAATTACCGTCAAGCAAATGTAATTAAATTCGTAAGACTCCTCTTGGTTAAAAATATATTGAGGTTCGTTTGGGGGGGGGGGGCTTACTTTTTTGTTGAGTATATGCACATCCACGTGATCAGTCACTGTTCATAGCAGCAAAATTCAACAGCTGCCAAACAAATTGAAATATGGTAGGTCTATTGTAGAAGTGTCGTAGTCTAGTGGTCGTGACTGGGGATGCAAAGGTCGTGAGTTCGATTCCAGACACTGGCACTTATGTCCTTAAAGGTAGTTTCAGCCTTTTGCAGGCAAAAATATTAAATTTCTAGTTTTTGAGAGGATATAGTAGTATACCAATGACTATATCATCCCACAACATGATTAAGCTTAAATGTGTATGTTTGTCATTTTATTGCGATTATCAAAATTCATTCCTATTTTTTCGAACCTCGAAAAATATACCGTACGGTGCGAACCGCTGACCGTTAGCGCAGAGAATAATGCACGCTGATGCGCCGTGTGTATAATGCTGTGTGCAGTCCGTGCCGCACGCGCTGTAATATCAACGATGTTGATGAAGAGCTGGTCAAGATTGGTAGTCAGATTTTCGTTTCGTATTGCTGATCTAGGCAACCTATGACAGTAAGATTGAATAGACAGTATAGGTCGATCATATTCTACAGTTATGCCAAGTTGCATTAGTTTTCGAAATTTGTGAAAAAGGCTGATACTACCTTTAAGCAAGGCATTTCATTTACATTGCTTAACACTCCACCCAGGTGTAAATGGGTACCAGGGAGGATAAATTCCATAAAGCGCCTGTAAAATGAATGGCAGCTGGAATTTAATCCAGTGTACGGGGTTATAATACACAAATAATAATACAAATAAATAATGGTATTAGTATTATTAATATTGTGTGACTTCACTGTTCAAGTGTGGAACATGCTAGTGACCATCCGGAAGTACGAACAATGCCAATCAAAGGTTTGCCTAACTTTGTAGCGGGAGTTTTCTTGACTTGCAGTAGCGTGTTTTCGCTGGACTACGGGAGGTGGAATCTAGAACGTTAGCCATATAAAGGGCTATATTTTCAAAATAGCTCAAAACTAGGGGTACTACTGGGCCTACTACACGGGAAGAATGATCGGACTCCGCCCTCTGTGTATGACGTCACCACTTGGGAAATCCCCAGCCGCTGCACTTCCCCTACCTGGTTCGGAGTTCAACTTGCGGAATATCGGAGGCGAATCCAGGTTTTCATTACCGAACAGAGGGGGAGGGGACTAAAATTATTATATTGATTTTTTTTTTGTTGTTTTTGTGTTGTTGTTGTTGTTGTTTGTTTGTTTTGTTGTTTTTTTTTGCAGTCCAATCGTTTTTTGTTTTTTTTTCCTTCACGTCAGCCCCTCCCTCGGTGAAGGGGGGGGGGTATAGGAGTTAAATTTTGTCGGCTTTGTCAGTCAGTTCAATATTTTGACTATATTACAAGTACATCGATGAGGATTGGTGGGTGAGGGCGCTGAATGGGGAGGGGGGGGGGGAGTGATTTTTTTAAAAAAGACTTTGACCGTCAATATTTTGATTGTTTAAAAAATACATCTAGTTGGGAAGGGTAGTCCTCTTACTCGGGTATTGTTTTATACTTTTTTGGGGGGTGGCGGAGGCATCGTGCCCCTAATAAACTCGTTTCTATGCATTTTTTGGGTTTTTTTTTTTTTTTGCAAGTCTTTCTTTGCTGGAGAGGGGGGGGTGCCCCTACGCCCTCCACCCTCATCCACCGTTCAAAATGGTGATTTACATGAGGTACAGGATATACTTCTCGCAGCATATTATGCTTTCCGCGTAATTGATGACGCAGAACTACTCCTCCTTATGGATATGAATGCACCTAGAAACCTCAATTTTTAGTATGAGGGATATCATTTCGATTTAGACGATTTAAACGACGATGAGTGTTGATGGCGGTGTAGTTGCCCTAGAGGTTGAAGGCTGAGAATTTGAGAATTGTAAAAATACCAATATATTAGAATAATCTTGGGTATTATTACCATATAATTCTTAATGATTATAAGTTTGTTTAGCAGGATTTTTAGACCCTTCTTGGAACATGCCTCCTGGCATGGGCTTGAACTTTAAATCAACAATACAATATTCGTGCATTAACTTTCCATTGGGAGAAAACCCCCACTGTACAGAATTTCCCGGTGGAATCTCATTTTTGATTGACCACGGTTAAGTCATTAAGTGGAGCTTATCTAGAGTCTATCTGAACATCTATTTTATTCAAACATGCCATGAAACAACAATGGTATTATACAATTTGACTATTAGATGAATCGGAAATTAGACCAAATGGTCATTTTACAAAGTGGGAATTAGATCAATTATGAATAAGTTAAAGGTCGAATTGATGATGCCTTCCCCCTTTTCTCTCCACCCCTTTCCCCTTTCTTTCTCTCCCTTTCTTTTCTCCTCTCTCCCATATTTGTTTCCCTTTCTGTGTTTTTTTCCGTTCCTTTTCTCTTACTTGATTTTATTTCTCTTTCTCCCCCCCCCCCCCCTCATCTTCTCGGCGCCCCCTTCGACCACTGCCCGGTGGGCCCTCAAAAAAAACGCCCATAACTATACAATTCATTTTTTAATTTAGTTGATTTTGGTACCATCTAGCATAGAATGTCGAGCAGTATTCAACCGAGCCCCCGAAGGATTAAAATTTTGAGAACATAACCTACATGGCCCCGGCATGGCCATAACAATACAGTAATTTGCATAATCAGTGCAATGTTATCTTTTCGTTCTATAGACAACACCATACGTGAAATGCAGCGGAGTACTTTCGTTCAACGACCAACCAAGCCACATTTCACTTTTTTCGATTTCTGTCATAAAATATTATCCTAATTAATGCCTAAATTGATCCTAAACATCACCGCTATTATACGAAAAGAACGTGAAATTTTAAACTTATCATCGACCCCTTGAAATCTGTCTCCTCCTCCATCGTCCCCAAATCAAGATTTGATCTCGTAAAATCTATGTTACTTGTAACTTACACAGCATACATGAATCAAATGAAAAGCGCTGGCCTGGGTGCACGAGCTGGCGACATCGATTAACCACACGTGGGAATGTTTACATTCCTATTAAAGCCCTCTCGGATTGGCTGGTCATTGAGAACGTAAGTCCACCCCGATTAACGTTCTAGATTCAACGAAAACGTAATTCCACCCCAAGTTAACGTCCTAGATTTGAGAACGGGAGACCTTACACCGGTAACTATTGGAAACACTCGATTTTGCACAAGGTTTCTCGAAATTTAAACGCTTTCCCAGTTGTTTCTAGCAAATACCAGTTTCATACCCTCTTCTCGCCGTACTATCAGTATGCAGGGTTCGGGGTTTTGAGCTCTTTTGAAAATATAGCTCTTCGTATGCTAACGTTCTAGATAAGGTCCTCCGTAGTCCACCGAAAACACCCTAATAAGCAGCAAGTGGAGTCGTAGTTGTTGATCCCAACGGAGATCCCAGTAATTACTTGCTGGACGATTTTATGAGCAACTCGAAAGTGACATCACAAAATCCAAACTGTAAACATTCGTTGCTTTATTATTTTTGGTAGATTTTCCTCAACCCTTTACCCACATTTTTTCAGTTTATTTTCTTTCTTTTTCTTTTGTAACCAATGAAATTTCAGGGTGAAGGTAAATTTCCCCGCTGTGGAGATTTAAAAAAAAAAAAAAAAAAAATCGCTTTTGATCGTCGTCTATCAAATAGAACAGGATTGTAACTTTCTCAGTACATTTTCTTTTATTGTTTAATTGATTTTTTCTTTGATATTTACAACTTTGATAACAAAAAACCGACATAAACATCATTGCAAGAGGCTTACATGCAGACGCTTTAACGAAATGCAAATTGAACTTTTGATATTTGAAAGATGATTAAACAATATTCTTATTGATAGGCCTATTATGTATGGTCCTACATCATCATGTAAACACTCTTTGTGAAAATTTTCTCTTCCCGTCGGCTATTTTGTATCATTATATATTTCACATGTCACTTGAGACCATTATGATCAAATCAACATATTGGCCCACACATGGTAAATGATTGCCATGAATACTATTTTGACAAGAAACAATCACCCTGATAAATTATTCACAAATACAGTATCCATAGATAAATAATGTTCGTTAAGTACTTGCTTCTTTTTTGTTTTATTTTGTTTTATTATATATATATATATTTATTTTCTTGTTATCAGGTGCGAATTGTGAATCATGTTTGTGCTACCAAGATGGCGCCCATGTCTTGACGACGGTATCACCCAATTATCCTGATCCGTATCCTCCGAACACACAGAAACAGTGGGTGGTTGAAATACCAGTCGGTGAACAGGTCTGTATTCCATCTATCATCAATACCTCCAGTATACATTAGCTTTGCTTTTAGAACGTCGTATACTGAACAATAGGCTGAAAAGTCTAGGCCTTGGATGAGGTTAGGCCTACATCGTGGCTATAATACACTGAAACAAAACAGTAACAAATGTAACTATAATTCGTTTTCTCAGTTCACTTCAATAATATTGCAAGAATATCATTTAAGTACTTTCCATTCTGCCCAATATAGATGGTGATGCAAGTGAATTCCTTAGAGATCGAGGAGTCGTGGGACACCTTGACAGTCACCCATCAACCCATACAGGGTAACAGCCACACCTCCATCAGCTTAAAGAATGGTAATGTGACGTCACTAAATCTTCCGGCGGGAACAGCCACTATAACTTTCTGCAGTGACTTGATGGAACAGTATGAAGGTTTTGCTATTGACATCCGATCGTATTCTACCAATGGTAAATTTTCTGGTATCAGTTTAAAATCTACATCGCCTTGTACTTAACGGTCGCCATTGTCGCGACCGGGGGAATGCTTCAAATTAAAGATTTGCCATAATTGCAGTAATTTATTCAACAATATACTCATTTTAGACAAGTTAAACCACCTTTCAAAAGTAATGGAAAGTTATACATGTAGGGACAAGTGTTATGCTGTAAATAGATTTCCAGTGTTACCGTGGCAACAAAGATAGAGTTACCAAGATGGCCTTGATTCAGTTTCCTTAATTCCTACAATCTATAGACCGTGAAACATTTTATCTCCTAATAGGATTAATATACGGGGTAATATATAACGGTTTTTTTTTTTGTTTTTTTTTTCAAATTATATTTTCTTGAAACAAAAAATTATTACTTTGCCCTATAGGCCTATATGTTATGCAGGACAGTGTTACTCTTTAAACATTCGTCGAATCTATTTTGGGAAAGTCATTATTATTCATGATTTTTCTGATTACTCAGAGCTAAATTATTCAAGCAATAAAACGCTCACACCCTTCTTTACATGTTCATAATCTGGTTGGATTTTTTCTCTCTCTAATGACCCAGATTACGAAAAGAAAGAGAAAAAAATATGTTGCTTGTAATATGCTTTTGTAGGATTATACCATGGATATATATATCCATGATTATACGAAGGATTTCATACGAGGTGCTTTTCAAATGCCGCCGCTTTTTAATTGTATATGGAATATTTCAACGTAATGTGCTCTAGACACAATGAGACATGCCCTCAAAGATTCCGCAGCAATTGCAATTTAGGCACCACTCCCTTTTCTCACTATGTATTTTTTTTATATTTTTTTTATCGACGGCCCTCTTTTTAATAATGCTACCGTCCCCTCATATTGATATTTTGGCGCCCCTATATACACCTGATAATACTTTGCTGGCTGAAAATACATTTAAGAACGAATTTTAGCCAAGTTATTTCGATTTGCACTACCATAGCTTAATATTGGCCTAAATCTATTTCGATCCATTTTTCTTTTCTTCTGGAAAACAGATAGCGTCAATCTTATGCCTTGTAGCCAAGATGAAGATTTCATATGTGCATCAGGTCTACAGTCCATATCCAATGTAGCTCGCTGTGATCACGTCATCGACTGTCATGATGCCTCTGATGAAACTGACTGTGGAGGTAATCATCAAAGTTGTCCTTCTTCTAGAATATCATCTCCGATGTCTATTGATATGGGTGTACATTATTATTCACTGAGAGAAGAAAACAGTTCCATTAAACATCTTCAGATTGTATACTTATGTAATATCAGTTTAGCCTTTAATATCTCAAGGAGCCCTCTTGAACACACGTAACATACCAGAGTATATTTCGTAATGATAGATGTATAGACATTACATAAACATCTAAACTCATTCGTCTAAAATACATATGTTTCGATTTTCAAGTCCCAGGTTTTATTTGTATATTAAGATCTTTAACCCGACAACAAATTTCTTCTGATTACCAATGATTTCAATGAAATTAAAATGAGCTTAGTAATCATTATGGGATGAACTCATCATGAATGCAAACCCCCTTATCTTTGAATATAGGCTAAAAAGCGAAGTTATATCATATTGCCATCCCGGCCTTTGGCAGATGTGGTATAAAGGGCTTACGCATTAAACTTAATTTTAAGTCCATATACAATGTAGTTCTCGGTAGTATATTGTGACGTAATAGGAAGGTGTATGGTCATCTAACGTTATACAACCGGTGCCTTATTTCATGTTCCCATTGCTTCTATTTCAGAATGTGAAGAAAGTCATTATCAGTGCCGGAATACCATGGTGTGTCTGCTTCGCCATTACCAATGCGATGGCTTTCAAGACTGCCCAGAAGGAGACGACGAAGAAAGATGTGGTATTTATTATAAATTATTGGCTACACTATTCGCTATAAAGTGTAAACGCTGTGATACTTTTGTGTATAGCGCATACATAAATAACCATTATTATTATTATTGCTATACAAGTTTGCATTATCTGCTGAGAGCAAAAAGCAAATTATATCTAAGAATTATTCGCAACTCGGGGGCGTGCAGATCAGATTCTGCGCCTTGAGAACATTTTCATATTACACAAGTGTGCAGGCTGCATGTTAATAAACGTTAGGCCTATCGATCTCTTTTTGGCTCAAATCCCATTGTTATGTAGGTTATGAACATAATTAATTATTTCTTATATATATTTTTGTATTTATTGTTCATTATCCAAGTATTAAAAGTTCAACATGTTCAATAGCCCCGTTGCTTTGCTTGCGTCATATGCAATGCGAAACATTTTTTATGATACGAAAGGAATAGTTTCTCTCGTACCGAATTTGTAAAAGATATAAATGAATCCCCATTTCATAATTAATTTATTACCGAAAAAATACCTTTTTCAATGTTCAATTCTACATGCAAAAGAAAACGTATTTTTGATGAGGCTGATTTTTTTCCCTGTATGAATTCAAGTGATAGTAGTGTACAACAACAGATTTCAATTTTGTGCTTAATTGGAGAAACGAGTAATTAACATTTATAACATGTATAACATGAGAATAAATTGCCGAAGTTGAAAATGTATAGTCCCAAAGTTATGGGTAATTTTTCTCATTCTGCTTATACGTTTTTGCGCCCTTGACGTAAAATGATAATTGAACACGTCTTCAAAGGTATACAACCGTACATTGTGTATGAGATAAAAGCAACCCGTTTTCACAATGTTCACATCATCTTTACATCTTACTAAAGAGACGCTGAGGTGCTCAGAAGTCTACGAATGTGGTGAGATGTTTTACAGTAATACCCATGGCCCTCAGGCACCTTTATGTAATAACAATGACAGAGAGGAGTGGTTGCCATTTTCGACCAACGGATCATCAAACGGCTGGACACCAGACTACCTCTACAGCAGAGCCCGAAAAACAGAAATCATGTAAGTGTACTAGTAAATTAAAACATTAGTCTGCTGAGAACCAAAAGGGCGCTATTACAGATCATAGATGTTCCGTTGAGAACCAGAAGGGCACTATTACCATTGACTTTGCACAGCAATAGCGCCCTTCTGGTTCCCAACAGAACATCTTTAAGATGCAATAACGCTCTTTTGGCTCTCAACAGACGTTTAATGTTCTGTCAACCATTCATACGTCTCCGGGCTCCAACAATTTTAATCACTGCTGCTCTTCGGAAGATCTTACAGACGTCGCGACGCGTCGCAGGATAGACTGGTGCAGCGATAGTTTGTCCCGTGGTAGGCAAGTCTTACCCGCTATGTCGTCTCGGAGCCTTCTCGGAGATCTTTCTGACGACACGGCGACATTGCAATAATTGCCAAAAAAGAAGACATAGCATTGGTAATGCAACCACTCTGTCCATGAGCTTTAATCAATCAGCCCTTGATACTATTTTGTGTAAAAGATCAAATCCCACTCCTGACATCAGTTGAATGTGGCAAGCGTTCATGAAACGGCTGCTAATGCGTGTTAAAGTGGGTTCTTACTTCAAATAACCCACTTATGGAATAAGGAATAACGGTAATTGTCTAGGGGTAGTTGCTCGAGAATTACCTTTAAGCAGTTTGTCTTGTTAAAAGCTATAAAAAAAAACCCCACATAATCTCGTGTCTATGTTAATCAAATTTAATTATTATTTTTCATTCAACCTCTTTCTTTCCTTTATTCCTCTTAACGCCCCATGAGTGGGCAGGTATCATGAAGAAAGATATACCAATAGCCTCTTTATTAAGATTCTCCATGTTACCAAAATTTTACCATGAAAACCTTTGGAGAAAATTATTCAACATATTTCCCTTTCTCTTTTTCATGTTTTTACGATGGGTTTTGTGTTGGGATTTTGTGCTGCTGTTGTGTTTTTAAAAAAATGAGGGCTGCTATACAGTGCGTATCAAGGAAAATGTAATCCATTTTGAGCAGGGGCGGATTCAAGAAAATCGAATTGAATGCATTTCGGGGGCCCAATTGTCTGGGGACAAAAGCGGCTCTATTATGTTTACGCATGGGCCCGGTACTTTCGTTGTGTTACTCAGGTCTGCGTCCGCTACTGTTGAGAGGGCTCGGAATATTGCCTTTCAAAAATGGATTACTCTTTTTTTTTCGATACGCTTTGAGGGCGTTTCTGCCTCGGGGGATCAAGAGGACAAAATACCCAAATGGCAAAAAATCGCCAAATTGGGAGATGGGGTGGAAGGTTTTCTTGTTCTCAAACTGTGTATTTCGGAATCTCCTTGCAAATTGTCCACTGCATTTCTATTTTTCCGTCTGTATTTGGAAAAAGAGGGTATCATATTTATTTGGGAAAAGAGGGTATCATATCTATATCATGTTATTACAAGCTACAAGCATAATTTCTACGTTATTTTAAAAACAGATTCATCAGAAGTCACTCGGTAGTTACTCTGGTTCCGAAGGCTTTTCTTGGATTCGACTACCTCCATACGCTGTAAGTATCCTGATATTTTTAGTAACTTCAACAATTCTTAAAAACGGTTTCTGCTCTGAACATTGTTGCAACTAAATTTGCAAACTGATTTTAGTATTATGGGTATTCGTAGTAAATCGGATCAATAATTTGTGATACAGTGTAACGAGACGCCTTCAATTCCTTGTAACAAATGAAGAGTTTGATTCCAAAATCCATTTTTGTCACTTCTGAGAAAAAGGCATTTTGTTGCAAAATTTTGTACCGGTGTCTATTTTTTTAATGTTCATTTGTAGTAATTGCTGTCTGAATTTAGGTTTCAACTTTTGTTCGTAGACATATACAATTGTGAACAATAGTCGGATATTATTAACTAAATTTTCTGGATTTAGCTCCTTTTGGAATCAAACTCTTCAAACATACACATTGACAAATAAAAAAAGATGCTGATACACCTGAAAAAACAACAACAAAGTAACAAAGTACCTCACCTTGTCAGCCCGATCCACATACAGAGGAAATTAGATATGTCTTTTTTTTTAATGAAAGATTGAAAGTTTTGCGTATTTTTCATAACAATTAAATGTAAGTTATACAAATTAATTAATTGGTCACTTTTAATTCTTTTAACTAAACTGTTCACATAATTTATCTATGTATAAAATAAAGCTTCAAATTCCATTCTCATATGCATGGTCGCCTTTTATTACAAATCAATGTTTCACTATTCGATCATAATTTCATTTTTCTACTTCAGCGATATTTCCTCAAATCAGATACCAGAGTTTCCTGTAGGTGTCTTCGATGGGCTGAGGCGCCTCTATAAGATGTGAGTTGAATTTATCGTTGATATAGCAGCGACAAATTTGTTATGAAAATATAAAAATCAAGTCCACATATCTATACCCCTGGCTAATCCCCCAGAACACAAAATCTTATTAACTATTCTCTAACCCTTGGATAGTTTTCTGGGGTTCCTGAGGGTATTCCCTACTATAGTGGGCATAACTGTGGGGTAGTTGTTCTGGGGGTTGTTTTTCGTCGTGATTTTCCTGGGGTTAGGTGTCCGCTTAAGATGGATACACAGAGGCCCAACAGTAGAAATATAAGTAAATATAGTCTGACTTTTACATTGTTTCAGTGAACGGGAAGGAGTATGCCCCATATTCACCCGAAAGGTGTTTGTATTTGTAAGTGTAATGCAATATGGGAATCAAATTATTTAGAAATATATTTATTCTTACCTTATTTGTGCTGTTTGTTTTGTCGATGACAGCGAGGCTCATAACAATTCATTATCCATTCTAAAAAGCGGTACATTTCGAGGGCTGAACAATCTACAGTTGTTGTAAGTACTTCAAATCTGTTCATTTTGATATGTGTATAATAGGCCTATACCTTTTGTACCTTTTACTTCTTACATAACGCTATAGAAAATACAGAAATAATATTACTTTTCTGTGTGTGCATGGAAGTGAATTAGTATTGACAACTAATAAGTTTATTTGTTCCTTTGAATTAAGTGTATCTGTATAATTATGATCGGTGTGGTATAAAATCCGAACTCACTGAAATGTTCTTCATCGGCGTCTTATCGATCAAAAATCTGACATAGAAAGTGGATAAAGAAGAGTCCATTTGTATATTATTAGAATTATATCACGATTTAATTTTTACTGATATACACGCAATGTCCCTTCAGAACACTTATGAAAGGAAAATCGGTTTAAGTAATTTCTATCGTTACCTTATACAGTCAGTAGAAAATTAGTACCTTGCATATGATATACAATCGCCTTAAAAAGCCTACAACTTCTGCTAAAATGGGCTATATCAAAACATACTGAACGTTATGATTGATCTTATCATGTAGGCATCTGTTATAACCTTTCGTTCGAAAATAAAAGCAATTATTCATTAATACAGCTAACTTTAATTCCAGTGAAATGCAGTATATTGTTTCTCTATTCCCTAAACATAAATTTATGTAATACAAATTAAACATATTCAAAACTTTATTGTGGATATAGTGGCTTTTCAAAAGAAATATCTTATATTTTTCTGTGTAAAAAAAAATATTGAAATTGTATTTTTTTTTTAAAGATACCTAGAGGAGAATCATATACAGCATCTTGATTCCGGTTGCTTCGAAGGCCTTCTCAGTCTCTTCTTCATGTAAGAATCATGTCATCCATATTTATCCTTTATACATTTATTCCTGGGGGGGGGGGGTCTGTTTTAACAAAATGATTATTGACATTCAAAAATATCATAAACAGAAGAAAGGAAAATCCATTGGTTTATATAGTAAATCCATCTTTGTTTTGTTTTGTCACATGGTAGTCTTACTAAATACTGTATAAAGTACAAGGTATAAAATTAAATAGATTCCTGGAAAAGAATCGACTCTCAAAAATGTTAAAATACCAATTTTTCAGTTGAGTTTATTCCATATTCCTAATCAAACAATGCTAACAAAAAAAAAAAAAATCTTATATCAATACAATACGTTGACCAGGTTATACATAAGACCAATGACATCAATATCAAGAGACAGTCATTAATGTACAGGGAGAATTAAGTCATGATAAAACTAAAATTGCAAATGAGTTTAATAATTATTTTACGACTGTAGCAGACAAGTTAGTTAATAAATTACCATTTAAAAACCAACAAAATATCATACCGACAGTGACAAATTTCAAATTTTTATGACGGAAAGGAATCTCGAAAAATAGTTTTCATTTTTTCCCCCGTTAGTGCAAAGTTTGTTTTGGATAAATAAAAAAACTGAAAATTTCTAAAAGTACTGGGGTGGATATGATACCAGCAAGATTTTTAAAAGACGGGCAAAATTCTGTATGAACCATTAAATTATATTATAAATTTATCTCTTATGTCCTCTACTTTTCCCGACGACATGAAAATTGGGAAGGTAACTCCTCTCCATAAAAAGAAAGATAAAAACTGATGTTGGCAACTATAGGCCTATCAGCGTTTTTAAGTGTAGTCTCAAAAATTTTGGAAAAATCTGTTCATGCACAAATAGAGAAAACTTTCAAGAAAAAAAGTTAATTTATGAATTTCAATCGGTTTTCGTAATGGATACTCCACTGAAACCTGTTTAATACATTTTGTCGGATATTATTAGGAATAATTTCTCAAGGGCGCTTTGTTGGAATGGTTCTTCTGGACTTACAAAAAGCCTTTGATACTGTTAATCATAGCAAACCTTTAAAGAATTAGAGGTCATGGGTTTGGATTCTTCATGTGTCAAATGGTTCAAATCTTATTTAAGTAATCGTCATCAAGTGGTAACTATGCAAAAAGGTATTGTCTGATTCCCTACCTATTAAATGCGGAGTTCCACAAGGAAGCATTTCAGGCCCTATTCTTTTTATGTGTTATATTAATGATATGTGTTCTTGTGTGAACGGTACTAAATTACTTTTATATGCTGACGATAGCGTTTTACTATATTCAGAAACTAACTCTAAGACGATTGGAGAAAAGCTTAGTACAGAACTTGCAAATTGCATTGAGTGGATAACGGACAAAAGCTCAGTTTACATGTTGGGAAAACAGAAAGCATTTTATTTTGTTCAAAGAGAAGATGAAACATGCACATGATTTCAAGGTAACCTATAATAATCAGGTGATTGTAAGAAAAGATTCAGTTAAAAATACTTAGGAATAAGATTTAACAAGTGATTTATCATGACAGGATTGGTAGACTCAATTGCTTAAAAAGTCTAATTCTCGTTAAAATTTTTATATAGATACCAAGCTTGTATGAATACAAAATCAAGACGAATTCTATGTTTTGCTTTAATGCAATGCCTGTTTGACTATGCCAATGCAGCTTGGTTCAGTAGTCTGGGCAAGACTGATAAGAAAAAATAAGGATAATTCAAATAAGGTTGTAAGATTCATTAACGTTTTAGGCCCAAGAACACATGTCGGTAGTAATGAACTTGAAGAAGCAGGTTTACTCTAATGTAGATCAAAGGTCTAAACAATTAGTTTTGCCCCATGTGCATAAAATATTCTACTCAGATACTTTAGATCATTATTAACTCATTAATTTCACTCGTGTCTCAAATACCATGAACACGTAACTAGAAATAGTCATTTTAATTTCGTTTTACCTAAACGTGAAGGATATATAGGAAACACCTTTTATTTTATGGTATCCAATGCTGGAATTCTCTTCCAAATCATGTTAAAGCTATTAAGAAGTATATTAATTTCAAAAGTGTATTAAAGCAACACCTAAAACAGGAAACTAGCACAACATGCAATAACAGCTTAGTCACAATCAATCATTGTTTTTATAGAGTACAATTATGTTAAACTATAATTTGCTAGAATGTATTAATATTTAGCAAATTTTGTTGGTGGATTCTTTCATTATTTGTATTATTATCTTGTTATATTATGTAATAATTAGTTATTATACTTTATTCTCATGTATGTTCATATATATCCTACGTTTCACTAGAAAGGACCCCCATTGTAAATAAGCCTTTCCGGCTTTCATGGGCTATCCTTGTCGGTGTTTCTCTCTTTTTCTATCATAAATGTTCACTCGACGAATAAAATCACATCAAATCAAAACATAGTATAAGAAAGAAATATGAAGGAGCCTAAGTTAAAAGCTAAGCTTGTTACATTACAGGCTCCTTTCTCCTTTATTGACGAGTATAGACGATTATTTTTTATCCTGATGACTTACCTGAACATTAAGTTAACGCTTGAATAATGTATATAGTTGTTACAGTCATGATACAAAAAACACATCAAAGGAAGTTTCTTTTCCAAGCTGTCTCAAAGTTGCTACCAACACTTACAAATAGTTTGATTTTTGTTACCCTATTATGTCTTTAGCAACTTGGAAAACAATTATTTGTCCAACCTTCGACCAGGAACATTTGCTGACCTTGGTGGCTCTTTAGAACGACTGTAAGTTTGGATTTATAATTCAACATTAATGCTTAGAAAACAAGTTCAAACATTATTATAAATGCAACGAATGGATCTATGACCAGATGATGGAGAATTATAGTTTTACAGTTCTGCACTTTTCCACAACCCCTGCATAATCAATAACTTTGTATGTCGTTTATTGAATCAATGTTATCATGATTATTTATTTATATTATCACTTCTGTAACTCTTGATACACAACTACTTCAGCTATTAGTCTTAATAATTAAAAAAGAATGAACATGTGTTGTTGGGTTTTTTTTTTCAACTGAAGCATTAGTCTATTTTTTCTGATTATTTTAGAATTCTTGAGGAGAATCGCTTAACGTCTGTCAATGCTTCACTACTGGAGGGATTGGGAGAGCAATTTGTTATGCTGTAAGTACATATTCTTGATTTAATTTCATTGTGATCAGGATAAGTTTTTATGACTGTAATGTTAACTCAGTTCGATATGGTAACATATAGGGATAAAATGTCTTAGGTGCCTTAAAGAAGATATTATATGCTTAATGTAGTCTGTTTGAGATTGTACCGTACAGGGATAATGGATTACGACACAAAAGAAAGAAAGAAAAAATAACGTTCGAGACGGGGCCATTTTCAGAAGAACTTCCTTATTTTTTTTCCTTCTTTTTTCTCCCATTAAAAATTATGTCCAAAGAGTACTGATCGGTAACCCCATCACCATCATTGAACCAGGAACCTTCCTTGACAAGCCACACCTTAAGGACTTGTAAGTATCGTGAGGACTTAATTCAAGAAAACTTAAAAGTTTTATGTAATATTGATTGACGATATGTTTCTACTGCTGCCTGTTCACTTGATCGAAGGCCTATGAGTTCGAAAATGAAAATGAGAAAACGACCCCGCACGAGGCTGTATATAGGCCAACGAAACCGAAGGTCCGGTGGTGAGACCAGGGTTAAGTAATGGGGTTCCAGTTGTTTTTCCATCTCGGATATCGTTAGTCTTTGATGCACCGTTCACGTGAACGGTTTACATTGAGCCTTTTAACAAAATGTCTGTTTTTATTAAATCAATGAAATCATTTCGACAAAAAAGAATAAACAGTACTTGCAACATACAATTATTCTTCTTTGTCGAAATAATATCTAAAGACAGAGGATATTGGAAAATTTCCAAAACGTCCTTAGAAAGTGTGTACAGCTATTATTTTTCCACGAATATCTTCATCACACTGAGCAGAAAATAAAACCCTTTATTATCGTATCTGAATGCGTTATTGTATATTCAGAAGAAATGTGTTTCTAGAATTCATCAAACAGAAATATAAAAAATTCGTACTTTTTCAAGATCATTTTAACGTTTAAGTATTTTCATGACAGAAATAATTAATTTGACCTAATCTTGTGAAAGGTGTAAAAAGAGCTAAAATCAATTTTTCATTTTGTCTTAAAGGCGAATAATGTCTCGGCCTGCAGAACCCATGACCCTTTATCCAGAGCTATTCGAAGGCCTTGTCGACCTGGACGTTTTGTAAGTATCAATTACAAATGATGTGTAATCGAGTCAAGTCTTGTGCCCCTCTGGTACTACTTGAGGATCACAATCAATCAAGAAAATATGCAGTTATTTTCATGTCCACAAGATGTTAAATGTTGTCAAACTCTCCCGTACGACACGGCATGGAATCCCCCAGAGGTGAGAGAGAAATAGCCAGATATAAATGGAAATATGAAAGGGTAAAATTTGGGAAGCAAACTTTCGGAAGTTTTTATTTTATTTTTATTTTTCATGAGAAAGAATTTTAAAAATGAATGAACTCGTGTATAATCATTTCAAGTTTCAATGCTCTTAAGATGTTTTGGGTTGATCAGTGAGTTCGTGTTCGTTTATTTACATCTTCGGGTGACATTCATGTCATCATATGAAAAGATGTAACTGAGATGCAAACTTAGTCCAATGTTATGATGGTATTCACCTGCCATGAAACGAGTTTGAGACAGGTTTGAAATTAGTTGCCGAGACAACTTGGAAACATCTCGGAGACGTGTCCTGAGTCTACGCGACGTCTCATGAGTCATGGGCGAATGAAACATGTTCATATCTATATAAGATTCTTTCCGTCTTCGAGTCTCGGAGTTACTTCTCATCAGGTGCGATACCACCTGTCGACAAAAGCATTGTTTTCACTCGACCATATATTTTTTTCAAAAATACTTTTGACCCCCTCCTTCTTATATCATCACGCCTTTTCTTATCTATATATAAAGTTATCATATAATCATTAATCCTTTATTGTTTTCTTGACACAGACACGTATACGACCCAAGGCTGTGCTGTCTCCTTCCTGTAGGGGCTGAATGCGTGTACCGAGAACCGCCCCATCCTCTCTTCACTTGTCGTAAGACTTTCCTTCAGAACACAACCATCAAGGTTTTCATCTGGATCCTTGGTCTCAGTGCTCTTGTCGGCAATGCGTATGTCATCTTCAGTAGGTTGAAAACGAAACCACAAACCAAGAGTGCCTCAGTTCAATCCACACTGATTACCAACTTGGCTGTGTCCGATTTTCTGATGGGTGCCTATATGATGATCCTTGCTGTAATGGACCTTTACATAGGAGATTCCTACTTCTGGGAAGGCAGGGCCGAAGAATGGAGGAGAAGCAATGTCTGTCAAATTGCAGGTTTTATTTCTGTACTGAGCAGTGAGGCATCTGTCTTTCTGATCACCCTGATCTCCTTCGATCGATTCACTTGTATAGTATTCCCATTCAGTCAAAGGCATCTCGGTGTTGTCTCTGCACGTTTGTTCTCTGGCTTCACCTGGGCAGTGGCTCTTCTGCTGAGTGGCATTTCAATTGCATTTGGCTACCTGAACACCGATGCATACAGTCTCAGTGATGTCTGTGTAGGCCTTCCACTGATCCGCAAGCAGGTTGGACTCTATGCTTCATTGGACACATACAGTCAATCTCAGTATGGCATTTCCGAATTCGCCATCGTGGCTGGTGCTTCGGTCTCTACCTGGCAGTACTCCATTGCTCTGTTTCTTGGTGTCAACCTGGTCAGCTTTCTCCTCATCGCTTTCTGCTACGTTGCTATCTTCATCAAAGTGCGGCTCACTCGGGTTGAAGTCGGTCGAAAGGCCAAATCATCGGAAGAAGTCAAGCTGGCATCTAAAATGGCGCTCATCGTTGGGACTGACTTCTGCTGTTGGATGCCTATCATCATCCTGGGTATCCTGGTTCAGGCTGATCTCGTGAAAGCTTCTCCGGATGTTTATGCCTGGCTCGTGGTATTCGTACTGCCTATCAACAGCTCCCTCAATCCATACTTGTACACCATTGTGGACAGCGCTACTTCAACCAAAAAGAAAGTGTCCATGTCATAGGAAATTATGACATGGTCTCAAGTTCAAGTTTATTTTAAAACCAAAATCATCACAATACAATCATATTGATATACATAATGTGTATATAAAATATATAAAGAGTACATTAGCACTTATCAAATTAGAGTACATCATAGATGAAATGATTTTAGGACCCCTTTGGAAGCTAGGCTTGTTAGGTCTGCAATTATATTTAGGCGCCTTCTCCAAACAAAGTGCGTCAGCTTCCCGCGTCTTTTGTACCAAAAGACGATTTATCGGCTTTTGAATAGAATCCCGAAATCTTAATACGGCTTAAACACGTTAAAAGTAGAAATCCGATTGTTTCTCACGTTGGATCAGGAAGCTGCGGAAAACTGACGCACTTTGTTTGGAGAAGGCGCTTTATTGTTCAACACATTTTTCCTGTTTCACAATGCGCCTCGGTATATAAATTTACTAATACGCTATAATGCGTTGTTGTTATTATCATCATTATTAATTGCCTATAATAATAATTGTTATTATTGGCAATTATTATCAACTCCTCTCTTAACCATGGGCAAGTGATGGATGAAATTGTAGACAGATCTTTGTCAGGACAGACGTTGCCTTCTGTTAAACATTTTGGTTTTGATGCACATGTTCTACATTTCAATGTCTTTCACGGTATAAGATATAGATCACAAATATTTTGATACGGATATGGTAGACTTAAAAAACGAATAAGACCTCGTATAGAATACCAGATTTCTTTAATGGTTACGACGATCAACATTAGAAATTTGGACCAAAGTCTTGTAAGGCTTCATATTAATTTTTGTCACCCGTAAATGTCACATGAAACATTGACAATGATCAGGTGATTTGATATTAACGGTATTATGTCAATAGATTTAACATTCACTTGTCGTATATGCACAACCGAAGAAAATAGAATGTATGTCACATCGAATGTCAACGTGTAGGTCTATGATACTTCAGTTTTTTATTATTATCTTTTAGACTAAAATATGATTATGAAGCAACGAATTATTTAGAATCAATTCAGAATTATGGGTATTTCGAATTAAGTGATACAATATGTAATATTGAGCAGGATGTTTACGTAAATTGGCACTAAATATGTATTTAACTATAATAATCCTCCCCCTCTTTCTCTCTCGCTCTCTCTCTCCTCTCCTCCCCTCCCCCTCTCTTTTGCTTTAATATTTTACTCTATTCATATCTTCTTCTTTTCTTCCAATCACTCTATCGTTTCCATGATCATCTCTTTCCTTCTTTTATTTCCACGTGATTTAGCAAAGATGAAAGATTGCACAAAGTATACAAAATAATGAATCTGTTATGTTGTCCTATTCATGTTTCATGTTCAAATTTTAGGTGGTGTCTACTAGTGCCTGATCAAAACAATGCGTATAAAGCAATTATAAGAAGCAATGGTGCACTCAAATTGTGTGATGACAAAATTATTTTATATATACAGCGGAAGTCTGATGATGTCTGATGAGTCTGATGACTTTTTATTTTTAAATTATTTTCGAGAGGACTTTTAGCAGGCCGATTTTGATAGCAGTGGCTGATCAAGGATTCAAAATATTGGGACGCCGCCGAAACGCCGCCTTCTGAAAATCAGACTTGAAGTTTTATTAAAACACGACAATAAAAATTCGATTGAAAATTTGACTAATTCATTATAAAATGTAATTGTAAGTAGAGCACATTGTCTACATAAATGGTCTATGGCCTATATATAGAACAAAATATATTAAATATCATCATTATCAAACGAAACCCGGCCCAAAGTTTTCATAGTTTGACGGCATAGACATTCTGCAACTTTAAATAAACGATTTCCTAGGTTATACGATTGTAAAATGAAAAGTGCATGTATTACAAACACAATAACAATAATAATAATAGGCCCTATGAACGTAATCATTTTGTAATTCTTAATATTCAGTATAATTTATGTTCATAATGAAGTATGAAGTATGAATAAATTTAGCACTGGTACAAATTATTCTCACATGCCTTGTTTTTTTCGCATCAAATAAACTTTGAACTTTAAACTTTAAAATAGTGGAAAGGGGTAAATCACCCTTTATTTAAAGGGGCCGACTGCGTTTTTGAAGGGGGGGGGGGCGATGTCATTCCTCTATGCTTCTCCACCCTTTGTGCAGAAAGGTGCACCCCTTAAATGGATTATTGACAATCTGAACCATAAGCATGATAAGAGCAGGGTATACGGTGTGCCCTGAGTGACGATGAACAAAAGTCGTTCGCTCGTAGCAACTCATTTGAAACAGTGAAAATATCCAGTCTGCAATCGATATTGAGCGAGAATCGGGCTCACTCTGTCATTCTTTGACACACCCTTATCCGTGTCCTTTGCAATCGACTGCGAGTAAAAGTGCCTTCACCCCCCCCCCCCCCCCACTTAGGGGGTACGTAATGTTTGTTCCGGGTTCTTAGAGATGCCCGCTATCAGTAGGGGAAGCCGTGTCAAAATTACCCCCTATTACAGACTTTTTGGAAGGGAAACTGTTTAAAATTACCCCCCCCCTATATATTACCGATTTTTGAAGGGGAGTCAGCATAATTACCATCCCTTTTCACAGGCGTTTAGACCACATTGGGAACCCTATTTCACGATTTGTCCTCAAAAAATTGAAAACTATCCCCCAATCTAAAAAAAGGTCGGGAGAAAACAAGCTAAAAGACCCCTATTTCAATGATTTCTCGGGGATTTTCCCCCTACCTGAGCCCCTAAAATATAACCCTTTCCCGGAGAAAACGAGAACGAGCATGTATGGTTGACCGCCGCAGTGTGTGTGTGTGGGGGGGGGGGGGGCGGGCATATGAAAACGTGAACAATCAAAAAGGACAGTGTTATTTTATACCAAACACGCACAGTTCCACTACAGTGCACTAACGACCAGAAAGAATCTTACGGAAATGTGTGTACTGGGTATAGACTCTCTCTACGTCTGACCGTCGATATCGCGATAACAATGCCCTGAATAAAGACCGTGAAAAAGGAGAGTGCAAGCTGTGCAGTCAGGATCGAAGTATTTTATCATGATATTTTTTTTTTTATGATATCAAAACGCGGGGGAAAATATTTGACCATCACAAAGAAGTTAAAATCATTGGAAAGAGAAATTAATATATTTACTTCACTCAGCGTAACTAGGAAATCGATCGCGCTGCTGAATTTTACAGAAAGCTTTTTAGTGACTGCTGTTGACCAAAATATCATTTCAACACAGAAAAACGACCCAAAAATGACTAAAATGGGAGATTTAAAGCTCAAAACGCGAGGGTTAGGGGTAAAAAAATATCTTCCCAAGGTTTTATCTTGTTTTATATACATTACCCCTCATAAAACCGTTGTAAACTAAGTAAATGATCTTCTCGATTTTTTTTTATTCCAGTATATTCAACAAAACTCCCGTTTTTCGGCATCCTTCCATTGACAATCGGTGCGTGAAAATGGTTTTCCTAGAAAGAAGCCCCAACGTTTTTCATATGCTTCACTCCAAAATAGAGTGACAAAGTTGCTTCACGTTTTATGAAGTATGGGATTAAGGTAAAGGAACTTTCACTGGAAATCGAATGGTTAATATACATGATAGGCCTATAATAAGGTTTGGGTTAGTTTTAGTTAACCGTCTTACTCGCTGACGAGTGAACCCTTGTTCCGCTCAATCTCGAAGATGTTTTGAATGTCTTCAAGGCGGATCCAGATTTGAAAATAGAGGGAGCGCCAAAGAAGTAAGCCGCCGAAATTTTATGATTTTAACCTGTACAGTAATGAGTGGTTTACAAATCATGGGGCGGGGGGGGGTGCGTCCATTGCATGCAACCCTGCCTGGATATGGCCTCTGATCTTTCGGCTACTAGCATACTCTCTAAATTTAACGAATTAATTTCCACTCGTTCAAGAAGTTAAACGAAGGACAACATGTTTTTTGAGTCAAGTTAAAAGTTATTTGGATAACAAGTTTCTACCTCTTAAAGAGCTAACAATTCCACTTCCACACTCATTTTAGATTGAAAATTTACCATCGAAAAATGTCTTGTCCTCCAATCTTTCCGCTCGTTTTACATTTAGAGAGTAACAGTAACTAATGTTATTTATGCATTGTGGCGTACGCCTGAAACCTCTTTCATGGTGTGAATTTGTCCATATTAAAATAAAGTACGATAGTGGTTATCTTTTTCTTGTGCAAATATGCATTTCCAAAGATACTTCGATAAATACCTCATCGTACGTCATGTCGTAGATGGCAGTACTGTTGATAGCGAAACAGCTCACCCAATTCGAGTGAGTTGCAACATGGCGCGTGTTGCTTTGTCAGGCGGCACAGCATACAACTTGAAGATATTGCCATTTTGTACCCCACCACTGTAACCAAGTTGGTCAAACTCGCAAGAAACACTTTAAAACAAACTCGGTAAATTAACATAAACAGCTGGATGCAATTGATTATAATTTGAACAATTACCCAGATAGAAGGTTTCGTTGGGTCAACGTCGGCATGGTCGTGGCTATTACGTTGGGCCAACGTTATTCTTGTCGCTGTGCCACGTTGGCACAACGTTGCACGTTGAGCGCGCCCATATCCCGACGTTGGATCAACGTTAAAGTGCGACGTCGCGCGCACTCAAAATGCGAACGTTGGTCTGACACATTGGCATATGGTCGCGCTTCAACGTGCAACGTTGTGCCAACGTTGGCCCATGCAGCGGCAAGAATAACGTTAGCCCAACGTAATAGCCACGACCATTGACCAACGTTGGCCCAACGAACCTTGCTATCTGGGTATATACGGCCGCCAGTCTAGGTGGTTGGAATTATGGTTCCCGAAGTGACGCGAATGCGATTATTAGGGGCGCAGGAAAATAATCGTTTTTTTTTTTTTTTTTTTTCTTGCACACATTATGATTTTTTTTTTTTTTTTAATTCCTTTTCAAATTGAGTTGAGTGTGTAGGCTGTCTCAAAACATCTACGGAAAAGAATAAGAAAACTAAATGCCTGACAATATTTTTCAAAGCATGCACAAGCAATCTTATACAAAGTTATGGGGGGGGGGGGAAATGGTAGGGGCCTACAAGGCGGGGAAAACATAATTAGGGCCTAAGGTATGAAATATCCCAGACGATGTGTTTATGTTGTATCAATTAAACCAAATATATATATATATATATATATATTTTTTTTTTTTTTGCCTTTATTTATTTGCCACAAGGATAATGGAAACATGTAAACAGTTTTGCGGAGAAATATGACTGATAACCCCACCTCCTAAAATTTCATTTTAGGGTCTTTGTTCATTGTCGCCCTTCGTGTAAACAATTTCAAGGTCTGGGCATTTAGTGCTCTCAGGAATAAAAAAGAACAAAGTCTCTTCTTTTTTTTCAGAATATACAAACAATATTCGACATATCTCACTGGCCATGTATAATGAAATATGACTACATATAAAAGACTTCTAAATTTGGAGGGAAAAAAATTACACATATTCTAGCTATGTTGCAATACTAGTGACTAGGGAGTGTATAAAAGTACTGTTTAAAGCTACAAACACCAATGAGATGGAATAAAAAATGCAGAGGAAAGTCTGTTTTCTGCTTTATGGAACTACCCAACACTACCTGATGGTGATCAATCTTCATTTTGTTAAAAAAAATAAAGTTTCCAACTTGTATCATTGAAACAGAATGTGTTATTGTAGGCCTACGTCTCCAAAAAGAAGTAACGGTTTTGCTGCAAGAATCGATCACATCAAATAATCAAACTCGTTTACTCATGAATAGATTGCCATCATCGTATACTAATAAATGACAAAGAATAATTACTCAAGCAAAACGGATTGTGTAACACGTACATCCTGACATGAATACGATGTCTGGTGGCGCTATAGAAATTCTGACTTGTTATTTACGTTGTAAAGATTACTGCCTCTTGACTGTTTTTTAGGAGGCAGATCTTCGCATCTTCATCTTGTT
>CALNVZ010002974.1:14522065-14556891 GCA_940671915.1 Paracentrotus lividus | reverse complement strand
TCACGTTTTATGAAGTATGGGATTAAGGTAAAGGAACTTTCACTGGAAATCGAATGGTTAATATACATGATAGGCCTATAATAAGGTTTGGGTTAGTTTGAGTTCAACCGTCTTACTCGCTGACAGAGTGAACCCTTGTTCCGCTCAATCTCGAAGATGTTTGAATGTCTTCAAGGGCGGATCCAGATTTGAAAATAGAGGGAGCGCCAAAGAAGTAAGCCGCCGAAATTTTATGAGTTTAACCTGTACAGTAATGAGTGGTTTACAAATCATGGGGGCGGGGGGGGGGTGCGTCCATTGCATGCAACCCTGCCTGGATATGGCCTCTGATCTTCGGCTACTAGCATACTCTCTAAATTTAAACGAATTAATTTCCACTCGTTCAAGAAGTTAAACGAAGGACAACATGTTTTTGAGTCAAGTTAAAGTTATTTGGATAACAAGTTTCTACTCTTAAAGAGCTAACAATTCACTTCCACACTCATTTTAGATTGAAATTTTACCACTCGAAAATGTCTTGTCCTCCAATCTTTCCGCTCGTTTTACATTTAGAGAGTACAGTAACTAATGTTATATTATGCATTGTGGCGTACGCCTGAAACCTCTTTCATGGTGTGAATTTGTCCATATTAAAAATAAAGTAACGATAGTGGTTATCTTTTTCTTTGTGCAAATATGCCATTTCCAAAGATACTTCGATAATACCTCATCGTGTCATGTCGTAGATGGCAGTACTGTTGATAGCGAAACAGCTCACCCAATTCGAGTGAGTTGCAACATGGCGCGTGTTGCTTTGTCAGGCAGGCACAGCAATACAACTTGAAGATATTGCCATTTTGTACCCCAACTGTAACCAAGTTGGTCAAACTCGCAAGAAACACTTTAAAACAAACTCGGTAAATTACATAAACAGCTGGATGCAATTGATTATAATTTGAACAATTACCCAGATAGCAAGGTTTCGTTGGGTCAACGTCGGCAATGGTCGTGGCTATTACGTTGGGCCAACGTTATTCTTGTCGCTGTGCCAACGTTGGCAACAGACGTTGCACGTTGAGCGCGCCATAATCCCGACGTGGATCAACGTTAAAGTGCGAACGTCGCGCGCACGTCAAAATGGACGTGTGGTCTGACAACATGGCATATGGTCGCGCTCAACGTGCAACGTTGTGCCAACGTTGGCCATCGCAGCGGCAAGAATAACGTTAGCCAACGTATGACCGACCATTGCCAACGTTGTGCCCAACGAACCTTGCTATCTGGGTATATACGGCCGCCAGTCTAGGGTGGTTGGAATTATGGTTCCCGAAGTGACGCGAATGCGATTATTAGGGGCGCAGGAAAATAATCGTTTTTTTTTTTTTTTTTTTTTTCTTGCACACATTATGATTTTTTTTTTTTTTTTAATTCCTTTTCAAATTGAGTTGAGTTGTAGGCTGTCTCAAAACATCTACGGAAAAGAAATAAGAAACTAAATGCCTGACAATATTTCAAAAGCATGCACAAGCAATCTTATACAAAGTTATGGGGGGGGGGGGGGAAATGGTAGGGGCCTACAAGCGGGGAAACATAATTAGGGCCTAAGTATGAAATATCCCAGACGATGTTGTTTATGTTGTATCAATTAAACCAAAAATATATATATATATATATATATTTTTTTTTGTCTTTTTTGGTTTTTGGCCTTTATTTATTTGCCACAAGGATTAATGGAATACATGTAAAAGTTCAGTTTGGGCGGAGAAATATGGACTGATAATCCCCACCTCCTAAAATTTCATTTTAGGGGTCTTTGTTCATTTGTCGCCCCTTCGTGTAACAATTTTCAAGGTCTGGGCATTTAGTGCTCTCAGGAATAAAAAAGGACAAGTCTCTCTTTTTTTTCAGAATATACAAACAATATTCGACATATCTCACTGGCCATGTATGAATGAAATATGACTACATATAAAAGACTTCTAAATTTGGAGGGAAAAAAATTACACATATTCTAGCTATGTTGCAATACTAGTGACTAGGGAGTGTATAAAAGTACTGTTTAAAGCTACAACACCAAATGAGATGGAATAAAAAAATGCAGAGGAAAGTCTGTTTTCTGCTTTATGGAACTACCCAACACTACCTGATGGTGATCAATCTTCATTTTGTTAAAAAAAATAAAAGTTTCCAACTTGTATCATTGAAACAGAATGTGTTATTGTAGGCCTACGTCTCCAAAAAGAAGTAACGGTTTTGCTGCAAGAATCGATCACATCAAATAAATCAAACTCGTTTACTCATGAATAGATTGCCATCATCGTATACTAATAAATGACAAAGAATAATTACTCAAGCAAAACGGATTGTGTAAACACGTACATCCTGACATGAATACGATGTCTGGTGGCGCTATAGAAATTCTGACTTGTTATTTACGTTGTAAAGATTACTGCCTCTTGACTGTTTTTAGGAGGCAGATCTTCGCATCTTCATCTTGTTTTCGATGTTTTCTGGTGGTCGTCAGGATTTCATACTGGGAACGTGTACACTTGATTTATATTCAATTGAATTTCAGACCATCAGATTGCACAGTTTATTCGGTAAGATGAATAAATAACATGGTATTTGAGATGGATGTGAAGTTGTTTGTTTCAGCGCAGCGAGGCGAGCCCTGTGATAGCTTGTTTGTACGCCAGCGCACACGGCCACGCAAGCATGTAAACTGTGTGTATAAAGATGAATGGGCTTGAGCAGCTGATAATTTGATGTGTATGAATAGTTGTGGTGGATGAATGTGGGGCATGGTAGGGCATAGTGAACTGTTGTTTGTGTGTGGTCTCTCGGGCTATCTTGTTGTCTTGTCTGATTCTTGTCTGATCTATTACACATATATTATTCAGTGACAAAATTGCTCACAACATCAACAAGGTCAATTAAAAAGAGAATGTCTAAAATGTTAAAGTAAAACACTTAAACAGTCGCTCATACTTCAATCATAGCCAGGCCCTACTAGGATCAGACTTCTCTTGCTTAAGTTAGATAAGTAAGAGTAAGACTAAGTTAAGAAAAATTTGTTAGTCAAGAAAAAAAGAAATTAATTGGAATCTATCTGGATATAAACCCTGTATAACTCTGAGTCCCCTGTTTGTCATAAAGTTTATTTAATGAGACTAAGGGACTAAGTTAGGGTCTACATGTAACATGGTTAAAATGTGTCCATATTGTTTCTTTTTGCCGAAATCCAGATATTATGATTTTTGTACAGGGTGTTTCATTTTCAATGAGTATAAAGATCTGACGGGGACCAGAGCCTACATTTCGCCAGATGCTTGCTGTTGGGTGATGGTGTAACAGCTGAGTGCTGATCCATGCGCTAAGTAATTTATATTTGTTTTCAATGTGTTTGCCGTGCATCTATCTCCTTGAAGTGCGAGGTGGGATTGAATTAAATTCGCTGCTATAAATTGATTTTGTTGTATATCCGGGGCTTAGAGTCTCCAACCCCAAGCACATCTTACTGTGATATTTTCCTGCTGAAGAGACCCCTAGCAAACGGGAGACTTTGTTTCAATATGCATGATGATCACATCGCCAACATAGAGCTCAAAATTTCTTGTGGTCAGAGGGCACTGTTCGGGTTATAACAGCTCTCTGGTGCTCGTAATATTATGAAAACAATAAATGACATAAATACAGTGGTTTATAACTTTTGTCACAGGGATGCTTGGGTGGGAGAAAGGGGGGTATAATACAGCTTAATCATAAGATAAAAGGGAGAAGTACTGCACCTTACAATGTAGCTTTGGCATGAGAAATTCAAATTCAAGTGGGAGAGCAAGGGAAATTTATCAAAAATAGCCTTTCATCGTGAAAGTTGGAGTCTCTGTTTAATTGAGATATTCTTTCATATCGTCGTGTGAACAATAGGAGAACATTGTAAATATGGCAAATCACTTTTTTGGAAGACTTCTGAATTAAAAGTTCGGAATAGGAAACGGTACATAAATTTGACCATTTAAAATAAACTTTAAACAATCCATGTTCAGTAGTTTACATGGCAAGTTATTCATTTTACCACCAAGGGCTTTGCCCCCCATTCATTTTTTTCCTGATATGCACATGGACATGTATGTGTTAAACCATTGACATACAGGCCTACATGTAAATGGACAGTCTACAATCTGACGTACGCAATGTCGTTTGTTCCTGGTACAGTGATGATCATCCCAGCCAGGCTCAGGGAACATTGCCAGAGGTTTGCCATATGATTTTGTCATTCTCTCTTAGCATTCAGTCATGGAATTATTGTGTTCTGACTCAGCAGTGAGAGCAGCATGGTTATCATTGTGAATACCATTGGTATTAAATTAGTCAACTTTCTGTTTGGTTTGCCACAAGACTTGATGACTTGCAATGTTGCAGCCTGTGTACATGTACATCACGCTGTACATAGGTTAAAAGATGTTTTTGAGGCAGTCCAGCGTTTGAAGCATTCAAAAATGAAAATAAAGTTTATTTCTTCAGAGATGACTCATTGAAAACAAAATATTTTTGTGTAAAATACCACACAAGCGCATTATGTGGTGTAAGTTCTAACCTCAATCAAACCCTCAATTTTCAAGATTCCTGCCGTCTTTGTAATTTTTTTAGATATGTCTAACTTAGGCCTATATATAAAAATAATAATAATAAAAAAAAAACATTCTGTGAAAAACGTTTTCCCATTTTAATTTGTGAAAAACGTTTTTCTTTTATAATTGCTTACGAAGTGCACATGGCCTTCAGTCTTATCCCATTTTAATTTGTTAAAAACATTTTTCGTTTATAATTACTTACAAAGTGCATATGGACTTCAGTCTTACTAACGAAGAGAAAAATCCACTAAACGGGCAATGGATGCTGCTGAGCAGGCCTACATTTAGGCCTATACAATGTAGCATTGAGCAACAACAACAACCAACAAAAATTTCTGCATACAGATTTGGATACTGAACAAACAATCTAGTGTAAATGTGAACAACATACTTGTGAGTGTTCAGACTATTTTCATTTGTTTTTAATAGGAAGAGATACATCTGTAGTAAAAAGGCCCACTGGAAGGTTTGCTCTTCAAATGCCCTCTTGGTCATAAAATGACAAAAAAGCAAAACGGTTGAAATGTTCAGGCAGAACATTTTGTGTAGTCCCAAACTTGCATTTTAGTGTACGTAGCGTATGTGAATATCATCAGAATTTGGTTAATTTCTTATCAATTTGTTGATAATACCCAAACTTCTCGGCACATAGCATGAACACAACTGAAGTTTGGCTTTAAATAGAATCAGGGAATATATAATTTGTTGACATTCAAAAGGGCACTTGTGTTTACAACACAGCATTCATATCCTTCTGCCTCCAATACTGCATTAGAGCAGAGGGGGGTTGAGGGGCTTGTTTGTGTAAACACATCCCCAAATGGCAATGAGTGGAAACTCTTGGTAGGATTGTTGTTGGAATTGATTATTTCCTGTGCACTGGGTAAGTCTTCACCACATATGCCTCAAACCTGAACTGTAAGTGACTAGTCTCTGTATACAGACCATGTACCCAAAAGCCGAAGTTATTCAAGGATAAGGGGCCTGCCATGATTGTACATACTGTATGAAGATCATGTCTGCTCTACTTTAAATGGCATTATTCAAAATAACATGATTTTCTTTTTGTTTAAAGATTCACAACTTTTCTGAATTCTGTGCATTTGTGGAATTTAAAAAAAAAAAAAAAAAAATCATTTACTTTACATTTCCTCTTTCATTTTGGAAATTATTATTTGACATTCTTGAGTTGCTTCCTTTTGTCACAGAAAAGTTGTTGACAGTCTTGTTTATTCCGCAAATAGATGGAGTAAATATTGGTCCTGGGGGAAATATGTGGAGGTTGAAGAAAAGGAATAAATAAACTAGTAGACCTACAGTTTAGTTCAGAGAAGCAAAATCTGTTGTCCATTGGTTTTGAAATATTTGGATAGCTATAAAGGTACTAAAGGTACTAGTACTATATTTTAATTCCTGCTTTAGGCCTACACATGTACGTTATTTGCTAGGACTTTGTCAAGTTCCTTGTATATTAAATCTTAATTAATTAAACCTGAATTCTGCTATTAATGCGGCGGTCACAACTCGCCGTACATTTTGTACCTTCGACGTGCAACTCCCTACGACGGATTTCGTAGAAAAATCGTGCAGCGGAGGTACCTCGCAGGTACAATGCATGTACGACGTACAGGAGGTTTTTACAATACCCTTATTACAGAAACGCAGGAATCGCAGAAGTTGACCCAAGACCTGTGCGTGCATTGCACATGCAACGCAGGCTACGTCGATGGCACGTGCCCCGTAGGCTACGACGAGTTGTGACCGCCGCATAACTTGTCTGCAAACTTTAATGTCTTCAGATTTCACTCATATTCAGTCTGTTAATCCCAATTTTCTTTTTTTCTCCTACTAAGCAACATCTTTTTAAGGTTTGTTTTACCTTCAATACTCTGATTACACTGATCTATTGAGACTCTGGCTTTAACAATTCCCAAAATACTACCATAAAGATCAGCTTCTGCATTTATGCCACAGGGGAACACAAATGTACAAACTCACAATCCAGCCACAGAGACTGAAAACTGGAAATAAAGACTAGCTTGTTTGTACGAAAAAATCTGTTGCATGCTTGTTGATATACAGATATTGGGTCTGAAGTTGAAGGCTATCCCTGAAGGAGTTCCCAGAGGATATTCTCTACTGAATGTCAAGCTGTTTATGGAGTAAAATCACACTGGGTTTGAGAAGCTGGTGGGTGGGGAAGATGGAAAAAAGAAAGAAATAACCCATCAAAATATGTTTTCGAAAAATACAGTTGATACTTTGTTTCTTTTCCAGCTATCATTTTTATATATACTTACTGGAACAACTGTGAAGACGGAGTGGGAGGAATAATTTAGGTTGTGACCACTGAAATGGAAAGTAGATTTGCAAATCGTTAGCTTAACTCGTCCTTCCCCTTCTCCTCAAACAGAAACTTTTATTTATTCAGTTTCAGTTTAGTTTATTTCATATTTCACATCAATATAATACAAAGTATTCAACAAAAAGTACATTCATCAAATAAAATAAAATGCACAAATTAATCAATACAGGATAATATTAGTGAAACATGGGGAAATCTAATAAAAAGCTAGGCTTGTAGGGTATAAATTCCCTTCGTAGTGGTGATAAGTCATTGGATGAAATCGGAAAAATAAGATAAAACAAACACAGTAACATAAAGATCAAAAGAGACAAATAAAAGAGGGTGAGTACAAAGTTGACATTTTGAAAAAGGTTGACTTGCTTCCTTTTGTCATATTAACAGTGTGTTGACAGTCTTGTTTATTCCGCAAAGAATATAAAAAGCTGTTTATTTATTTTTGTGATGTCTGTTTTATATTTTGTATTTTTTGTATTATATCACTTTTATGAATATTCATGAGAATTCTAGATAAATGATTGGTCAATTTGTGATCACGTGATTAAATACAGTCTGTATCAGATAAAATGGTACAGCACTTGGGGAAATATTTTTATGCCTCCGCCACCGAAGGTGGAGCCGGAGGCATCATGTTTTCGGGTTGTCCGTCCGTCCATCCGTCCGTACGTCCGTACGTCCCGCTTGCTCGTTATCGCGATATCTCAAGGACCACTTGAGATATCAACTTCACACTTGGGGATAGTATGTACCGCCATAGGAAGATGATCTTTATTAGATTTTGGAGTATGTAGGTCAAAGGTCAAGGTCACGGAGGTCAAAAATAGTGAAATTCTATGTATTGAGTTGGTTATCGCGATATCTTAAGAACCATTTGAGATATGAGCTTCAAACTTAGGTGTAGTATGTACCACCATGGGAAGATGATCTGATTAGATTATGGATTATAGGTCAAAGGTCAAGGGTCACAGAGGTCAGGATGTGAAAATCCATGTATTGAGTTTGTCATCGCGATATCTCGGGAACCAATTAAGAAGTAAACTTCAAATTTAAGGGTAGTATCTATCACCAGAAGAACATGGTCTGATTAGTTTTGGTGTCACAAGGTCAAAGGTCAAGGTCAAAAATGAATAGATGAATGTGCAATATTTTTCTGATCTGGCAATGGCGGAGGCATCTTGTTTATTGTATGAAGATTAGTCACAACTTGGTAATGCTTGGAATTTTCTTAAAGCAGGAAGCTTTCTTCTGCAATTTTTTTCATCTCATTTGGTGCTGTACATGTAGATCTTGAGATATGATTAGTTTTCTACAATCAATAAAAAAATCGTTTGTGCGCACACTGTACCCTGCCCTTATGTTTTGAACATAAGCCGCCAAAATTGACATAAAAGAACAATGAGTTTGTGTAAAGTGAAATCTCTTGTCTTCACACAAAGATTAGCATAACTTTTGTTCTACAAAAGCAAATTATTTGAAAAAAAATTGTATCAGCAAGACAAATATAATGGCTTTAATTTGATACCATACATGTATATGTGATGCATCACATCAAAATGAGAGACAAGTCGCAGAGCAAATTCAGCAAAGGGTAAAAGGAAATCGGTAAAATAATAATGAATGTCTAATTTTGGGGAAAGTATTTTTATGATTTTCTGAGTCTTCAATGTTTCATGTGAGCTCTATAAAAAATTGAGCAAAAAAGGTAAAGTGAAAGTAATAAAAAAGGGATTAATTTGCCAATATATTTAACTCTTTTCTGGAGACTTGTCTCTCATTTTGATGTGATGCATCAAATACATAACATTTGAAGAGATTTCATAACTAATTTATTTTTTTTCCTGACTGTACCAATTTTTTGACACAGACTATAAAATTCCCACTAGGAAAAAAACAAATCTCTAACAGCTCCGAAAATTTTTCGCTATTTTTTCTGGGGGAAAAATTTGTGCTACTATTTTTAGCAAATACGATCACGATCGATCACAGCGACAAAATTTGTGTCAAGTTCAACATTCAGCTGCTGAAGAAAATGGCGTTGACGCAACTCAGTCATTGGGTCTGAAGTAGGCCATAAAATGGTAGAATCATATCAGTAAATTGATAATCAATCCTTCATCGAACCTGTCTTTGCTACAAATTTCCTGCATGATGGATATTTTTTGATAGAGTGGTAAGTTTACAACTTATTTCTTGTTCGCATTTGGCAAGCAGCCATAGCTAGTTCTTTTGTGCGCCAGCCTGGGCTGCGCAGCGCGTAGTCTCCAAGCCCTTCAATTTCGTGCTTAGATTCAGATTTGTGATGGAGGGTCATGCCCTTTGTTCTTTGAATATACATGTAGATTGAGAAGTCACCCATGTTGATGGTATTAATAATATTTTAAAAAAATTATTAAAAAGAAGAGATACAATGTATTAAACAAATATACCAAGCATTTAGTTAAAAGTTTAGTGCAAATTATGTATCTTTGGAGGGACTGGCAAGTTACTATTTTCTCCTTGGGGGCTTCTCCTTGGGGGCTTCGCCCCTTGTAGAAAATAGTAACTATCCAGTCCGTCCTCAGATAAATAATTTTCCTCCAAACTTTTTCACAGCTTGGTATATTTGATAAATATACAGTACGTCATTTCTCATAACTATAATCCCTGGGCCAGGATGTTTGTGTACAGTGTGTACTCAAACAGTGCCTATGATATCAGACAAAATTCACTGAGAGTTGCTTCCAATTTTATTGGCACTACATGAAGGTACAATTCGTATGCCCGACAGACAAGACTGTATGGCATATTTTTTGTATGTATCAGTATGTGGCTGTGACATCATGATCTGCTGAACATTGTTTTCCATCCTGCCAAGTACAATTAGTACATTGTACATTACTACAGGAGAACAAAGACATGTTTGTACAAAACAACATGCCTTTTATATACATGTGCTGTACATTTGTTTATGGAGGTCTGCCTTCATAATCAATGTACATTTGTGTAGACTCACAGTGACCCTATGAACCTCATGAACTTGGCTTATCTGCTGCACATGGCTATGCCTTGACTATACATGTAGCCTGTCTACCCGCATGCAGTGCCTTGCCTAGCCCGTCTGTCTTTCTGTCTTTCTGTCTGTAGAGTAGGCTGAGATCTGGGGCTTGAAAACGGAGTTGTTGACATGTTTGACTGGTCAACCAGATGATGATTTTCCCATGAGTGTAGCGAAGATCTCAAGCTTACACCAATATTTGCTGTAAATAGCCCCTTTGCATTGTTATCACATGCTTTTTATGTTAATTTTCTGTTTTGTCAAATGACAGGAATTGTATTGCTGCACCAGTTGTCTACATGCCTATATTGTAGCCTTAGGCATCCATGTAACCTACATATGTTGCATGACAGGTAGCTTTAAAGCTAATCTAGTTTAGAGTCATGAGATTGAATTGTGGAAGAGACTGTCTCAAAGTGATGGGAAATGTTGATGACAATGCACCTAAGAATTATTTTATTGATGTGAGGTTTTGGAATCAGGGGGGGGGGTGGCTTTAAGCCAAATTAACTATCTGCCACATACTTCTACTATTGGCATTTTGTTATTGGCAACTTCAAAAAATAAATGTACAGGGGCTGTAGGATGGTGTTGGTGGGGGGGGGGGGGACTGAGCATGCAAAAATAAGTAAAATCATATGTTGGCCTATGTGCTAAAAGAAAGAAAGTGGAAGGGCCTCCCATAGATGCTTGATATTCAAAGAGTGTAAAGAATGTAAGAAAATCACAAGGATTTTAAAAATAAGAAAACATATACACAAAGCTACCATTATAGGTTTTTTTTTTTTCATGGTACAGGGTTGTATGTTCCGTTTCGAACATTAATGTTTTTTTATTGTTATACATTGTAAGTAGTCTGCATAGCGAGACTAATATTCCAAGTTGACCTGCATATCATCTGCAGACAAATGAGCCATGGCTAAATAAAATTATCATCAAATAATATTATTCAACCTTTAAGGCTGTGAATGAAATTCTGAAGGACTTGTTTTTCAATTTCAGCATATAAAGTGAAATTGTGTCAAACTTTTGCTACAGTACTTAGTGAAGGTAAGTTCTTGGTTGAGTTCAGCTTCAAACTACATAGGCCTAAATATTTTAAAGAAGGAGGTAATCACATTTTTTTATTATGAGGGTAGATAATTGGATTGAAATACAAAAGAAAAATTATATATTTATTCTTGTATGGCATCATCAGCTTGCTCATTTAAATATTCACAAGAAATATGCGTACAACTGTTTCAACAAAATTATTGCAAAGCTTGAAATATTCATAACTTCATAATTTTCCATCTGATTTTGATGAAATTTTCATTTGTCTTTTTTGCTCCATTGATTCTTACTATTTTATTAAATTATATGAATTTCAAGCTGGAGTACGAGTGTTGCATTCTGTCTGCTGCCTCAAGGGATTGCAGAGGATACATGCACCGTTCAGATTAGACATTCTACTACATGTACATTGTCTCAAAGATGTACACAGATCTACACCGATCTAATTCCTTGCTGTTTGCTCCCCAGCGATCGATACGTCTTGTGCCCAGTGAAATCTCCAGGGGCCCAGATAACAAGGCTAACCATTTACATAAATTACATTTAATTGCTATCTGCTCAACATCAGGTTATTAGTACTTTGACTGCTTTGTGGAAATTAAGGAGATGTTATTGATCGATCTGACGGCCTAACGCCTGTAGCTGGCCTAGTGGCTGCCATTTGCCCAATTAGTAATTTGCAGATGGTGCCGCTCCTTCATTTTCTCTTTTTGTTCGGCGCTAAAGATTTTATCAAATCAATTCAATTTAAGAAGTTCAAACAAAATTCAAGAAAAAACAAAGAGTAAGAGATAATGGAAGAATCTTGTCATGTTTTTAGTAATTTTAGCTACATGTATGTGAATCATAGCTGCCCCAAAATTTTTCATCATTGCTTACATTGTAAAGACATTAGGAAAACTATTAGAACATTTTTTAAATATTTTTGTTTAGATTTCATTCCTTGGTGATTATAGATTTTCCCTATACTTTTCTCTGATAAAGCGATACAATGTAAAACATAACAACTGAAAAATAACATATTTTCAACACTTTCAACCAGTGTATTATCTTGTTTGTTTATGAGTGCTCATTTAGATATTACCAAATGATATACAGGCTCAGATTGAAATTTAATGTGCATTTGTTTGTCAGTTCATTATAAAGATGAAAACTGTTTTCAGTTTTGCTTTAATAGGACAGGAGGCTTTCAATGAACCTGTAGTCAATTTTCATTTTGAGAGCTGGTACTTAACTTCAAATACATAGAATCTGAATTGTTACCAAATAAGACCAAAACATTCAGACCTATCGCACCCTGAAATCAAGAAGGGTTGTCTTCCTCTGCACCCCTAACCTGATGAGAGAGATGTGGTAAAGCTAGATTTTAACTTCTTTTGATATTCCTTATTCTCCCTGCACAAGCATTGAATACAATTCTGAGGCATCGTGTTACCTCAGGTCTAATAATGATGGAAAAAACAAACCCTCCCATGTGATTTAAAGGGGAAAATCCCATGTGAATTACAGGGGAGAATCCTCATTTTTTGCATGTTTTTTTAAGGCAGGCTGATGCATACTGAAGTGTGTAGTCATGAGGCAGGAGCAAGCTGCTTATTTTACAAACACACATGGTCATTTTCAAACTGTGAGTGACCAACAATTTGGATCGACAGAAGGGCACATATCTTCACACTTGTAGGTAATGAATGGATCATGGCTACCATATTATGTAGGACTGGCATGCGTCATTACTACATGTAGTTGGACTTGAATTTTACAATTGGTCCTGAAAATTATCATTTAAAAATGGTGCATGAGTGACACGACAAACTTTGGACATGGGTTTCTGACCATTATTGGTTATGGTGGGGTGCGTGCCCAAGTAGATCTCCTTGGGTACCATGTCCACTTTTGTTTGAAAATGACCACATCCAAGATCTTTCTGTTCGAATCTGTCATTCTTCTTGAACTTCTTCTAAAAAACTCTTGTTTGTATTCTGTATTGATACCCCAGGGTTCTGTTGATACAATTGCTCTGCATCATGAAACGTCTGAGATAATCCACAATGTATCCACTGACAGTTTTTTTCTCTTTTTTTTGTTAAGTGCTTGCTACTATTTTGAGGTTAGAAGGACAGAAAATAAATAAGTGTGAGAAAGATGGAGACAAGCCGAGAATGCAATCTCGCTAAGTGCACCATCCCAGCAACTGCATAAACCTTCATCTTTCAAGGGACCATTACTAATTCTTACAAAACATACAAGAGTGTAATGAGGAGCTCTTCGTCTAAAACTTGTCAAATTAGCAACAATATGTAGTCAATAAGTGTGAAAAATATTTAATACGTTGGGATTATTTCAATTTGCATTCTAATGTTTAATTGTTTTGCTGATATATTAAAAATTGTTAACTCCCCCACCCCCCCCAAAAAAAAAAAAAATTGAAGGAGAGATGTCTGAAAAGGTGATTGTCTACATTCACCCCCCCCCTTTATACCACTTCTTTAGCCACTTGGGATGTCTATCAATTACTATACCATATTTTTTTCCCTGTAAATGGAAATGAAGATGGTAAGCTTTTTATTGTGCAGGCCTCACACTGGTAAAAACACTTGGCCTTTCCTCATTTGGTGCAGGTCAGTTCGGTATTAATGCAGAATATTATTTGTGCGTTCATTATATAAACAAATTTCCCCGATCTGTCTCGACTAAGGATAAATTTGTTTCAAGAATGAGTAATACAAACATTCTGTGTCTATAAATGCAAATGATATAGAATCTGGAAAAAAAATACATTTCTCAAATATATTTGATGTATAAAGAGCAGTTACTCAACATAAATTTGTCAATTTGTTTGATTTCATCTACTACCTGTATGTCAGCCTAAAATAGGGTTAATGTACAAATAAACAAATCCGGGGAAGCAAACAGTAGAAGAGATAAAATGAATATTTCCACATGTATGTAAATTGTTAGGCCCAGTCAATTGATAGCAAGGTACTTTCGCTATTTTTTTTTTTTTTTTTTAATTATTGATTCATTTTGCCCTATTTTGTTCAATTTATCAGTAGCAATCAATATTGCGGAATATATATCGTCAAAAAATGGTTTTCATCTAGGTTTGCCCCATGTCATGTCTCCATATTATTCACAATTTAATATTCTCATATTTCAGGCCTTCCTTGAACAATCACGAACCGCTGACTAATTGACAAATTGTGTGTACAGCTCATGCAATTATTTTCATATTCAATTTCAAAAAACAAAACAAAATAGGAGTACACTGTATGTACTGTGGTCAAATAATATAATATTCTCCAATTTTCTCTGAATATTGTTTATTTTATGAGGGAATCTGCCTCGATCCAACCTGAACAATCTGAACAATTTTCGTTCAGATCTGTACAAACTGTACATGTGTACATATCACATCTATATAAAAAATCTGTTAACTGTAAACAGACTAAATTTTCCCCTGTACGCCTATATATTCAGAGAAATATATTGGTTGTAATACAACATTTTGAAAGAAAGATATGCTTCAAATATCAAATCAGTAAAATTAGTCCATACTGTACACACTTGTGTGAAGGATAAAAATAAGTGCAAGGCTTCTCACTACACTGTACATTATACTTGTTTACGCCAACCCAAGATCTCGTCTTAATTTAGTCAGAGCTAAGGAAAGCGTGAAATACAATTTCCAATTTTACGTCTGCTCATATTTCTCTCCTGTATGATGGAAGCAGTAATTGTTCTCCACATCTTCTGGGTAATAAGAGCAGTTCTTTCCCTGCAGCTTTCTCTCTCTCTCTCTCTCTCTCTCTTCAATGGCTTCATTAGGAAATAAATGAAAGATGTTGCCAAACAATATTGTGAATTTATGAATAATAATAATGGTGATTCTAGTAAGCAGGTTCTAACGTTGCATCCTCCTCACACTGTGCCTCTCCTTAAATATGGGATGAAAATTTTAGGTTCATTGTAGGTTACATGAATATAATCTTGATTTCTTGCAGTTACAGTAAATACATCAAGCTTTCAAGCTTAGAATAAAAAAAAACAACATTTATTAAATGTTAAAAATAAAAAAGAAATAAAAGAAATACCTCTGAAATGGGCTTACTGTTTTACTTTGTGTCCACTGGTTTTAGTGGTTCACCAGAAGAGAGAAAAAGAAGTTCAGTAAAAAAAAAAAAAAAAAAAAAAAAAAAAAAAAAAAAAAAAAAAAAAATGAAAACCTTTAATGAATTTAAGTTATTGTACTTGGATTCTTCCAAAAAGGCACAATTATCATTTTGACCAGCTCTCGATCGGTTCTTTAAAAAAACAGTGTTGGTCATGGTACATGTACATGTACATGTATGTAGTCTACAGTGCGTATCAATAAAAACGGGACAGTTTTGAAAAGTCTATCAAAATTTTGTTTCAAATTATGATGTCTATATTTTGATGTAAATAGATGCTCTGAAGTCTTATCTTTCAAATGCCATAAACAAAAAAAGTTTCGTTCATGGTTGAGTGAACACGTACAACTCTTTTGTTGGGGGCTCAAAAAAGGGCTTGCGCACAAATGGCAGAAAATGAGAAGTATGATAATCCGACTTCTTACCAATCAGCAGACTTCCTCCTAACATTTCCATTATCTTTGCCATTATTTTCGAAATATGCTTTTAAAATTCATTTGAAAAGCTATTTATTTACATAACTTATTTGTTTTTGTTTTTGTTTTTCTGTTTGTTTTTTTCTACATTTTAATATGTTATCTTGTAGCATTGAAAATATTCATTCATACATAAAAAAACAAAAAATTTTGTCAACCCAAGGGGATTTGCATTTGGAAAAAAAAAATGGCGTCTAACCGTCCGTCCGTCCATCGTCCGACGTCCGTCCGTAACAAGGTGGGCGAGAAGCAATCTGGTTATTGCCTTATCGTTTTATTATTTTTTTGTTGTTGTTTAAACGAAATGTTACGCTTGTAAATAAAAAAGGTAAAAACATGAATTCACTTGTGTTTTTTACAGTAAAGTAGAAAATGTGCTTTGCAGTGGTGGTTGATTATGGCTTATTTTTAAACTAAGAAAGGATTAATGGGTTGATTTGATTGGTTGGTTGATTGATTGATTCATAGATTGATTGATTAATTGCTTTGATTGTTTATTTGATTGATGGATTGATTAAATGATTAATCAAGTGATTGAATGAATGCTTGGTAGATTGACTTTTTGAATGATTATTTGATTTATGCATTGTTTGTTTGAATGACTGATTGACTGATCGATTACTTTTTGATTGATTGGTCAAATGATTGATTAAATCATTGAAAGAATCATATGAAATCAACTCAAAAGACGAACATACAATGTAATAATTGATCTGTGCAAAGCAACAATCATTCCGAATGGGAGTAGTCCTATACCTGATTCAGAATAATAACACTATTTCAGTACCCTTTGAATTGTGCGCAAGCCTTTTTTTGAGCCCCCTGACATAAACGTTCCGTGTTCGCTCAAGCATGAACGAAACATACTTTCTTTAATTGCATTTGAAAGAAAAGACTTCAGAGCATCTACCAACATCAAAATATAGACATCATGATTTGAAACAAAATTTTGATAGACTTCAAAACTGTCCCGTTTTTATTGATACGCACTGTAGTGGTCTCTATCAAGAACTCTGTATGCCAAGGCTCAAGGTTTGATCCTCGCCATGTGACACAAGCTCTATAACTGTCCTCCCTTTCGTTAGGTTTTAAAAAGCCATAGAAGATAGATTGTGAATACCCAAATTTTTTTTTTTTGCTAAGCTTTTGCTTAGAAGTTCGTCACTGTTTTTTGGCTTGGTAAAAGTACATACAAGAAGAAGAAGAATTTATCATGTTATGTAATGTATTAATAGTTCAGGTCCTTTTTGATAAGGATACAACTGAATGTTTTTCATTGACAATGCATTCACTGTGTATCAAAGCTTGATATGGTCCCATCAAGATATTTCAATCGTCAGTCTTGAATGTCTCTTGGGATGTGATTGTAAGCTTATTGTCACGATTCCTTCTGGTTTTCTCTTACAGGCAGAGTGCATTGATGGTCATCTGGACAAGATGTGAAAACACTTCTCAGCTTGACGTATTTCCTGACAAACCTTCATCTTTTGAGGCTGGAAAACAACCATTTCCCTTCATAGTTGAGGGAAGCTGCTGGTCATAAGGACTCTTTGGAAGCGGGGGACGCTGGTCGGACATACTTTCTGCTGTCTTTCTCCCTGTGGAGGATCGACAGGAGAGACCAGAGATGTCGTCGCAAAAGGAAAACGTCCCCATTCCATGTGGGGTTGAACCGTCTCTAAGCGATATCGAAAAATTGGGTTATCTGCGGAAACTCAAGGTAAGGATGGATTTCATATCTGCGAGTTATCAACATAAATCTTGTGAATAGTTTCTAATTGTCTTAGATTTCTTGATAATTAAGAAATTGATGATCTTGGGTAGGTGGTGGTTTCGATAAAGATGTCATTTGATTGTAAAATGCTGGATCACCCAAGTGACCAAAACACTTTCAAATAAGCCAGTTCACGGTTGTAAACTGCGCATGAGCAGTAAAAGGTCATTTGAGATAAACCATCAAGGTGGTTTTTAAATTCACTAACATAAGCATTTGTGATTTGATGATTATTTTTGTCCAATCGACTGGCCAATTAAACTTTATCGCTTGACATATGAAATTCTAATCTGAGTAGGTATTTGACTATAAAGTAGGCCAATGGTCACAGAGGTAAACTATACAATTGTACATACATGTGAAAAACAACATGTACAATGTACATGTATAGTTAAATTCTTGGTATTGGCTTTGTAATCATGACATCTCAACATAAAAATGAGATACATGTATGAACTTCAATCTTCTAGGTCAAAGGTCAACTTACAAAATGAAAGGTTTTGATCAGTCGATTTGTCTCAATCCGAGTGGGTAAAAAATGTATCTTGTTCGATTATTTTTTTTCTGAAGAAAGCCATGTATACATGTATTTTCCCTTCTTTTCATTTTTTATTTACTTTTTGAGGGGGGGGGGGGTCGGGGATGCTGGGCCCTTGCCGGATTGATGATGATGTGGTGACTTTAAGGTGACTGTCACATCTATAAAGTCTTTTATCACATACATGTATTTCTTTCAGGGAAACTTTCAAGTCTGCCAAATTTATTCCATCTATTGTACATACAGACTTCTGGTAATTCTTGTTAAAGTGCGCTTTCATTCTTCATAATATGTGGGTCACACTCATGTAGTGCATAGATCTGTGAGCATTAACCTTTTGTGCAAATATTTAGCATGCATGTCCTGCATTGGAAATTCTTGTTTGGATACCAAGCAGAATTAGATTTGCCAGAATTTCCTACCAGTATAGACCGAGATTCACAACACGAACTATATTCTCTGTTTTTATTAGTCTTTTTACACTCATTTTGATCCTGTTAGTCTTCAAATTTAGTCAGAAAATCATGATAAGGAAGATATTTCACTAACTTTTTATTGTAAAATGAAAGGTGACCATGTGACTATTCTGACCAGCGTTCACAAAATATTTTTGTGAATATTTTTTAAATTTTTTTTTAGCCCCAAATGAATTAAGATGAAGATTTAATATTTTCTTTATTTAAAGTGTTTAAAATTCTGAGAATATTCCTCTCTGTTCTATTTAAAATATTTGTGTTTTCTTCTATTTTTTTAAATATTTTATTATACATGTATTAGCTTCCTTGAACAAGTTTAAATTGGGGCATGATATGCAGTATTTTAAAGTGCTTGTAACGCTGCTCTGATAATTTACAAGAGTGTTCATCTTCCGCTTCTGTTTAATGTTGATGTTCTGTGCCTGCAATCTAATGGTACACTAATGAGCAAGATTTATCTGGCCGCCTGTCTCTTCTGTCGAGATTGTCCGAATACCACGTCTGGGAAAAACATGTTGTTGACGTGTCCATCGCATCCTCCTGAGGAACAAATAATCATTTATCAAGGGGGGTGTGGAACCATGAATAGGCCAATAGAAGAACTGTGTGCGTAATTAGTCTCTTGCTATTACAGAAACCAACTCATTAGATCATGACTGAGCTGTGAGATGGGACATTACATGTACTTCATTAGGTGCAGTCAAGGAGCTTGCTTGAAGCTCCTTGGTGCAATTGATTACTGTAGGTCATATTTTGTATTAGATGTAATTTTCGGGAAATATTAGCAGAACTTTGCAAAAAATTATTGCCTATTCAGATTCAAGAATTCATGTAACATTACTTAGATTGAAGATGTACTGTTTAGTTGTGTATTAAACCATTCCATGACATTTCCTGTGGTTAGTTACAATTGCTCCGCTGTAAATTCTGTACACTTATCAAATGACTAATTTCAACACTTTGCTAAAAATAAGCCCTACCCAAAACCTAATAGTATAAAATCCTATTGCAGCCCTATTAATCCCACATCTTTCACAAAATAAAGCCCGGAGTTATAATCTGTGAAGCAAATGTGTGTCGCTTAAGCAACACATGATCAAACTGTGGTGACACCACATTTGCTCTTGCGACAATTGCTCCAGGATTTATTTTGTCTATACAGGGTTAGGGTTCAGGGGTGATATTCCTCCGATTTAAATCGGAATTCAGATTTTTTTATTTTTTTATTTTTTTATTCTCCAGGTATGCGCAAAATTGCACAATTTAAAGTCCCAAAATGCAAAAAGTCCCTACTGTGTGAGCGGGGACACCCCCCTCCCACACCCTTCCCGCCTCCGTCGCTTCGCTCCCTCGCTTAAGTATGTCTATTTTTTTTTTCAAGAGTGAATATCACCCCTGAGGGTTAAGGTTGCAAAAGGGTTTAATAAGTCCAGAGTTGAAGTTAGTCAATTGATTAGTGGATGGAATTTGTAGCACCAGTGCACACATCTACATGTAACTGTACCATGCTTTTAGCTTCCGCTCACATACAATGTAGATCTGTCTTCTTTGAATCACGAGCACTGCTAAATCGTGAGAAATGGGGGTCTGCCCGTTATGAGTTGGTGACTGTACTCTAGTGGGAAGATGGGGGTTGATTAAGGAAGGACTAGGAGACCAATTCTAATGAAGGTTTTCAGTCTATAACAACCCATCATCTTGCTTTGCTTGCTACATGAGCACTTAGCCTTTAGCTATTGGCGAGCAATTTTCCAGGACATGAAGCAAACATGTTTAGATGAACAAGGATGTTGTTTTGTCTTCGGAGAGCCATAAGAACTTTAAGCTGATAAATTATTTGTGCAGTACATGTACAAGTACAAAATACATGTGGGGCAGCCGATCACGTAGCTTGACCCTCGCTATTTATTCTACCTAAAGTTTTCTTTCTGTTTTTGTTTTAAATCTATTGATAAGGCACTACCAAACAAGTGTTATACTGTACTTCATGCACACAAAAAATGTACAAATGTATACACAAGTACAGTGATTCCATCAATATGATAATGACAATAAGGAAGAAAATTAATTCAAAGAGCTCTGTCTTTAGGCTATATGGAGTTATGAACATCTTAATGATGTGATGATACATGTGTAATTAAAAAGTGTTTTCATGCTATTATAAGAAATATATTGGGAAAGTGTGTATAAGCAGATGAAATTGAAATCAAGACGGCAATTATTAGGTGTACGATTCAGCAAACAAATTAAATGAATTTATTTTCATCGTTATTTTCTCCTCCTCCCTCTCTCTAGGTGGATTCACACCTACCAGATCAGGAAAAATTCTTGTAATTTACGAGAACTGTTTCAATCACCAAAATACCCGTAAATTGTGCTTTGTGTTCACACCTGCCCGAACTGTCTTTTTCCAGGGAAAATACTCGAAGTTATAAACAAGGGAAGAAATAAGAAAAGCGGGGAAAGAAGGAAAAACAAAGAAATACATTAGGAACGAAAAGAAAGAAGGAAAAACAAAGAAATACAAATAACAAAAGCGGGGAAAGAAGGAAAAAACAAAGAAATTCTTAAGGAACGAAAAGAAAGAAGGTAAAACTAAGAAATACATAATGAAAGAGAAGAAAGAAGGAAAAAACAAAGAAATACATAAGAAAAGAGAACAAGGAAAAACAAAGAAATACATAAGGAATGAGAAGAAAGAAGGAAAAACAAAGAAATATATAAGGAAAGACAAGAAAGAAGGAAAAACAAAGAAATGCATAAGAAAAGAGGGGAAAGAAGGAAAAACAAAGAAATACATAAGGAAAGAGAAGAAAGAAGAAAAACAAAGAAATACATAAGGAAAGAGAAGAAAGAAGGAAAAACAAAGAAATACATAATGAACGAGTAGAAAGAAGGAAAAACAAAGAAATACATAAGAAAAAGAAAGGGGGAATAGAAAGTTCCCGTAATTTATGTTCACACTACAAAAGTTCCCACGACCTTGGCGAAACTACGCGTAGTTTCGACGAAGTACTGTATTCGCTGTTATTTTCGCGCGATTAATTTTTTCGCGCTCAGAGGCCTCAAAGCGTATTTGTGGGTTTTTAAATTCGCGCTGCATTTACGTACGAACGCAATTTAACCTATGTAAAGCATGCACAAGAAAGCATGCTCATATATTCGCGTGTTTTTAAATTCGCGCCGTAAGATCATTGCGCGAAATCCGCGAAAATTAATGTACCGCGAAAATTTCCACGTTTACAGTACCTACTAATTTACGGGAATTTATCTTCGGGAATATTACGCGTAGTTTGGTTTCACACTTGCAAAATTACGCGTAGTTTGTGATCGGGGTAAAAATACCCGATCAGAGATTATGGGAACTTTTCCAGATCGGGCAGGTGTGAATCCACCTTCTCACGCATTCTTTATAAGGCCATGCGTTTTGAGTTAGGCCCTTAAAAAGGTGGAGTTGTGACATCTGCTCCTCAAATTTAATTTCGTTTATTGATTTACTTAAAAACTATACAAGCTATATAGCTGAATTTGGTCTTAAATTAAAGCTCTCAGGTAGGGCAACAAAAATACCATCGTTTTGAAAAAAATGTTAAAATTTCATCATTGTCTTTTAATTAACTGTTAATTAACGAGAGTCAGGGGTGGAGGAGGAGCCGCGCAGGAGGAGCCGCGCAGCAAATATGGTACATGTGCTGTAAAACAGAGTTTAAATCATGTCAGAGATGTATTTTTTTAATTGAAATGCATTCACCCTTCTGAAACACTTGCAAAATGTAATTAGCTAGTTTATGATCCATAAAACAGTTTAGTGTTGTACACACTTTAGTACATTGTGACTGTACTATATGAATGACAATTTCTTTATGTAGCTAAAGGGCTCTTATATAGGACATTATGGTTAATGTTTACCAAGATAAAGGGACTTTCACATGTCAGTACTACTTTGCTACTTCTCTCTGCCTTACCAACTTATATAGGATTCTTCATTGCATGTCTAGTATCTTAAACAGCGAGTTACAGTACTTAGAACACGGCAAACAAGGACATTTTCTTTTAAAAAATTGAAATTTTCGAAGTCATCTCTCCAGCCTGGAGCAAAAATGCGGTAAACTCCACCAGGGTTATAGAAAGTTATACATGTTTTGGAAAGCTCTAAATGTGACGAGTTTCAAATCTGCAGTAGGGTTAAGCAGTATTTTGTTTGCAATTTTTTTCCAAAGCCATCTTTTTTCATGAAATTTTCAGGCTTTAAGATTCATAACTTTCAAGGGCGCCACCTATGTTAATTTTAAGCGCATTTCTGAACTCCTCAGACGTTCAGCTTCTGGAAAATGTATACTTAATGTGGGGTTAATATAAAAGTTTTAAAAAGTTACAGCCACTTTCATGGAAATGCGCACGATTAGTACAAATTTTGAGTGTGTCACACCAACATGGGCCCAACTTAAAACGCATGGCAATAATTACACTTCACTTGATCTAGTTGGCAAACAAATTGAATATTCATTACAGCTTTGCAGATCTATCACGTTTTCTCTCCTCAATCTTTCCTTTCTCAATCTCATGTTTGTTGTTTCCCATTCACCCACTCTCAAAAAACTCTCCCCCTCTCTCTTTCATCTTTCTGCCTCTTATACCTTCTCTTAATTCTTTCTCTGTCTCTTTGTATCTCCCTCTTGTTCTCATTCACTGTCTCTTTACCTTACATCATTAAAACTGAAGCAGTGAACTTGTTGGCACGTTTCTCTCTTCAGATGTAAGACACCAGATAGGGTCCAGCCATTGCTACGAGGGGAAAGCCAATGACATTTTCGAAAAGCGGTCTATTGGTGCAGGTTCTCAATTGGCCTGTAAGGAGACACCTAGCCGCTGGGTGCAAAGCATCGCACTGAATTTTAATGACTTGTTGAACTTGACTTCCTTTGGCCATCAGGGTTCGTTTCACAACCAACAGTTCATCATAGTTTCTAGCACACGACTTTTCTCTTGCCCTGTAAATACTTAAATAAAGTGCCTTGATGCACACTCTACTACCCTGTATTACATATTGGCCTGTATTCTCAAAAGCCACCTAACTTTAAGCCTAGCTTACATCTGTGGTTTAAGTATGGCCTGCTAAGAGGGAATCAATCTGTCTATGTTGCACATTCCTATCACCTTCACTGAATTCTGGAATCATATTTTAATTGTAACAGAAACTTAATATTTACTTATCATTCCCAGGCAGTTTTTAATAGTTTCACTTCCAAAAATTACAATGAATTGAACATCTACTTTTTGGTATTGAATCCCTTTCAGCAGGCCATACTTAAACCACAGATTCAAGCTAGGGTTAAAGTTAGGCGGCCTTTGTGAATACGGGCCAAGAGTCAGGATCCTTGTTGCATGCACATCTTGCATAAAAGTATCATGTGATCTGAACCAATCAGAATACTGTATAAGTGTTTTTTTTCGCGTACAGATATTTTCGCGGTTGGCGGGGGTCCCGACATTTTCATGTGATGTTAAATTCGCGGTTGGCAAAATCTGGAATTAAAAGTAACTAGAACTATAAGTATTTATAAAAAGACAGTAAAATGGAATAAAGACTTACTACCTGAATTTATTTTACCTACATACCAGTCATCCACGCATCGCGCTGTATTATTGTGTGTGCTATTAATAGCACTGCATAGACAACTCTGCTCCGCGAGCGCATGGAGTTCAAAACATTTTCTAGTGTTTATAAATACGCAGTATTGTTCAAAATCTTTTCGCGCAATGTTAAATTCGCGGTCGCATCCCGATTCGTGAAATTCGTGAAAATAAAACCTTCGCAAAAGAAACCACTAATATACAGTAGTTGTTTCAAATTTGTGATCATTCGTAATTATTAAATATTACAAAGCACAGGCTTATACCGTTCATGTAGCATTAATAGTGAGGAGAGGGGACAAAAATATTTAACATTAATATTTTTTATATTTTCATTTTGGCTGCTTATAGTTTTTATCTCTTCATTTTTCAGGGGGGGGGGCACAATAAATAATGCCATAGAAGTACTGTACATGTAGCCTATACTCTTGAGCTACATGACACCTTAAAATGTGGCTTCAGGTGTAGGTATATGCCTCTTTTTGATGCAAACTTATTCACTAGGCTATTTCGACCCATTATTGTCTCAACTATGAATGTCAAGATGTAAATAATTATAAGTACAGAGTTCTTATAAATATTTAATGAAAATTGGATAGAGAATGAGAGGGATATGGCATATATACTTGGGAGAAGCATATAAGATTCTGTAATATGCTTGTGATAGAGCAGGCCTATTAGTTGAGAAACTTTTTAAAATGCTAAATAAACTCTCTATTGCAGTGAAAGGAAGTACATTTGTATGATGTCTATGTACACAAAAAAATGTTCTGTACATGTAGGCCTACATGTACATGTACGTTTTGAGTAGAAAAAGAAAGTTGGAAATTTGTTTTTTAAAAAAACATAAGAAAACAGAAAAGAGGAAATATTGCACAATGCAATGGAACTCAACAAACAGAATCTAGACAGCGTGACAGGAAACAAATTATTAGCATGGGTGTATGGAAATGGATTAGGCCTATTAATTTGAAAGAAAGAACAATTTGCTGTTTTTGTTTTTTAAACTAAAGAAGACGCAGGGTATGGAAACCATGGAAAGAAATGGGGTGAGAAAAATGATGTGCTCCAGTAGCCTAGGGTATGAAATATTTTTATTTTGAATTAGCAGCTTACTCAAAGGGAAGTCCTCAAGCTCAGGAATGATAATCATAAAAGCATGGACAGTCAGGCTCCCAACCAAGTGTTTGGCTAGTGTCATATTTCATAATTTTTTTTTCCTTTTTAAAATTATAGAATATATTTTCGCTTTTTTCACAAACTGGCATTTCACAATGTGCAACTAAGGGTGTGTTCAATGTTCATTTTCAATTTTAAGCGCCAACATGAATCATGATACAAAACGCAAAATTTACAAAACACAAAACACAAATGCGATCAGGTCTACACTGACAGACTGTTCAGTGTCGAAAATTTAAACTGATTATACGTCCATCGTCTTTAAATTCCGCGCTCTCAGAAACAAACATAGATCTGCGCTTTTTTTTCTCACTTGAACCTGAAGCTTCCATTGCGAGAGCACATTTAAACACGTTTGAAAACTCAATTGTGTTCAGTGTCGCATTTCATTGCATTCGCGATGCTCAAGGTCGTAAAATCAAAGCTGATCGTGATTCAAAACGCATCTTTTTCGGCGTTTAAATTTTCCTCTGAATGGAGATCTGAAACACGTTTACTTTTGTGACTGGGAATGGGGACAATGAACACCCACTTTGTTTCTCTTTATATAAGCGTTTTGTAATTGCGTTTTGTATCATGATTCATGTTGGCGTTTAAATTTGAAAATGAACACTGAACACACCCTAAATAGGGTGTACATGGTGTAGTAGGTTTATGCAAACAGCGATGGTTTTCAGCATTTTGCAAACTATTGCTAAGCAAGATGATGGAAATGCAATGCACTGGGTTCCAAACAGATGGGGGACCAGTGCATAAGGCAGTGTTTTCAATTTTGGAATGAGGATTGAGGATATACAAATTTGAGACCTCATACAAAGCATGCATCATATAAGAATCATTTATGATGTTTGTAGAATTGAGTATAAATCACAATGTACGCTAACATGAAAATGTAGCTCCTGCTATCCGCAAAATTATAATGGAAATTCTGGAAACTAAGGTCTGGATAGCAGCCTAGGCCAGAGCAGACTCCAGTATGGACCCACCACATTGCAGCTCAAGGCCTCCCAAGTGTGTTCCTTCAACAAACTTCTCATACCCAGCCTTCTGACCTTTGACCTCTAATTTATGACCCCTTGGCCTTCACCCAGAATCTGTCCTCAAGTAACCCCTCCTGTACTTCCATTTTTCTTTGACTTTTTTATTATATATATTTTTTTTCAGCAAATATGGAATGTGTGAGCCTGTGAGTGCTCAGGCATGCTTTAACTGCTGATGCTCAGTTTGGCTGTTGTTCACTAATCTAAATTGTTTGCATTGGTGTATTTTAGTTATTATTATGGAATAGAATGAGTGTACATGTAGCTTACATATATTTGTGGGTTTTCAACATTGTTTGTCATACTGTCTTAATTGTTCAAAATATATATAAGATTTTCTAGTTGTACATGTAACGTAAATGTCTTACAAGAAAAGAACTCTTTAACGTGAAAAAAACAACCCAACAAAACCCCACAAACAAACAAAACAAAACGAACAAGATGCATTTTTAAATGGTATGCCTGGATTTCATGACATCCAACGTTGTAAAAACACTTATTAACACTAATAAACTAATTGAGGCGACCTCCGTAATTATTAGATTGCGTTGGTAGAGTATGGAACAGATTATGTGGAAAAAATTAGAGTTGTTGTTTCGTTCATGGGCCAAAGCTTTGTAGGAGTTACATTGAGCATGACAACAACTTTTAAGATAATCAGCTTTAGACAGTTTTAACTTAGAATATGAACTGTGGAGGCCGTTCATTGAAAGAGAGACTTTTGTATGAATCATTCATCACCCTGTATCTGCTTCAGGGTGGTATCTCACTTCGCGGAGACGTCTCCGCGACAGAATAGAAAAATTCGTCTCTGCGACGGATAAAAAGTATTAGAGACGTTTCCGATGTCGAGGAGACGTCTCAGAGACAGATTTGGGACTACTTCAGACTTTTTTTTCCATGAATTGTCACAGAGACGTCTCGGAGACGTCTCTAATACTTTTTATCCGTTGCGGAGGCAAAATTTTCTATTAAGTTATACTGTATATAAGCAGCAGTACCTTACTTGTAAACAATGCTATTAAAGCCATTTCCTTCTTTTTATGTACAGCAGCACACTTTATTACAATCCACAGAGAAGAAGAAATGTCCATTAACATTCAAGAACTGGTCCGCTGCCTTGAACATAATCTATAGAATCAATAAAAACATAGGTGAAAAGACACAAATCATAAGCCTCTGGAAATATTGCTACAGTTACAGTAATAAACATCTACATATACATGTAGGACTCCAGAGAATGAAATATTCGCTACATTTAGGCCTACCACCCACATGCCCTACATGTCTGAATGCAAATTATATTTACCAGTTGTATAGTTTAAACTATTCTACAGTATAAAGAACCTGTGTTCAAGACGGAATATTTTCCCCAATTTGACTTTCACTTTCTCTCCAGGCAGAGCTTGCAAATGTCTTCATAGTAAATGCATGCAGGTATTGGGAGTATCAAGTAGAGGTGATAAAAGGACTCATCTTTTGGAAGGCATAAAGGAATTAATTCCAATACTCCGATAGTATTAACAACCTTCTAGCCCTTAACATAATGTATGTTTTTGTGATGTTAAATTATGATCAATAGGCTTCATACTATTCAGCTTTAGAGATTTGAGGCAAACATCAAATTTTCTCCCACTTTGAGATCTCAAAATCAATTTGTTGTCAGGTGGATAGAGGACTTGTTCGTTTGTGCAAAGAGGAACAGAAAGGGGGATAGAGGGAAGGATGGAGATAGGAAAAAGAAGGAGTTTGGCAGAGAGAGAGAGAGATGGGGGGGGGAGACAATAAGAAATAGATGAAGAGCATGGCATGCAAAAAGAGAGAAAAAGAGAGGGAGGGAGAGAGAGAGAGAGAGAGAGATGAAAGAAATAAAAGAAAGAAGATAGCTATGTAATGGTGGGCATAAATAATGTCTGATCATAGGATGTGATTCAAAGGATAGGAGAGAGACACGGATGGATGCAGAGAAACAATGACATGGGGAAACAATGAAGCAAAGGAATTTAAGAGCAGGGGGAAATTTATAAGCAAATTAAAAAGAAAAGAAAAAAATCACCATTGGTAAATAACAGAGAGAAAGGAAGGTCAAGAGATTTCTCCACTGATTTTCAAAGATTTCACATTTGTAAAAGTTTTTTTCTTCAAATCATCAGTTATTAAAATGAAATGTCGTGTACATGCAGATGTGGACCTATGGTGTAATAAATATTTTATTATCCCCAACACCCTGAGTGGATTTAGATCAATAATGAAACAGCGAATGCTGCCTCTGTATATTTTTAAAGTGCCAAAGTTCTCACATGTCATAAGGGGAGGGGTATCCACAGTACACCCCCCCCCCCCGGTCATTTCACTCCCTCATCACTGTACATGTATCACAAATTCTGTGACCCTCCATTACTTCCCAAATTTCTTGTGTCTTATGCCTGAAGAAAATGAATTGAAGGCCAGAGTAGATAACTAGAAAAAAACAAATCCATAAACTCCAACCTGGACCCCAATTTCAAAGCAAGTCGCCTTACCCTAATCCTATTTTTTAAATAAAATACATGTACATGTATGGTCTAATGTCACTAGAGCAAATGGAATGATTGTTGTCATATACCTCTTTTTATTTTGCTTTTCTGCAGACTATGCGAAAGAAGTATTTTGTGCTGCGTTCCGAGAGCAACACGGGCCCATCCAGACTCGAGTACTATGACAACGAGAAGAAGTTCAGACTGGGCGGGGAGGCCAAGCGGACAGTCCCTCTCTCGGCATGTTTCAACATCAACAAGAAATCAGACGCAAAACACAAGCACGCCATAGCTTTGTACACTAGAGATGACTGCTTTTCGCTGGTTGCGGACGATGAGGAATCGCAGCAGGAGTGGTTGAAGGCACTGTTGGAGCAGCAGAGAGCAGGAGGAGATGGCAAACCCATTCCTGCATTCGGTAGGGGTGTAATCTGACGCTTGAGTTTGAATTTTTCGTGCCGAAGCTGTTTTTCTCTCTCTTTTCTTATGCTCTATCTGCATGTTCATTTTTTTCTCTCACCCAATAGCATCTCTGACAAAATTGAATCTAAATCACTGTATTTTACCTTATTCTATTGTAGTCAAATAAGAGTGTGTTCAATGTCCAGTTTCAAATTTATACGCCAACATGAATCATGATACAAAGCGCAATTACAAAACGCTGATACAAAGAGAAACAAAGTGTGTGTTCATTATCCCCCATCCCTGGTCGTAAAAGTAAACGTGTTTCAAATCTCGATTCGGAGGAAAATTTAAACGCCGAAAAAGATGCGTTTTGAAACTCAATCAGCTTCAATTTTACAACCTTGAGCATTGACCTTGAACAGGATTGAGTTTTCAAACATGTTTAAATGTGCTCTCGCAGTGGAAGCTTCAGGTGCAAGTGAAAAAAAGGAGAAGATGTTTGTTATTTTGAGAGCGGGGAATTTAAAGATGATGGAAATATAATCAGCTTTAAATTTTTTACACTGAACGGTGCACGGCTGATCGCGTTTGTGTTTGTGTTTTGTAATTGCGTTTTGTATCATGATTCATGTTGGTGTATAAATTTGAAACTGGACATTGAACACACCCTAAATATATAAAACAAAAAGATGTTCAAATTTAGCATCAGAGAGCTGTCATAACCCTCATAGGCAAATTCTGGCCACAAGTACATGTAGTTTAGGTTTTCTGCTGTTGGTTTGATCTACTTGCATATTGAGCAGGAGTGTCCCGTATGCTAGGGGTTCCAGCAGGAAAACTTAATCCGTAGAGTTGCTTGAGGTTTGAGTCTCTGCAATTGATGAGCAAGGTTGAGCTAATATGTCTTTGTTAGTTAACTGAATTATGGAAGGCCTAATGTGAAGCTTTGAAATATCTGCAAGTTTCAGTAATTCTTTTGCAAACTTTGTAAATCAAATAAATGTATTACCATGAAAATTTGTAATCAATTAAAGGTTGACACAAGTTCGTCATAGTTTATATTTCATAAAATAAATTGTAGCTTTTTCCTTGATACAAAAGACATTCTAATATGAAATTAAAATCTGATCCGCAAAAAAGGGACCTTTACATGAACCCTTTTTCTATTGAATAAAAATAAACTGAAGCAAAGATGCAGGGGGTGTTATAAAAAGACTTTAAGACGTCTACCTCTGTAGCTGTGTACATTAACGGTCAGTCAAATACAGGAGATTATATCACGCTCATGTTGTTAAATCTGCAGGTTCTGCTCCCACGCGAGCTACTGTAGCCTATGCATATATGGATAATGTAAAAAATAAGATTATATTTCATCTGGGCTTCCCTAATGCACTCTAATATGGTAGTCTGTAAAAAGCAGGCCTTGTGAATTTAAGGGATTGGATTTTGAGCAATTCATATAGATCACATCTTAATTTAGAAATTCTTTGTTGATTATTAAATGTATTTCATGTGAGAAGGAAAGGATAACACTGATCTAGAGTTACATTTATGTAACAACCTGTGTTTGATGTAGGTTGTATAGTACTCTTCCATACCTCCTCTCTTTTTAACTACCAGAGCTTTTGTTTTCCTATTTTTAGAATGATGCTTTCTTCCCTCTCTCTCTGTATCTATATAACTTTGTAGCTCTTCATTCCCTACCCCATCTTGCTCTTTATATCTCTTGCCCCCGGCCTCTTTATACCATTCCTGCTTTTCCATCCTTCTTTAATATGTAAGCAGGATATTTATGTAAATGTAATTCTTTTGCTAAATCTTATAAAAGCTCAGCTTTATCACTTATTTATTCAATTTGCTGCCATGCTTCATTTCTCCATCTCTCTCTCCTCCCTTCCTTCTCGTTTACCCCAGGAAGAATCCCTCTTCTCCTCATCTCATTTTCTCCCAATTTCATTCTCAAAATATTTTCACACTTTTTTTCTGCCACTCTCTTCCTATCTGCTCATTTTTCGTCTCTCTATTGAATAAATCTGCACTGATCCACGACTTCATCTGCGATAGCAATGCTGATCTAATCGCAATGACTGAAACCTGGCTAATGGATAAGGACTCTACAGTTCTACTTCCCAAATTCTCTTAAGTCATCCCACTTCTTAAGGAACTTCACTGGTTGCCTGTACGACAAAGAATCACATTTATGTATACTAATGATCGTCTTCAAAGCATTGAATGGTCAAGCCCCCAAACATGTGACGGAATTGTTGAATTTGACATCTGAAATTCATGGTCACAATTTACGTAGCAAACACGACAAGTTCCTGCTACAGATACCCTCACATAAAACAAAAATAACCCTAGGAGACCATTCATTCTTATGTGCAGCCCCTAGATTGTGGATTGGACTGTCACTGGAAATATGGAAAACCTCATCACTTAAGAATTTAAAATCAAAATTGAAAACTCATCTGTTCATTTAGAATATCTTAGCAACTAGGAGCTCTTGCAGCACATTGGAATATATCTACATAAACATTGCGCTTTATAAATTGATATTATTATTATTATTATTTTAGTTCCTGTCACACTGTCCCTTCCCTTCTCTCTCTCTGCCTCTCCTCCCCTCTCTCTTTTATACTCCTTATAACAACAAATGATATTGAACACTCCCAACAAATGAAGTTGAAAACTGCCAATGTGTTTTTTGAAACTTATTTTCTTTTCTTCTTGTGTTATTAGTGCTCTATTTTTTTAAAGGGTCAAGGATCATTATTTATGTATTTTTTTAAACAAGGTTTCTAATAGGTGATTATGTCTTCAAGATGATCAGCATATTGATGGTAGGCATCAAGGGGAAGACGACAATACAACCACTGACTCGTTTCTCAATCCCCTACACTCTCTTTACACACACATTCACTTCTATTTAATTTGCTCTTCTCTCATTTCCCTCCACACTTTACAGAGCATGTTTGGCAGGTGACAGTAAAGCCCAAAGGTCTGGGGTCTAGCAGGCAGCTGAGTGGCATCTACAGGCTCTGTCTTACCACATCAACCATCAGCTTAGTCAAGATGAACTCAGAAAATGAAGGATTAGAGTTCTCAGTAAGTAGATCGGGAATACAACTTATGATACTAAAATGAGCCTTCCATTCTTGCACAGTGTACCGGATGTTTTTAAGATAATGAAGCTCAAATTTCCGCTCCAATATCTCATCAAATAGACAAAACTTTAAAAAAATCAATGAATTATAAATTTGACATAGGCTACATGTTGTAGGTCTTTATTCTCTAATGAAATTCACTCTTTGCATGCCACTGAAATTTTTCAATAGTGTTCATGCAAGGTGTAATGAGAAAGATTAGATCATCACATAGACATGCAGACCAACTGGACAGACAGACAGACAGTCAGACATACAGTTAGACAACCTGGTAGACAGATAAAAGATTAAGAGATATGGCCTGATCGACCTACCAACATGCAAAGATAGGAGAGCGAGAGAGAGACCAAGAGAGACGTAGAGAGATAGAAAGAAAGAGAAGAATGATGTGCACTCAATACGTTATCTGAAAATTGTCTTAATGGGAAATCGTTTTCGGTAGTGCAAATGTGCTCCATCATTAGACAGTGCCCAAAGCACGTTTCCATTTCATGGAAATGTGGACCCTTTCAACCTTGCTCTGTTTTTCTGTGTGAACATAATGTATTTGAGCAGGGATGGTTAAAAAAAATGTCTTGGTATCCAAGATTGTTTTCCAGCCTAGATGTAAAACAGAGAGATTTCAGATTGTTCCTTTGTGAACACAACACAAACAAGATTTAAAGAGAGAGAGAGAGATATCTTAATTTAACTACAGTCTGTTGTTTTTCCATGTGGATATTGAACGCACTCCATTAGATGTGCTATATTCAAGACAGAACTCATTATATTTAGTGAGAATGATACAGGGAGATCCGTTACCTTCTAATGTGTTTTCCCCATGTGAACATACTCAATTAGATTTGATATTTTCTAGTATATAATATTGTTTTCTATTAATTCATTTTTCCATTTTCTGTCAGTATGGACAATAAAGGGAAACATATGAACTTGTAAATTTCTGACCTATGTGAGCATGTGAACACACCATAAGCAAGAATTATACAGGGAAATATACAATCCCCTTAGTATGTTTTTTCATGTCAGCACTTTCGAACAGAGTGATACATAAAGATGTGTTGCAAAACAAGATTGGTCACCCAAGCGAACACATTATCACTAAGGATCATATTAAAGAGTTGTGTAAGTTATCCCATAACTTTGTTTCCATGTGAACACACCCCATTAGAAAGACAAAACTCTGGGATGTAATCGCTGTGGATTAGGCAATATTCCCTATTTGGCATTCAGGAAGCGGCTGAAACAGAACCCTGTCATCTTGGCTTGAGGAATAAAGATGACTGTCATCAATTATTGGAAAATGAGGGAAAAGGGACAACTGTGTGGATACACATGCATTAATAATACAAGCCAATTTGATGTCTAAATTAAACTCAGAAGCTTGTCTTGAAGTTCACTTGGGGGAACTTCTTGTATTTGGGGGAAATCAGAGATAATGGGGAAAAGCATGCTCATGAGATTAACATTGTTCCTTTTTAATAATTGCTGATGCATTATAAATCTATCCCTTTAAAACGACCTGCTACTAAAACCTACAGCAAAAACAACCGTAGATCAATGTTGTTAAGTTTGTTAGGATTAAATAATAATAATAATAATAACATTTTAAAAATGACACACAATTCAGTCATGATTTTTAATTAATTTTATTTGATTTCATTGGCATTTGGAATATGACACATTATGTACCTGTACATTGTAAACAATTCTTTAATACATACATTTATTATAACCCGTGAAAGCTGATACTGAGCTTTAACATAACTAGATCAAAATTTGTTTTTATTACTTTTCAGCTTCTTTCCTGTGAAATATTGGCATGAGATAGTGACCTCAGATATTGTCCCAGATAACCCACTTGTTTGAATTTGCCCGGGCATCTACCTTACATGACAAAAATTTCAAATCAATAAGTTATGAAATTGGAGACCCAATAGCACAGTGTTGCAGAGAGCGGTAGTCTTATAAAAGAAATATCCCACTGTCCAGTTAATTTGATTTGTCATTTTGCCATGCTTTTTCTTGGAGAATATGATTATCAATAGGCCGGTTTTATAATATATGTACAGATCTTTAAGTTTATAGAGTAACAAGGTATTCAGGCAACTTGTTATTAAATAATGAACTGCAATATTTAGAATTCCTTTTGTATACAATATTTGTTAATTTACTTCAAAAGAATGATATATTTGCCTACTTTGCTATTCGTCCTCGAATCGCTTGCCAACCGAATATTATAACCCCGAGAAAATTTTGTCCCTATTGTTCCTATCCTATGAACCCCCCCCGCCAAATATAACGGGCGCCCTCTCCCGATAGGCAACCCGCCAACTAATCTGTTTATAATCTTCCTCTTTTCTCTTTCGCTGCCGTGAGAGTAACAACCTCGA